>CM069542.1:1250000-1257500 GCA_035773235.1 Eospalax fontanierii | reverse complement strand
AGGGTTAGGGTTTGGGTTAGGGTTAGTGTTAGGGTTAGGGTTAGGTTTTGGGTTAGGGTTAGGGTTAGGGTTTGTGTTAAGATTAGGGTTTGGGTTTGGTTTAGGGTTAGGGTTAGGGTTTGGGTTAAGGTTACGTTTAGGGTTAGTGTTTGTGTTAGGGTTAGGGTTAGGGTTAGGAGTAGGGTTAAGGTTTAGGTTTTCGGTTAGGGTTAGTGTTAGGGTTAGGTTTAGTATTAGGGTTTGGTTTAGGGTTTAGGTTTGGTTAGGTTTAGGGTTAGGGTTAGGGTTATGGTTAGGTTTAGCGTTAGGGTTAAGGTTAGGGTTATGGTTAGGGTTACCGTTAGGGTTAGGGTGAGGGTTAGTGGTTGGGTTAGGGTTAGGGTTACGGTTAGGATTAGGGTTAGGGTTAGTGTTTGGATTAGGGTTAGTTTTAGGATTTGGGTTTGGGTAAGGGTAAGGGTTAGGGTTAGGGTTAGGAGTAGGGTTAGGGTTTAGGTTTTCGGTTAGGGTTAGTGTTAGGGTTAGGGTTAGGATTAGGGTTTGGTTTAGGGTTAAGATTCGGGTTAGTGTTTGGTTTAGGGTTAGGGATAGGGTTAGGGTTTTGGGTTAGGGTTATGGTTAGGGTTCGGGTTTGGGTTAGGGTTAGGGTTAGGGTTAGGCTTAGGATTAGGGTTAGGGTTAGTGTTAGGGTTAGGGTTTGGTTTAGGATTACGGTTAGGTTTAGGTTTTCGGTTAAGTTTCGGGTTAGGGTTTTGGGTTTGCGTTCGGGTTGGGTTAGCGTTATGGTTTTAGTTAGGGTTAGGGTTAGGGTTAGGGTTAGGGTTAGGGTTTGGGTTAGGGTTAGGCTTAGGGTTAGGGTTTGAGTTTGAGTTAGGTTTAGGTTAGCATTAGGGTTAGGATTAGGGTTAGGGTTAGGGTTTGGGTTAGGGTTAGGTTTAGGGTTAGGGTTTGCGTTAGGGTTAGGTTTGAATCTGGGTTTGTGTTAGGGTTAGGGTTAGTGTTAAGATTATGTTTAGGGTGAGATTTACGATTAGGTTTTGGGTTAGGGTTAGGGTTAGGGTTAGGGTTAGAATTAGGGTTAGGGTTAGGATAAGGATGAGGGTTAGGGTTAGGGTTTGGATTAGGGTTATTATTTGGGTTATGGTTTGAGTTAGGGTTAGGGTTAGTGTTTGCGTTAGTGTTAGAGTTAGGGTTTGAGTTAGGGTAGGTTTATGTTTAGGTTAGGGTTTGGGTTAGAGTTAGGGTTAGTTTTATGGTTTGGGTTTGGTTAAGAGTTAGGGTTAGGTTAGGGTTTGGGTTAGAGTTAGGGTTAGGGTGAGGTGTTGGATTAGGGTTATGGTTAGGGTTAGGGTTAGGATTAGGGTTAGGGTTAGGGTTCCGATTAGAGTTAGGTTTAGAGTTTGGGTTTGGGTAAGGGTTAAGGTTAGGTTTAGGGTTAGGGTTAGGGTTAGTGTTAGGACTAGGTTTAGGTTTAGGGTTAGGGTTAGGGTTAGTGTTAGGGTTTGGGTTAGGGTTTGGGGTTAGGGGTTAGGGGTTAAGTTAAGGTTTAGGGTTAGGCTTAGAAATTGGATTACGGTTAGGGTTAGGTTTAGGGTAAGGTTTAGGTTTTGGGTTAGGGTTAGGGTTAGCGTTTGGGTTAGTGTTAGGGTTAGGGTTAGGGTTAGTGTTAGGGTTAGGGTTAGGGTTTGGGTGCGGGTTGGGTTAGTGTTAGGGTTTTAGTTAGGGTTAGGGTTAGGGTTAGGGTTTGGTTTAGGGTTAGGCTTAGGGTTAGGGTTTGAGTTTGAGTTAGGTTTCGGGTTAGCATTAGGGTTAGGATTAGGGTTAGGGTTAGGGATTGGGTTAGGGTTAGGGTTAGGGTTAGGGTTTTAGTTAGGGTTAGGGTTAGGGTTAGGGTTAGGGTTAGGGTTTGGTTTAGGGTTGGGCTTAGGGTTGCGGTTTGAGTTTGAGTTAGGTTTCGGGTTAGGATTAGGGTTAGGGTTAGGGTTTGGGTTACGGTTAGGGTTAGGGTTACGTTTTGGGTTAGGGTTAGGTTTGAATCTGGGTTAGTGTTAGGGTTAGGGTTAGGGTTAGGGTTAGGGTTAAGATTATGGTTAGGGTTAGGGTTAGGGTTAGGTTTGGGGTTATGGTTTGTGTTAGTGTTAGGGTTAGGGTTAGGTTTAGGGTTTGATTTAGGGTTAGGGTTAGGGTTAGTGTTAGTGTTAGGGTTTGGGTTAGGGTTAGGGTTAGGGTTAGGACTAGGATTATGGTTACGATTAGGATTAAGGTTAGGGTTTTTGTTTAGGTTTGGGTTATGGTTAGGGTTAGTGTTAGGGTTAGGGTTTAGGGTTAGGGTTAGGGATAGGGTTAGGGTTAGGGTTTCAGTTTGGGTTATGTTTTGGGTTAGGTTTAGGGTTAGGGTTAGGGTTTGGTTAATGGTTAGGTTTAGGGTTAGGGTTAGTTTTAGGGTTAGGGGTTAGGTTTAGGTTTAGGGTTATTGTTAGGGTTTGGGTTAGGGTTAGTGTTAGGGTTTGGGTTTCAGTTAGAATTAGGGTTAGCGTTAGGGTTTGTGTTAGGGGTAGGGTTAGAGTTTGAATTAGGTTTAGGGTTAGGTTTAGATTTAGGATTTGGTTTATGGGTAGTGTTGGGGTTTGGTTTAGGTTTTGGGTTAGGTTTAGAGTTAGGGTTAGGGTTTGGGTTCGGGTTAGGGTTAGGGTTAGGTATAGGGTTTGAGTTAGGGTTAGGGTTAGGGTTAGTGTTAGGGTTTGGGTTAGGGTTAGGGTTAGGATTAGGGTTAGGGTTTGGGTTAGGGTTAGGGTTTGGGTTAGGGTTAGGGTTAGGGTTAGCGTTTGGGTTAGGGTTAGGTTTAGGGTTAGGATTAGGGTTAGGGCTTGTGTTAAGATTATGGTTTCTGTGTGGATTAGGGTTAGGGTTAGGGTTAGGATTAAGGTTACGTTTAGGGTTATTGTTTGTGTTAGGGTTAGTGTTAGGGTTAGGAGTAGGGTTAGGGTTTAGGTTTTCGGTTAGGGTTAGTGTTAGGGTTAGTGTTAGGATTAGGGTTTGGGTTAGGGTTTAGGTTTGGTTAGGTTTAGGGTTAGGGTTATGGTTAGGGTTAGCGTTAGGGTTAGGGTTAGGGTTAGGGTTAACGTTAGGCTTAGCGTTTGGGTTTGGATTTGGGTTAGGGTTTGGGTTAGGGTTAGGGTTTGGGTTAGGGTTAGGGTTAGGTTTAGGGTTAGGGTAAGGATTTGGGTTAGGCTTAGGGTTAGGGTTCGGGTTTCGGTTAGAGTTATGGTGCGGGTTAGGGGTTGGGTTAGGGTTAGGTTTAGGGTTAGGATTAGGGTTAGGGTTTGTGTTAAGATTAGGGTTTGGGTTTGGGTTATGGTTAGGGTTTGGGTTTTAGTTAGAATTAGGGTTAGTGTTATGGTTAGAGTTAGGGTTAGGGTTAGGGTTAGGGTTAAGGTGAGGGTTAGGGTTAGGGTTTGGTTTAGGGTTAGGGTTATAATTAGGGTTTGAGTTTGAGTTAGGTTTACGGTTAGCATTAGGGTTAGGATTAGGGTTAGGGTTTGGGTTTGGGTTCGGGTTAGGGTTAGGGTTAGGGTTTGGGTTAGGGTTAGGGTTAGTGTTAGGGTTTGGGAATGAGTTAGGATAAGTGTTAGGGTTAGGGTTTGGCTTAGGGTTAGATTTAGGGTTAGTTTTTGGTTTAGGGTTAGGGTTAGTTTTACGGTTGGGTTTAGGTTTTGGGTTAGGGTTAGGGTTAGGGTTTGGGTTAGGGTTAGGATTAGGGTTAGGGTTTGTGTTAAGATTAGGGTTTGGGTTTGGGTTAGGGTTAGGGTTAGGATAAGGATGAGGGTTAGTGTTAGGGTTAGGATTAGGGTTATTATTTGGGTTATGGTTTGGGTTAGGGTTAGGGTTACGGTTTGGGTTAGTGTTAGAGTGAGGGTTTGAGTTAGGGTTAGGTTTAGGGTTAGGTTAGGGTTTGGGTTAGAGTTAGGGTTAGGGTTAGGGTTTGGGTTTGGTTTAGAGTTAGGTTTAGGTTAGGGTTTGGGTTAGAGTTAGGGTTAGGGTGAGGTGATGCATTAGGGTTATGGTTAGGGTTAGGGTTAGGATTAGGGTTAAGGTTAGGGTTCCGATTAGAGTTATGTTTAGAGTTTGGGTTTGGGTAAGGGTTAAGGTTAGGTTTAGGGTTAGGATTAGGGTTAGGGTTTGAGTTTGAATTAGGTTTAGGGTTAGCATTAGGGTTAGGGTTAGGTTTAGCATAAGTATTTCTGTTAGGGTTAGGGTTAGTGTTAGGGTTTGGGTTCGGGTTAGGGTTAGGGTTAGGGTTAGGGTTTGTGTTAGGGTTAGGGTTAGAGTTTGAATTAGGTTTAGGGTTAGGGTTAGATTTAGGATTTGGTTTATGGGTAGTGTTGGGTTTGGTTTAGGTTTTGGGTTAGGTTTAGAGTTAGGGTTAGGGTTTGGGTTCGGGTTAGGGTTAGGGTTAGGTATAGGGTTTGAGTTAGGGTTAGGGTTAGGGTTAGTGTTAGGGTTTGGGTTAGGGTTAGGGTTAGGATTAGGGTTAGGGTTTGGGTTAGGGTTAGGGTTTGGGTTAGGGTTAGGGTTAGGGTTAGCGTTTGGGTTAGGGTTAGGTTAGGGTTAGGGTTAGGGTTAGGGTTTGTGTTAAGATTATGCTTTCTGTGTGGATTAGGGTTAGGGTTAGGGTTTGGATTAAGGTTACGTTTAGGGTTAGTGTTTGTGTTAGGGTTAGGGTTAGGGTTAGGAGTAGGGTTGGGTTTAGGTTTTGGGTTAGGGTTAGGGTTAGGGTTTGGGTTAGGGTTAGGATTAGGGTTAGGGTTTGTGTTAAGATTAGGGTTTGGGTTTGGGTTAGGGTTAGGGTTAGGATAAGTATGAGGGTTAGTGTTAGGGTTAGGATTAGGGTTATTATTTGGGTTATGGTTTGGGTTAGGGTTAGGGTTACGGTTTGGGTTAGTGTTAGAGTGAGGGTTTGAGTTAGGGTTAGGTTTAGGGTTAGGTTAGTGTTTGGGTTAGAGTTTGGGTAAGGGTAGGGGTTTGGGTTTGGTATAGATTTAGGTTTAGGGTGGGGTTTGGGCTAAGTTGGGGGTAGGGTGAGGTGTTGCATTAGGGCTATGGTTAGGGTTCGGGTTAGGATTAGGGTTAGGGTTAGGGTTCCGATTAGAGTTAGGTTTAGAGTTTGGGTTTGGGTAAGGGTTAAGGTTAGGGTTACGGTTAGGGTTAGGGATAGGACTAGGATTAGGGTTAGGTTTAGGGTTAGGATTATGGTTAGGGTTTGTGTTTAGGTTTGGGTTATGGTTAGGGTTAAGGTTAGGGTTAGGGTTAGGGTTTCGGTTTGGGTTATATTTTGGGTTATGTTTAGGGTTAGGGTTAGGATTTGGGTTCGGGTTAGGATTAGGGTTAGGGTTTGAGTTTGAATTAGGTTTAGGGTTAGCATTAGGGTTAGGGTTAGGTCTAGGATTAGTGTTTCAGTAAGGGTTAGGGTTAGGTTAAGGTTAGGGTTAGGGTTAGGTTTAGGGTTTGATTTAGGGTTAGGGTTAGGGTTAGGGTTAGTGTTAGGGTTTGGGTTAGGGTTAGGGTTACGACTAGGGTAAGGGTTAGGTTTAGGGTTAGCATTAGTTTTACGATTAGG
Source organism: Eospalax fontanierii (assembly GCA_035773235.1). Lineage (NCBI taxonomy): Eukaryota > Metazoa > Chordata > Mammalia > Rodentia > Spalacidae > Eospalax > Eospalax fontanierii. Next base: position 1,251,883 of record CM069542.1, on the reverse strand, counting down.
GTTAGGGTTAGGGTTTGGGTTTGGTTTAGGGTTAGGGTTAGGGTTAGGGTTTGGTTTAGGGTTAGGGTTAGGGTTAACGTTTGAGTTAGGGTTTCGGTTAGGGTTAGGATTAGGGTTAGGGTTTGTGTTAAGATTAAGGTTTGGTTTAGGGTTAGGGTTAGGGTTTGGGTTAAAGTTACGGTTAGGGTTAGGTTTTGTTTTAGGGTTACAGTTAGGGTTAGGATTAGGTTTAGGGTTTAGGTTTTCGCTTAGGTTTAGTGTTAGGGTTAGGGTTAGGATTAGGGTTTGGGTTAGGGTTTCGGTTTGGTTAGGTTTAGGGTTAGGGTTAGTGTTATGGTTAGGTTTAGCTTTACGGTTAGGGTTAGGGTTATGGTTAGGGTTAGCGTTAGGGTTAGGGTTAGGGTTAGGGTTCCGATTAGAGTTAGGTTTAGAGTTTGGGTTTGGGTTACGGTTAAGGTTAGGGTTAGGGTTAGGGTTAGGGTTAGGGTTAGAAGTAGGATTAGGGTTAGGGTTAGGGTTAGGATTAGGGTTAGGGTTTCGGTTTAGGTTTGGGTTATGATTAGGGTAAGTGTTAGGGTTACAGTTTAGGATTAGGTTTAGGGTTAGTGTTAGGGTTTCGGTTTGGGTTATGTTTTGGGCTATGCTTAGGGTTAGGGTTAGTGTTTGGGTTCGGGTTAGGATTAGGGTTAGGGTTTGAGTTTGAATTAGGTTTAGGGTTAGCATTAGGATTAAGGTTAGGTTTAGGATTAGTGTTTCAGTTAGGGTTATGGTTAGGGTTAAGGTTAGGGTTAGGGTTAGGTTTAGGGTTTGATTTAGGGTTAGGGTTAGGGTTAGGGTTAGGTTTAGAGTTAGGATTAGGTTTAGGGTTAGGGTTAGGACTAGGGTTAGTGTTAGGGTTAGGATTAGGGTTATTATTTGGGTTATGGTTTGGGTTAGGGTTAGGGTTACGGTTTGGGTTAGTGTTAGAGTGAGGGTTTGAGCTAGGGTTAGGTTTAGGGTTAGGGTAGGGTTTGGGTTAGAGTTAGGGTTAGGGTTAGGGTTTGGGTTTGGTTTAGGGCTAGGATTAGGGTTAGGGTTTGAGTTTGAATTAGGTTTAGGGTTAGCATTAGGTTTAGGGTTAGGTTTAGGATTAGTGTTTCAGTTAGGGTTAGGGTTAGGGTTAGGGTTTGGATTCGGGTTAGGGTTAGGGTTAGGGTTAGGGTTTGGGTTTGTGTTAGAGTGAGGGTTTGAGTTAGGGTTAGGTTTAGGGTTAGGTTAGGGTTTGGGTTAGAGTTAGGGTTAGGGTTAGGGTTTGGGTTAGTGTTAGGATAAGGATTAGGGTTAGTGTTAGTGTTAGTGTTAGGATTAGGGTTATTATTTGGGTTATGGTTTGGGTTAGGGTTAGGGTTACGGTTTGGGTTAATGTTAGAGTGAGGGTTTGAGTAAGGGTTAGGTTTAAAGATAGTTTAGGTTTTGGGTTAGAGTTAGGGTTAGGGTTAGGGTTTGGGTTTGGTTTAGAGTTAGGTTTAGGTTAGCGTTTAGGTTAGATTTAGAGTTAGGGTGAGGTGTTGGATTAGGGTTATGGTTAGGGTTAGGGTTAGGATTAGGGTTAGGGTTAGGGTTCCGATTAGCGTTAGGTTTAGAGTTTGGGTTTGGGTAAGGGTTAAGGTTAGGGTTAGGGTTACGGTTAGGGTTAGGGATAGGACTAGGATTAGGGTTAGGTTTAGGTTTAGGGTTAGGATTAGGGTTAGGGTTTGTGTTTAGGTTTGGGTTATGGTTAGGGTAAGTGTTAGGGTTAGGGTTTAGGTTTAGGTTTAGGGTTAAGGTTAGGGTTTCGGTTTGGGTTATATTTTGGGTTAGGTTTAGGGTTAGGGTTAGGGTTTGGGTTCGGGTTAGGATTAGGG
>CM069542.1:1232500-1245000 GCA_035773235.1 Eospalax fontanierii | reverse complement strand
GGGTTTGGGTTTAGGTTTCGGTTATGATTAGGGTAAGGGTTAGGGTTGGGGTTTAGGGTTACGGTTAGGGTTAGGGTTAGGGTTTCGGTTTGGGTTATGTTTTGTGTTAGGTTTAGGGTTAGGGTTAGGGTTTGGGTTTGGGTTAGGATTAGGGTTAGGGTTTGTGTTTGAATTAGGTTTAGGGTTAGCATTAGGGTTCGGGATAGGTTTAGGATTAGTGTTTCATTTAGGGTTAGGGTTAGGGTTAGGGTTTGGGTTTGGGTTAGGTTTAGGGTTAGGTTTAGGGTTTGATTTAGGGTTAGGGTTAGGGTTATTGTTAGGGTTTGAGTTAGGGTTAGGGTTAGGAATAGGGTTAGTGTTAGGGTTAGGTTTAGGGTTAGCATTAGGGTTAGGATTAGGGTTAGGGTTAGGGTTTGGGTTAGGGTTAGGGTTAGGGTTAGGATTCGGGTTAGGGTTTGTGTTAAGATTAGGGTTTGGTTTTGGGTTAGGGTTAGGGTTAGGTTTAGGGTTAGGGTTAGGGTTAGAATTAGGGTTAGGTTTAGGGTTAGGGTTAGGGTTAGGATAAGGATGAGGGTTAGTGTTAGGGTTAGGATTAGGGTTATTATTTGGGTTATGGTTTGGGTTAGGGTTAGGGTTAGGGTTAGGGTTAGTGTTAGGGTTAGGGTTAGGGTAAGGGTTAGGGATAGGGTTCCGAGTAGAGTTAGGTTTAGAGTTTGGGTTTGGGTATGGGTTAAGTTTAGGGTTAGGGTTACGGTTAGGGTTAGGGATAGCACTAGGATTAGGGGTAGGTTTAGGGTTAGGATTAGGGTTAGGGTTTGTGTTTAGGTTTGGGTTATGGTTAGGGTAAGTGTTAGGGTTAGGGTTTAGGGTTAGGTTTAGGGTTAGGGTTAGGGTTTCGGTTTGGGTTATATTTTGGGTTAGGTTTAGGGTTAGGGTTAGGGTTTGGGTTCGGGTTAGGATTAGGGTTAGGGTTTGAGTTTGAATTAGGTTAAGGGTTAGCATTAGGGTTAGGGTTAGGTTTAGGATTAGTGTTTCAGTTAGGGTTAGGGTTAGGTTAAGGTTAGGGTTAGGGTTAGGTTTAGGGTTTGATTTAGGGTTAGGGTTAGGGTTAGGGTTACTGTTAGGGTTTGGGTTAGGGTTAGGGTTACGACTAGGGTTACGGTTAGGTTTAGCGTTAGCATTAGTTTTAGGATGACGGTTAGGGTTAGGGATTGGGTTTGGGTTAGGGTTAGGGTTAGGGTTTGGTTTAGGGTTAGTGTTAGGGTTAACGTTTGAGTTAGGGTTACGGTTAGGGTTAGGATTAGGGTTAGGGTTTGTGTTAAGATTAGGGTTTGGTTTAGGGTTAGGGTTTGGGTTTAGTTTAAAGTTACGTTTAGGGTTAGGTTTTGTTTTAGAGTTAGGGTTAGGGTTAGGATTAGAGTTAGGGTTTAGGTTTTCGCTTAGGTTTAGTGTTAGGGTTAGGGTTAGCATTAGAGTATGCGTTAGGTTTTAGGCTTGGTTAGGTTTAGGGTTAGGGTTAGGGTTTTGTTTAGGTTGAGCTTTACGGTTATTGTTAGGGTTATCTTTAGGGTTATGGTTAGGGTTAGGGTTAGGGTTAGGGTTCCGAGTAGAGTTAGGTTTAGAGTTTGGGTTTGGGTAAGGGTTAAGGTTAGGGTTAGGGTTAGGGTTAGGGTTAGGGTTAGGACTAGGTTTAGGGTTAGTGTTAGGGTTAGGATTAGGGTTAGGGTTTGGGTTTAGGTTTGGGTTATTTTTAGGGTAAGTGTTAGGGTTACAGTTTAGGGTTAGGGTTAGGGATAGGGTTAGGGTTTCGGTTTGGGTTATGTTTTGGGCTAGGTTTAGGGTTAGGGTTAGGGTTTGGGTTCGGGTTAGGATTAGGGTTAGGGTTTGAGTTTGAATTAGTTTTAGGGTTAGCATTAGGGTTAGGGTTAGGTTTAGGATTAGTGTTTCAGTTAGGGTTAGGGTTAGGGTTAAGGTTATTGTTAGGGTTAGGTTTAGGGTTTGATTTAGGGTTAAGGTTAGGGTTAGGGTTAGTGTTAGGGTTTGGGTTAGGGTTAGGGTTAGGACTAGGGTTAGTGTTAGGGTTAGGTTTAGGGTTAGAATTAGGGTTAGGATTAGGGTTAGGGTTAGGGTTTGGGTTAGGGTTAGGGTTAGGGTTAGTGTTAGGGTTAGGGTTTGGGTTAGGGTTAGGGTTTGGGTTGGTTTAGGGTTGGAGTTAGGATTAGGGTTAGGGTTAGTGTTAAAATTAGGGTTTGGTTTTGTGTTAGGGTTAGGGTTAGGCTTAGGGTTAGGGTTAGTTTTAGGTTTAGAATTAGGGTTAGGGTTAGGGTTAGGATAAGGATGAGGGTTAATGTTGGTGTTAGGATTAGGGTTATTATTTGGGTTATGGTTTGGGTTAGTGTTAGGGTTAGGATTTGGGTTAGTGTTAGAGTTAGGGTTTGTGTTAGGGTTAGGTTTAGGGTTAGGTTAGGGTTTGGGTTAGAGTTAGGGTTAGGGTTACGGTTTGGGTTTGGTTTAGAGTTAGGGTTAGGTTAGGCTTTGGGTTAGAGTTAGGGTTAGAGTGAGGTGTTGGATTAGGGTTATGGTTAGGGTTAGGATTAGGATTAGGGTTAGGGTTAGGGTTCCGATTAGAGTTATGTTTAGAGTTTGGTTTAGGGTAAGGGTTAAGGTTAGGTTTAGGGTTAGGATTAGGGTTAGGGTTTGAGTTTGAATTAGGTTTAGGGTTAGCATTAGGGTTAGGATTAGGGTTAGGGTTAGTGTTTGGGTTAGGGTTAGGGTTAGGGTTACGGTTAGGGTTTGGGTTAGGGTTAGGGTTAGGGTTAGGGTTAGGGTTTGGGTTAGGATAAGGATGAGGGTTAGTGTTAGGGTTAGGATTAGGGTTATTATTTGGGTTATGGTTTGGGTTAGGGTTAGGGTTACGGTTTGGGTTAGTGTTAGAGTGAGGGTTTGAGTTAGGGTTAGGTTTAGGGTTAGGTTAGGATTTGGGTTAGAGTTAGGGTTTGTGTTAGGGTTTGGGTTTGGTTTAGAGTTAGGTTTAGGTTAGGTTTTGGGTTAGAGTTAGGGTTAGGGTGATGTGTTGGATTAGGGTTATGGTTAGGGTTAGCGTTAGGGTTACGGTTAACGTTTGAGTTAGGGTTACGGTTAGGGTTAGGATTAGGGTTAGGGTTTGTGTTAAGATTAGGGTCTGGTTTAGGGTTGGAGTTAGGGTTTGGGTTAAAGTTACGTTTAGGGTTAGGTTTTGTTTTAGGGTTAGGGTTAGGGTTAGGATTAGGGTTAGGGTTTAGGTTTTCGGTTAGGTTTAGTGTTAGGGTTAGTGTTAGGATTAGGGTTTGGGTTAGGGTTTAGGTTTGGTTAGGTTTAGTGTTAGAGTTAGGGTTATGGTTAGGTTTAGCATTACGGTTAGTTTTAAGGTTATGGTTAGGGTTATCGTTAGGGTTAGGTTTAGGGTTAGGGTTCCGATTAGAGTTAGGTTTAGATTTTGGGTTTGGGTAAGGGATAAGGTTAGGGTTAGGGTTAGTGTTAGGGTTTGAGTTAGGGTTAGGGTTACGACTAGTGTTAGGGTTAGGTTTAGGGTTAGCATTAGTTTTAGGGTTAGGTTTAGGGTTAGGGTTTGGGTTTGGGTTAGGGTTAGGGTTAGGGTTAGGGTTTGGGTTAGGGTTAGGGTTAGGGTTATCGTTTGAGTTAGGGTTACGGTTAGGGTTAGGATTAGGGTTAGGGTTTGAGTTAAGATTAGGGTTTGGTTTAGGGTTAGGGTTAGGGTTTGGGTTAAAGTTACGTTTAGGGTTAGGTTGTGTTTTAGGGTTAGGGTTAGGGTTAGGATTAGGGTTAGGGTTTAGGTTTTCGGTTAGGTTTAGTGTTAGGGTTAGGGTTAGGATTAGGGTTTGGGATAGGGTTTAGGTTTGGTTAGGTTTAGGGTTAGGGTTAGGGTTATGGTTAGGTTTAGCTTTAAGGTTATTGTTAGGGTTATGGTTAGTGTTAGCGTTAGGGTTAGGGTTAGGGTTAGGGTTCCGAGTAGAGTTAGGTTTAGAGTTTGGGATTGGGTAAGGGTTAAGGTTAGGGTTAGGTTTAGGGTTAGGGTTAGGGTTTGGGTTCGGGTTAGGGTTAGGGTTAGGGTTAGGGTTTGATTTAGGGTTAGGGTTAGGCTTAGGGTTAGTGTAAGGGTTTGTGTTAGAGATAGGGTTAGGACTAGGGTTAGAGTAAGGGTTAGGTATAGGGTTAGCATTAGGTTTCGGATTAGGGTTAGGGTTTGGGTTATGGTTAGGGTTAGGGTTAGGGTTAGGGTTAGGGTTAGGGTTTGGGTTAGGGTTAGGGTTAGGGTTAGGGTTTGGGTTATGGTTAGGGTTAGGGTTAGGATTAGGGTTAGGGTTTGTGTTAAGATTAGGGTTTGGGTTTGGGTTAGGGTTAGGGTTAGGGTTAGGGTTAGGATTAGAATTAGGGTTAGGGTTAGAATTAGGGTTAGGGTTAGGATAAGGATGAGGGTTAGTGTTAGGGTTAGGATTAGGGTTATTATTTGGGTTATGGTTTGGGTTAGGGTTAGGGTTAGGGTTTGGGTTAGTGTTAGAGTGAGGGTTTGAGTTAGGGTTAGGTTTAGAGTTAGGTTTAGGTTAGGGTTTGGGTTAGAGTTAGGGTTAGGGTGAGGTGTTGGATTAGGGTTATGGTTAGGGTTAGGGTTAGGATTAGGGTTAGGGTTAGGGTTCCGATTAGAGTTAGGTTTAGAGTTTGGGTTTGGGTAAGGGTAAAGGTTAGGGTTAGGGTTACGGTTAGGGTTAGGGATAGGACTAGGATTAAGGGTAGGGTTAGGGTTAGGATTAGGGTTAGGGTTTGTGTTAAGATTAGGGTTTGGTTTAGGGTTAAGGTTAGGGTTTGGGTTAAAGTTACGTTTAGGGTTAGGTTTTGTTTTAGGGTTAGGGTTAGGGTTAGGATTAGGGTTAGGGTTTACGGTTAGGGTTAGGGTTAGGGTTAGGGTTTGGGTTAGGGTTTAGGTTTGGTTAGGTTTAGGGTTAGGGTTAGGGTTATGGTTAGGGTTTGGTTTAGGGTTAGTGTTAGGGTTAACGTTTGAGTTAGGGTTACGGTTAGGGTTAGGATTAGGGTTAGGGTTTGTGTTAAGATTAGGGTTTGGTTTAGGGTTAGGGTTTGGGTTTAGTTTAAAGTTACGTTTAGGGTTAGGTTTTGTTTTAGAGTTAGGGTTAGGGTTAGGATTAGGGTTAGGGTTTAGGTTTTCGCTTAGGTTTAGTGTTAGGGTTAGGGTTAGGATTAGAGTTTGGGTTAGGTTTTAGGTTTGGTTAGGTTTAGGGTTAGGGTTAGGGTTTTGTTTAGGTTGAGCTTTACGGTTATTGTTAGGGTTATCTTTAGGGTTATGGTTAGGGTTAGGGTTAGGGTTAGGGTTCCGAGTAGAGTTAGGTTTAGAGTTTGGGTTTGGGTAAGGGTTAAGGTTAGGGTTAGGGTTAGGGTTAGGGTTAGGGTTAGGACTAGGTTTAGGGTTAGTGTTAGGGTTAGGATTAGGGTTAGGGTTTGGGTTTAGGTTTGGGTTATTTTTAGGGTAAGTGTTAGGGTTACAGTTTAGGGTTAGGGTTAGGGATAGGGTTAGGGTTTCGGTTTGGGTTATGTTTTGGGCTAGGTTTAGGGTTAGGGTTAGGGTTTGGGTTCGGGTTAGGATTAGGGTTAGGGTTTGAGTTTGAATTAGTTTTAGGGTTAGCATTAGGGTTAGGGTTAGGTTTAGGATTAGTGTTTCAGTTAGGGTTAGGGTTAGGGTTAAGGTTATTGTTAGGGTTAGGTTTAGGGTTTGATTTAGGGTTAAGGTTAGGGTTAGGGTTAGTGTTAGGGTTTGGGTTAGGGTTAGGGTTAGGACTAGGGTTAGTGTTAGGGTTAGGTTTAGGGTTAGAATTAGGGTTAGGATTAGGGTTAGGGTTAGGGTTTGGGTTAGGGTTAGGGTTAGGGTTAGTGTTAGGGTTAGGGTTTGGGTTAGGGTTAGGGTTTGGGTTGGTTTAGGGTTGGAGTTAGGATTAGGGTTAGGGTTAGTGTTAAAATTAGGGTTTGGTTTTGTGTTAGGGTTAGGGTTAGGCTTAGGGTTAGGGTTAGTTTTAGGTTTAGAATTAGGGTTAGGGTTAGGGTTAGGATAAGGATGAGGGTTAAGGTTAGTGTTAGGATTAGGGTTATTATTTGGGTTATGGTTTGGGTTAGTGTTAGGGTTAGGATTTGGGTTAGTGTTAGAGTTAGGGTTTGTGTTAGGGTTAGGTTTAGGGTTAGGTTAGGGTTTGGGTTAGAGTTAGGGTTAGGGTTACGGTTTGGGTTTGGTTTAGAGTTAGGGTTAGGTTAGGCTTTGGGTTAGAGTTAGGGTTAGAGTGAGGTGTTGGATTAGGGTTATGGTTAGGGTTAGGATTAGGATTAGGGTTAGGGTTAGGGTTCCGATTAGAGTTATGTTTAGAGTTTGGTTTAGGGTAAGGGTTAAGGTTAGGTTTAGGGTTAGGATTAGGGTTAGGGTTTGAGTTTGAATTAGGTTTAGGGTTAGCATTAGGGTTAGGATTAGGGTTAGGGTTAGTGTTTGGGTTAGGGTTAGGGTTAGGGTTACGGTTAGGGTTTGGGTTAGGGTTAGGGTTAGGGTTAGGGTTAGGGTTTGGGTTAGGATAAGGATGAGGGTTAGTGTTAGGGTTAGGATTAGGGTTATTATTTGGGTTATGGTTTGGGTTAGGGTTAGGGTTACGGTTTGGGTTAGTGTTAGAGTGAGGGTTTGAGTTAGGGTTAGGTTTAGGGTTAGGTTAGGATTTGGGTTAGAGTTAGGGTTTGTGTTAGGGTTTGGGTTTGGTTTAGAGTTAGGTTTAGGTTAGGTTTTGGGTTAGAGTTAGGGTTAGGGTGATGTGTTGGATTAGGGTTATGGTTAGGGTTAGCGTTAGGGTTACGGTTAACGTTTGAGTTAGGGTTACGGTTAGGGTTAGGATTAGGGTTAGGGTTTGTGTTAAGATTAGGGTCTGGTTTAGGGTTGGAGTTAGGGTTTGGGTTAAAGTTACGTTTAGGGTTAGGTTTTGTTTTAGGGTTAGGGTTAGGGTTAGGATTAGGGTTAGGGTTTAGGTTTTCGGTTAGGTTTAGTGTTAGGGTTAGTGTTAGGATTAGGGTTTGGGTTAGGGTTTAGGTTTGGTTAGGTTTAGTGTTAGAGTTAGGGTTATGGTTAGGTTTAGCATTACGGTTAGTTTTAAGGTTATGGTTAGGGTTATCGTTAGGGTTAGGTTTAGGGTTAGGGTTCCGATTAGAGTTAGGTTTAGATTTTGGGTTTGGGTAAGGGTTAAGGTTAGGGTTAGGGTTAGTGTTAGGGTTTGAGTTAGGGTTAGGGTTACGACTAGTGTTAGGGTTAGGTTTAGGGTTAGCATTAGTTTTAGGATTAGGTTTAGGGTTAGGGTTTGGGTTTGGGTTAGGGTTAGGGTTAGGGTTAGGGTTTGGGTTAGGGTTAGGGTTAGGGTTATCGTTTGAGTTAGGGTTACGGTTAGGGTTAGGATTAGGGTTAGGGTTTGTGTTAAGATTAGGGTTTGGTTTAGGGTTAGGGTTAGGGTTTGGGTTAAAGTTACGTTTAGGGTTAGGTTGTGTTTTAGGGTTAGGGTTAGGGTTAGGATTAGGGTTAGGGTTTAGGTTTTCGGTTAGGTTTAGTGTTAGGGTTAGGGTTAGGATTAGGGTTTGGGTTAGGGTTTAGGTTTGGTTAGGTTTAGGGTTAGGGTTAGGGTTATGGTTAGGTTTAGCTTTAAGGTTATTGTTAGGGTTATGGTTAGTGTTAGCGTTAGGGTTAGGGTTAGGGTTAGGGTTCCGAGTAGAGTTAGGTTTAGAGTTTGGGATTGGGTAAGGGTTAAGGTTAGGGTTAGGTTTAGGGTTAGGGTTAGGGTTTGGGTTCGGGTTAGGGTTAGGGTTAGGGTTAGGGTTTGATTTAGGGTTAGGGTTAGGCTTAGGGTTAGTGTAAGGGTTTGTGTTAGAGATAGGGTTAGGACTAGGGTTAGAGTTAGGGTTAGGTTTAGGGTTAGCATTAGGCTTAGGATTAGGGTTAGGGTTTGGGTTATGGTTAGGGTTAGGGTTAGGGTTAGGGTTAGGGTTAGGGTTTGGGTTAGGGTTAGGGTTAGGGTTAGGGTTTGGGTTATGGTTAGGGTTAGGGTTAGGATTAGGGTTAGGGTTTGTGTTAAGATTAGGGTTTGGGTTTGGGTTAGGGTTAGGGTTAGGGTTAGGGTTAGGATTAGAATTAGGGTTAGGGTTAGAATTAGGGTTAGGGTTAGGATAAGGATGAGGGTTAGTGTTAGGGTTAGGATTAGGGTTATTATTTGGGTTATGGTTTGGGTTAGGGTTAGGGTTAGGGTTTGGGTTAGTGTTAGAGTGAGGGTTTGAGTTAGGGTTAGGTTTAGAGTTAGGTTTAGGTTAGGGTTTGGGTTAGAGTTAGGGTTAGGGTGAGGTGTTGGATTAGGGTTATGGTTAGGGTTAGGGTTAGGATTAGGGTTAGGGTTAGGGTTCCGATTAGAGTTAGGTTTAGAGTTTGGGTTTGTGTAAGGGTTAAGGTTAGGGTTAGGGTTACGGTTAGTGTTAGGGATAGGACTAGGATTAGGGTTAGGTTTAGGGTTAGGATTAGGTTTAGGGTTTGTGTTTAGGTTTGTGTTATGGTTAGGGTAAGTGTTAGGGTTAGGGTTTAGGGTTAGGTTTAGTGTTAGGATTAGCGTTTCGGTTAGGGTTATATTTTGGGTTAGGTTTACGGTTAGGGTTAGGGTTTGGGTTCGGGTTAGTATTAGGGTTACGGTTTGAGTTTGAATTAGCTTTAGGTTTAACATTAGGGTTAGGGTTAGGTTTACGATTAGTGTTTCAGTTAGGGTTAGGGTTAGGTTAAGGTTAGGGTTAGGGTTAGTTTTAGGGTTTGATTTGGGGTTAGGGTTAGTGTTAGGGTTAGGGTTAGAGTTAGGGTTTGGGTTAGGGTTAGGGTTACGACTAGGGTTAGGGTTAGGTTTAAGGTTAGCATTAGTTTTAGGTTTAGGCTTAGGGTTAGGGTTTGGGTTTGGGTTAGGGTTAGGGTTAGGGTTAGGGTTTGGGTTAGGGTTAGGGTTAGGGTTAGGGTTAGGGTTTGGTTGAGGATTACAGTTAGGTTTAGGTTTTCGGTTATGTTTCGGTTTAGGGTTAGGTTTTGCGTTCTTGTTGGGTTAGTGTTAGGGTTTTAGTTAGGGTTAGGGTTAGGGTTAGGGTTAGGGTTTGGGTTAGGGTTAGGCTTAGGGTTAGAGTTTCAGTTTTAGTTAGGTTTAGGGTTAGCATTAGGGTTAGGATTAGGGTTAGGGTTAGGGTCTGGGTTAGGGTTAGTGTTAGGGTTTGGGTTAGGGTTAGGTTTGAATCTGGGTGAGTGTTAGGGTTAGGGTTAGTGCTAAGATTAGGGTTAGGGTTAGGGTTAGGGTTAGGTTTTGGGTTAGGGTTAGGGTTAGGGTTAGAATTAGGGTTAGGGTTATCGTTAGGGTTAGGATAAGCATGAAGGTTAGGGTTAGGGTTAGGATTAGGGATATTATTTGGGATATGGTTTGGGTAAGGGTTAGAGTTAGGGTTTGGGTTAGTGTTAGAGTTAGGGTTTTAGTTAGGGTTAGGTTTACTGATAGGTAAGGGTTTGGGTTAGAATTAGGGTTAGGGTTAGGGTTTGGGTTTTGGTTAGAGTTAGGGTTAGGTTAGGGTTTGGGTTAGAGTTAGGGTTAGGGTGAGTTGTTGGATTAGGGTTATGGTTAGGGTTAGGGTTAGGATTAGGGTTAGGGTTAGGGTTCCGATTAGAGTTAGGTTTAGAGTTTGGGTTTGGGTAAGGGTTAAGGTTAGGTTTAGGGTTAGGGTTAGGGTTAGGGTTAGGACTAGGATTAGGGTTAGGGTTAGGGTTAGGTTTAGTGTTAGGGTTTGGGTTAGGGTCAGGGTTAGGACTAGGGTTAGTGTTAGGGTTAGGTTTAGGGTTAGCATTAGGGTTAGGATTAGGGTTAGGGTTAGGGTTTGGGTTAGGTTTAGGGTTAGGGTTAGGGTTAGGGTTAGGTTTAGGGTTTGGGTTAGGGTTACGGTTAGGTTTAGTGTTAGCATTTGGGTTAGGGTTACGGTTAGGGTTAGGATTAGTGTTAGGGTTTGTGTTAAGATTAGGGTTTTGGTTTGGGTTAGGTTTAGGGTTAGGGTTTGGGTTAACTTTACGTTTAGGGTTAGGGTTTGTGTTAGGGTTAGGTTTAGGGTTAGGAGTAGGGTTAGGGTTTAGGTTTTCGGTTAGGGTTAGTGTTAGGGTTAGGGTTAGGATTAGGGTTTGGTTAGGTTTAGGGTTAGGGTTAGGGTTATGGTTAGGTTTAGCGTTACGGTTAGGGTTAGGGTTATGGTTAGGGTTAGTGTTAGGGTTAGTGTTATGGTTTGGGTTTGGGTTAGGGTTTGGGTTAGGGTTAGGATTAGGGTTAGGGTTAGGAGTAGGGTTAGTGTTAGGGTTAGGTTTAGGGTTAGGATTAGGGTTAGGGTTAGGGTTAGGGTTAGGATTAGGGTTAGGGTTAGGGTTTGGGTTAGGGTTAGGGTTAGGGTTAGGGTTAGGATTAGGATTAGGGTTTGTGTTCCGAGTAGGGTTACCGTCTGGGTTTGGGTTAGGGTAAGCTTTAGGGTTACGGTTAGGGTTAGAATTATGGTTAGGTTTAAGGTTAGGGTTAGGGGTAGGGTTAGGGTTATTATTTGGGTTATGGTTTGGTTTAGGGTTAGGGTTTGGGTTTGGGTTAGTGTTAGAGTTAGGTTTTGAGTTAGAGATAGGTTTAGGGATAGGTCAGGGTTTGGGTTAGAGTTAGGGTTAGTGTTCGGGTTTGGGTTTGGTTTAGAGTTAGGGTTAGGTTAGGGTTTGGGTTAGAGTTAGGGTTAGCGTGAGGTGTTGGATTAGGGTTATGGTTAGGGTTAGGGTTAGGATTAGGGTTAGAGTTAGGGTTCCAATTAGAGTTTGGTTTAGAGTTTGGGTTTGGGTAAGGGTTAAGTTCAGGGTTAGGGTTAGGGTTAGGACTAGGATTAGGGTTAGGGTTAGGGTTAGGATTAGGGTTAGGGTTTGGGTTTAGGTTTGGGTTATGGTTAGGGTCAGTGTTAGGGTTAGGGTTTAGAGTTAGGGTTAGGTTTTCGGTTTGGGTTGTGTTTTCGGTTAGGTTTAGGGTTAGGGTTAGGGTTTGGGTTCGGCTTAGGATTAGGGTTAGGGTTTGTGTTTGAATTAGGTTTAGGTTTAGCATTAGGGTTCAGGTTACGTTTAGGATTAGTGTTTCAGTTAGTGTTAGGGGTAGGGTTAGGGTTTGGGTTCGGGTTAGGTTTAGGGTTAGGTTTAGCGTTTGATTTAGGGTTAGGGTTAGGGTTAGGGTTAGTGTTAGGGTTTGGGTTAGGGTTAGGGTTAGGACTAGAATTAGTGTTAGGGTTAAGTTTAGGGTTAGCATTAGGGTTAGGATTAGGGTTAGGGTTAGGGTTTGGGTTTCGGTTAGGGTTAGCGTTAGGGTTTGGTTTAGGATTAGGGTTAGGGTTAACCTGTGAGTTAGGGTTAGGGTTAGGGTTAGTTTTAGTGTTAGGGTTTGTGTTAAGATTAGGGTTTGGTTTAGGGTTAGGGTTTGGGTTTAGTTTAAAGTTACGTTTAGGGTTAGGTTTTGTTTTAGAGTTAGGGTTAGGGTTAGGATTAGGGTTAGGGTTTAGGGTTTCGCTTAGGTTTAGTGTTAGGGTTAGGGTTAGGATTAGTGTTTCAGTTAGGGTTAGGGTTAGGGTTAAGGTTATTGTTAGGGTTAGGTTTAGGGTTTGATTTAGGGTTAGGGTTAGGGTTAGGGTTAGGGTTAGGGTTTGGGTTAGGGTTAGGTTTAGGGTTAGCATTAGGGTTAGGATTAGGGTTAGGGTTTGGGTTTGGGTTAGGGTTAGGTTTAGGGTTAGGGTTAGGGTTAGTGTTAGTGTTAGGGTTTGGGTTAGGGTTAGGGTTAGGGTTAGGGTTTGGGTTAGGTTTAGGGTTGGAGTTAGGATTAGGGTTAGGGTTAGTGTTAAAATTAGGGTTTGGTTTTGTGTTAGGGTTAGGGTTAGGGTTAGGGTTAGGGTTAGGTTTAGGTTTAGAATTAGGGTTAGGCTTAGGGTTAGGATAAGGATGAGGGTTAAGGTTAGGGTTAGGATTAGGGTTATTATTTGGGTTATGGTTTGGGTTAGTGTTAGGGTTAGGATTTGGGTTAGTGTTAGAGTTAGGGTTTGTGTTAGGGTTAGGTTTAGGGTTAGGTTAGGGTTTGGGTTAGAGTTAGGGTTAGGGTTACGGTTTGGGTTTGGTTTAGAGTTAGGGTTAGGTTAGGCTTTGGGTTAGAGTTAGGGTTAGGGTGAGGTGTTGGATTAGGGTTATGGTTAGGGTTAGGGTTAGGATTAGGGTTAGGGTTAGGGTTTCGATTAGAGTTATGTTTAGAGTTTGGTTTAGGGTAAGGGTTAAGGTTAGGTTTAGGGTTAGGATTAGGGTTAGGGTTTGAGTTTGAATTAGGTTTAGGGTTAGCATTAGGGTTAGGGTTAGGTTTAGGATAAGTATT
>CM069542.1:1215000-1227500 GCA_035773235.1 Eospalax fontanierii | reverse complement strand
TTAGGGTTAGGGTTAGGGTTAGGGTTAGGGTTAGGGTTAGGATTAGGGTTAGAGTTAGGGTTTCGATTAGAGTTATGTTTAGAGTTTGGTTTAGGGTAAGGGTTAAGGTTAGGTTTAGGGTTAGGATTAGGGTTAGGGTTTGAGTTTGAATTAGGTTTAGGGTTAGCATTAGGGTTAGGGTTAGGTTTAGGATAAGTATTTCAGTTAGGGTTATTGTTAGGGTTAGGGTTTGGGTTCGGGTTAGGGTTAGGGTTAGGGTTAGGGTTTGATTTAGGGTTAGGATTAGGCTTAGGGTTAGTGTAAGGGTTTGGGTTAAGGTCAGGGTTAGGACTAGGGTTAGTGTTAGGGTTAGGTTTAGGGTTAGCATTAGGGTTAGGATTAGGGTTAGGGTTAGTGTTTGGGTTAGGGTTAGGGTTAGGGTTAGGGTTAGGGTTAGGGTTTGGGTTAGGGTTAGGGTTAGGTTTAGGGTTTGGGTTAGGATAAGGATGAGGGTTAGTGTTAGGGTTAGGATTAGGGTTATTATTTGGGTTATGGTTTGGGTTAGGGTTAGAGTTACGGTTTGGGTTAGTGTTAGAGTGAGTTTTTGAGTTAGGGTTAGGTTTAGGGTTAGGTTAGGGTTTGGGTTAGAGTTAGGGTTTGGGTTAGGGTTTAGGTTTGGTTTAGAGTTAGGTTTAGGTTAGTGTTTGGGTTAGAGTTAGGGTTAGGGTGAGGTGTTGGATTAGGGTTATGGTTAGGGTTAGCGTTAGGGTTACGGTTAACGTTTGAGTTAGGGTTACGGTTAGGGTTAGGATTAGGGTTAGGGTTTGTGTTAAGATTAGGGTCTGGTTTAGGGTTAGAGTTAGGGTTTGGGTTAAAGTTACGTTTAGGGTTAGGTTTTGTTTTAGGGTTAGGGTTAGGG
Source organism: Eospalax fontanierii (assembly GCA_035773235.1). Classification (NCBI taxonomy): domain Eukaryota; kingdom Metazoa; phylum Chordata; class Mammalia; order Rodentia; family Spalacidae; genus Eospalax; species Eospalax fontanierii. The sequence continues at coordinate 1,226,602 of CM069542.1, read as the reverse complement.
TTAGGATTAGGGTTAGGGTTTAGGTTTTCGGTTAGGTTTAGTGTTAGGGTTAGTGTTAGGATTAGGGTTTGGGTTAGGGTTTAGGTTTGGTTAGGTTTAGGGTTAGGGTTAGGGTTAGGGTTAGGTTTAGCTTTACGGTTAGGTTTAAGGTTATGGTTAGGCTTATCGTTAGGGTTAGGTTTAGGGTTAGGGTTCCGATTAGAGTTAGGTTTAGAGTTTGGGTTTGGGTAAGGGTTAAGGTTAGGGTTAGTGTTAGGGTTTGCGTTAGGGTTAGGGTTATGACTAGTGTTAGGGTTAGGTTTAGGGTTAGCATTAGTTTTAGGATTAGGTTTAGGGTTAGAGTTTGGGTTTGGGTTAGGGTTAGGGTTAGGGTTAGGGTTTGGGTTAGGGTTAGGGTTAGGGTTATCGTTTGAGTTAGGGTTACGGTTAGGGTTAGGATTAGGGTTAGGGTTTGTGTTAAGATTAGGGTTTGGTTTAGGGTTAGGGTTAGGGTTTGGGTTAAAGTTACGTTTAGGGTTAGGTTTTGTTTTAGGCTTAGGGTTAGGGTTAGGATTAGGGTTAGGGTTTAGGTTTTCGGTTAGGTTTAGTGTTAGGGTTAGGGTTAGGATTAGGGTTTGGGTTAGGGTTTAGGTTTGGTTAGGTTTAGGGTTAGGGTTAGGGTTATGGTTTAGTTTAGCTTTAGGGTTATTTTTAGGGTTATGGTTAGTGTTTGAGTTAGGGTTAGGGTAAGGTTAAGGGTACCGAGTAGAGTTAGGTTTAGAGATTGGGTTTGGGTAAGGGTAAAGGTTAGGGTTAGGTTTAGGGTTAGGGTTTGGGTTCGGGTTAGGGTTAGGGTTAGGGTTAGGGTTTGATTTAGGGTTAGGGTTAGGCTTAGGGTTAGTGTAAGGGTTTGGGTTAGGGATAGGGTTAGGACTAGGGTTAGTGTTAGGGTTAGGTTTAGGGTTAGCATTAGGCTTAGGATTAGGGTTAGGGTTAGGGTTTGGGTTATGGTTAGGGTTAGGGTTAGGGTTAGGGTTAGGGTTAGGTTTAGCTTTACGGTTAGGTTTAAGGTTATGGTTAGGCTTATCGTTAGGGTTAGGTTTAGGGTTAGGGTTCCGATTAGAGTTAGGTTTAGAGTTTGGGTTTGGGTAAGGGTTAAGGTTAGGGTTAGTGTTAGGGTTTGCGTTAGGGTTAGGGTTACGACTAGTGTTAGGGTTAGGTTTAGGGTTAGCATTAGTTTTAGGATTAGGTTTAGGGTTAGAGTTTGGGTTTGGGTTAGGGTTAGGGTTAGGGTTAGGGTTTGGGTTAGGGTTAGGGTTAGGGTTATCGTTTGAGTTAGGGTTACGGTTAGGGTTAGGATTAGGGTTAGGGTTTGTGTTAAGATTAGGGTTTGGTTTAGGGTTAGGGTTAGGGTTTGGGTTAAAGTTACGTTTAGGGTTAGGTTTTGTTTTAGGGTTAGGGTTAGGGTTAGGATTAGGGTTAGGGTTTAGGTTTTCGGTTAGGTTTAGTGTTAGGGTTAGGGTTAGGATTAGGGTTTGGGTTAGGGTTTAGGTTTGGTTAGGTTTAGGGTTAGGGTTAGGGTTATGGTTAGGTTTAGCTTTAAGGTTATTGTTAGGGTTATGGTTAGTGTTAGCGTTAGGGTTAGGGTTAGGGTTAGGGTTCCGATTAGAGTTAGGTTTAGAGTTTGGGTTTGGGTAAGGGTTGAGGTTAGGGTTAGGGTTAGGGTTAGGGTTAGGGTTAGGGTTAGGGTTAGGGTTAATGTTAGGGTTTGATTTAGGGTTAGGGTTAGGCTTAGGGTTAGTGTAAGGGTTTGGGTTAGGGATAGGGTTAGGACTAGGGTTAGTGTTAGGGTTAGGTTTAGGGTTAGCATTAGGCTTAGGATTAGGGTTAGGGTTAGGGTTTGGGTTATGGTTAGGGTTAGGGTTAGGGTTAGGGTTAGGGTTTGGGTTAGGGTTAGGGTTAGGTTTAGGGTTTGGGTTAGGGTTAGGGTTAGGGTTAGGATTAGGATTAGGGTTTGTGTTAAGATTAGGGTTTGGGTTTGGGTTAGGGTTAGGGTTAGGTTTAGAATTAGGGTTAGGGTTAGAATTAGGGTTAGGGTTAGGATAAGGATGAGGGTTAGTGTTAGGGTTAGGATTAGGGTTATTATTTGGGTTATGGTTTGGTTTAGGCTTAGGGTTAGGGTTTGGGTTAGTGTTAGAGTGAGGGTTTGAGTTAGGGTTAGGTTTAGAGTTAGGTTTAGGTTAGGGTTTGGGTTAGAGTTAGGGTTAGGGTGAGGTGTTGGATTAGGGTTATGGTTAGGGTTAGGGTTAGGATTAGGGTTAGGTTTAGGGTTCCGATTAGACTTAGGTTTAGAGTTTGGGTTTGTGTAAGGGTTAAGGTTAGGGTTAGGGTTACGTTTAGGGTTAGGGATAGGACTAGGATTAGGGTTAAGTTTAGGGTTAGGATTAGGTTTAGGGTTTGTGTTTAGGTTTTTGTTATGGTTAGGGTAAGTGTTAGGGTTAGGGTTTAGGGTTAGGTTTAGTGTTAGGATTAGGGTTTCGGTTTGGGTTATATTTTGGGTTAGGTTTAGGGTTAGGGTTAGGGTTTGGGTTCGGGTTAGTATTAGGGTTAGGGTTTGAGTTTGAATTAGGTTTAGGTTTAACATTAGGGTTATGGTTAGGTTTAGGATTAGTGTTTCAGTTAGGGTTAGGTTTAGGTTAAGGTTAGGGTTAGGGTTAGGTTTAGGGTTTGATTTAGGGTTAGGGTTAGGGTTAGCGTTAGTGTTAGGGTTTGGGTTAGGGTTAGGGTTAGGACTAGGGTTAGGGTTAAGTTTAGGGTTAGCATTAGTTTTAGGATTAGGCTTAGGGTTAGGGTTTGGGTTTGGGTTAGGGTTAGGGTTAGGGTTAGGGTTTGGGTTAGGGTTAGGGTTAGGGTTAGGGTTAGGGTTTGGTTTAGGATTACAGTTAGGTTTAGGTTTTCGGTTATGTTTCGGTTTAGGGTTAGGTTTTGCGTTCGGGTTGGGTTAGTGTTAGGGTTTTAGTTAGGGTTAGGGTTAGGGTTAGGGTTAGGGTTTGGGTTAGGGTTAGGCTTAGGGTTAGAGTTTGAGTTTTAGTTAGGTTTAGGGTTAGCATTAGGGTTAGGATTAGGGTTAGGGTTAGGGTCTGTGTTAGGGTTAGGGTTAGGGTTTGGGTTAGGGTTAGGTTTGAATCTGGGTGAGTGTTAGGTTTAGGGTTAGTGCTAAGATTAGGGTTAGGGTTAGGGTTAGGGTTAGGTTTTGGGTTAGGGTTAGGGTTAGGGTTAGAATTAGGGTTAGGGTTAGGGTTAGGGTTAGGGTTAGGATAAGCATGAGGGTTAGGGTTAGGGTTAGGATTAGGGATATTATTTGGGATATGGTTTGGGTTAGGGTTAGAGTTAGGGTTTGGGTTAGTGTTAGAGTTAGGGTTTGAGTTAGGGTTAGGTTTACTGTTAGGTTAGGGTTTGGGTTAGAATTAGGGTTAGGGTTAGGGTTTGGGTTTTGGTTAGAGTTAGGGTTAGGTTAGCGTTTGGGTTAGAGTTAGGGTTAGGGTGAGGTGTTGGATTAGGGTTATGGTTAGGGTTAGTGTTAGGATTAGGGTTAGGGTTAGGGTTCCGATTAGAGTTAGGTTTAGAGTTTGGGTTTGGGTAAGGGTTAAGGTTAGGTTTAGGGTTAGGGTTAGGGTTAGGGTTAGGACTAGGATTAGGGTTAGGGTTAGGGTTAGGTTTAGTGTTAGGGTTTGGGTTAGGGTCAGGGTTAGGACTAGGGTTAGTGTTAGAGTTAGGTTTAGGGTTAGCATTGGGGTTAGGATTAGGGTTAGGGTTAGGGTTTGGGTTAGGTTTAGGGTTAGGGTTAGGGTTACGGTTAGGTTTAGGGTTTGGGTTAGGGTTACGGTTAGGTTTAGGGTTACCATTTGGGTTAGGGTTACGGTTAGGGTTAGGATTAATGTTAGGGTTTGTGTTAAGATTAGGGTTTGGGTTTGGGTTAGGGTTAGGGTTAGGGTTTGGGTTAACTTTACGTTTAGGGTTAGGGTTTGTGTTAGGGTTAGGTTTAGGGTTAGGAGTAGGGTTAGGGTTTAGGTTTTCGGTTAGGGTTAGTGTTAGGGTTAGGATTAGGGTTTGGGTTAGGATTTAGGTTTGGTTAGGTTTAGGGTTAGGGTTAGGGTTATGGTTAGGTTTAGCGTTACGGTTAGGGTTAGGGTTATGGTTAGGGTTAGTGTTAGGGTTAGTGTTAGGGTTTGGGTTTGGGTTAGGGTTTGGGTTAGGGTTAGGATTAGGGTAAGGGTTAGGAGTATGGTTAGTGTTAGGGTTAGGTTTAGGGTTAGGATTAGGGTTAGGGTTATGGTTAGGGTTAGGGTTAGGGTTAGGGTTCGGGTTAGGATTAGGGTTAGGGTTAGGGTTTGGGTTAGGGTTAGGGTTAGGGTTAGGGTTAGGATTAGGATTAGGGTTTGTGTTAAGATTAGGGTTTGGGTTTGCGTTTGGGTTAGGGTTAGGGTTAGAATTATGTTTAGGTTTAAGGTTAGGGTTAGGGTTAGGGTTAGGGTTATTATTTGGGTTATGGTTTGGTTTAGGGTTAGGGTTAGGGTTTGGGTTAGTGTTAGAGTTAGCTTTTGAGTTAGGGATAGGTTTAGGGATAGGTTAGGGTTTGGGTTAGAGTTAGGGTTAGTGTTAGGTTTTGGGTTTGGTTTAGAGTTAGGGTTAGGTTAGGGTTTGGGTTAGAGTTAGGGTTAGCGTGAGGTGTTGTATTAGGGTTATGGTTAGGGTTAGGGTTAGGATTAGGGTTAGAGTTAGGGTTCCGATTAGAGTTTGGTTTAGAGTTTGGGTTTGGGTAAGGGTTAAGGTTAGGGTTAGGGTTAGGGTTAGGACTAGGATTAGGGTTAGGGTTAGGGTTAGGATTAGGGTTAGGGTTTGGGTTTAGGTTTGGGTTATGGTTAGGGTCAGTGTTAGGGTTAGGGTTTAGGGTTAGGGTTAGGTTTTCGATTTGGGTTATGTTTTCGGTTAGGTTTAGGGTTAGGGTTAGGGTTTGGGTTCGGCTTAGGATTAGGGTTAGGGTTTGAGTTTTAATTAGGTTTAGGGTTAGCATTAGGGTTCGGGTTACTTTTAGGATTAGTGTTTCAGTTAGTGTTAGGGGTAGGGTTAGGGTTTGGGTTCGGGTTAGGTTTAGGGTTAGGTTTAGCGTTTGATTTAGGGTTAGGGTTAGGGTTAGGGTTAGTTTTAGGGTTTGGGTTAGGGTTAGGGTTAGGACTAGAATTAGTGTTAGGGTTAGGTTTAGGGTTAGCATTAGGGTTAGGATTAGGGTTAGCGTTAGGGTTTGGGTTAGGGTTAGTGTTAGGGTTAGGGTTAGGGTTTGGGTTAGGTTTAGGGTTAGGGTTTGTGTTAAGATTAGGGTTTGGGTTTGGGTTAGGGTTAGGGTTAGGGTTTGGGTTAAGGTTACGTTTAGGGTTAGGGTTTGTGTTAGGGTTAGGGTTAGGGTTAGGAGTAGGGTTAGGGTTAGGGTTAGGGTTAGGTTTAGCGTTTGATTTAGGGTTAGGGTTAGGGTTAGGGTTAGTTTTAGGGTTTGTGTTAGGGTTAGGGTTAGGGTTAGGAGTAGGGTTTGGGTTAGGATTAGGGTTTGGGTTAGGGTTAGTATTAGGGTTTGGATTAGGGTTTAGGTTTGGTTAGGTTTAGGGTTAGGGTTAGGGTTATGGTTAGGTTTAGCGTTAGGGTTAGGGTTAGGGTTAGGGTTAGGGTTAGGGTTAGGGTTAGGGTTTGAGTTTGAATTAGGTTTAGGGTTAGCATTAGGGTTAGGGTTAGGTTTAGGATTAGTGTTTCAGTTAGGTTTAGGGTTAGGGTTAAGTTTTGGTTAATGGTTAGGTTTAGGGTTAGGGTTAGTTTTTGGGTTAGGGGTTAGGTTTAGGTTTAGGCTTATTGTTAGGGTTTGGGTTAGGGTTAGTGTTAGGGTTTGGGTTTCAGTTAGAATTAGGGTTAGCGTTAGGGTTTGTGTTAGGGTTAGGGTTAGAGTTTGAATTAGGTTTAGGGTTATGGTTAGATTTAGGATTTGGTTTAGCGGTAGTGTTGGGGTTTGGTTTAGGTTTTGGGTTAGGTTTAGAGTTAGGGTTAGGGTTTGGGTTCGGGTTAGGGTTAGGGTTAGGGATAGGGTTTGAGTTAGGGTTAGGGTTAGGGTTAGTGTTAGGGTTTGGGTTAGGGTTAGGGTTAGGGTTTGTGTTAGGGTTTGGGTTAGGTTTAGGGTTAGGATTAGGGTTAGGGTTACGGTTAGGGTTAGGATTAGGGTTAGGGTTTGTGTTAAGATTATGGTTTCTGTGTGGATTAGGGTTAGGGTTAGGGTTTGGATTAAGGTTACGTTTAGGGTTAGGGTTTGTGTTAGGGTTAGGGTTAGGGTTGGAGTAGGGTTAGGGTTTAGTTTTTCGGTTAGGGTTAGTGTTAGGGTTAGTGTTAGGATTAGGGTTTGGGTTAGGGTTTAGGTTTGGTTAGGTTTAGGGTTAGGTTTAGGGTTATGGTTAGGGTTAGCGTTAGGGTTAGGGTTAGGGTTAGGGTTAGCGTTAGGTTTAGGGTTAGGGTTTGGGTTTCGGTTTGGGTTAGGGTTTGGGTTAGGGTTAGGGTTTGGGTTAGTGTTAGGGTTAGGGTTAGGGTAAGGATTTGGGTTAGGCTTAGGTTTAGGGTTAGGGTTTGAGTTTGAATTAGGTTTAGGGTTAGCATTAGGGTTCGGGTTACTTTTAGGATTAGTGTTTCAGTTAGTGTTAGGGGTAGGGTTAGGGTTTGGGTTCGGGTTAGGTTTAGGGTTAGGTTTAGCGTTTGATTTAGGGTTAGGGTTAGGGTTAGGGTTAGTGTTAGGGTTTGGGTTAGGGTTAGGGTTAGGACTAGAATTAGTGTTAGGGTTAGGTTTAGGGTTAGCATTAGGGTTAGGATTAGGGTTAGCGTGAGGGTTTGGGTTAGGGTTAGTGTTAGGGTTAGGGTTAGGGTTTGGGTTAGGTTTAGGGTTAGGTTAGGGTTTGGGTTAGAGTTAGGGTTTGGGTTAGGGTTTAGGTTTGGTTTAGAGTTAGGTTTAGGTTAGTGTTTGGGTTAGAGTTAGGGTTAGGGTGAGGTGTTGGATTAGGGTTATGGTTAGGGTTAGCGTTAGGGTTACGGTTAACGTTTGAGTTAGGGTTACGGTTAGGGTTAGGATTAGGGTTAGGGTTTGTGTTAAGATTAGGGTCTGGTTTAGGGTTAGAGTTAGGGTTTGGGTTAAAGTTACGTTTAGGGTTAGGTTTTGTTTTAGGGTTAGGGTTAGGGTTAGGATTAGGGTTAGGGTTTAGGTTTTCGGTTAGGTTTAGTGTTAGGGTTAGTGTTAGGATTAGGGTTTGGGTTAGGGTTTAGGTTTGGTTAGGTTTAGGGTTAGGGTTAGGGTTAGGGTTAGGTTTAGCTTTACGGTTAGGTTTAAGGTTATGGTTAGGCTTATCGTTAGGGTTAGGTTTAGGGTTAGGGTTCCGATTAGAGTTAGGTTTAGAGTTTGGGTTTGGGTAAGGGTTAAGGTTAGGGTTAGTGTTAGGGTTTGCGTTAGGGTTAGGGTTACGACTAGTGTTAGGGTTAGGTTTAGGGTTAGCATTAGTTTTAGGATTAGGTTTAGGGTTAGAGTTTGGGTTTGGGTTAGGGTTAGGGTTAGGGTTAGGGTTTGGGTTAGGGTTAGGGTTAGGGTTATCGTTTGAGTTAGGGTTACGGTTAGGGTTAGGATTAGGGTTAGGGTTTGTGTTAAGATTAGGGTTTGGTTTAGGGTTAGGGTTAGGGTTTGGGTTAAAGTTACGTTTAAGGTTAGGTTTTGTTTTAGGGTTAGGGTTAGGGTTAGGATTAGGGTTAGGGTTTAGGTTTTCGGTTAGGTTTAGTGTTAGGGTTAGGGTTAGGATTAGGGTTTGGGTTAGGGTTTAGGTTTGGTTAGGTTTAGGGTTAGGGTTAGGGTTATGGTTAGGTTTAGCTTTAAGGTTATTGTTAGGGTTATGGTTAGTGTTAGCGTTAGGGTTAGGGTTAGGGTTAGGGTTCCGAGTAGAGTTAGGTTTAGAGTTTGGGTTTGGGTAAGGGTTAAGGTTAGGGTTAGGTTTAGGGTTAGGGTTTGGGCTCGGGTTAGGGTTAGGGTTAGGGTTAGGGTTTGATTTAGGGTTAGGGTTAGGCTTAGGGTTAGTGTAAGGGTTTGGGTTAGGGATAGGGTTAGGACTAGGGTTAGTGTTAGGGTTAGGTTTAGGGTTAGCATTAGGCTTAGGATTAGGGTTAGGGTTAGGGTTTGGGTTATGGTTAGGGTTAGGGTTAGGGTTAGGGTTAGGGTTAGGAGTAGGGTTAGGGTTTAGGTTTTCGGTTAAGGTTAGTGTTAGGGTTAGTGTTAGGATTAGTGTTTGGGTTAGGGTTTAGGTTTGGTTAGGTTTAGGGTTAGGGTTATGGTTAGGGTGAGTGTTAGGGGTAGGGTTAGGGGTAGGGTTAGGGTTAGGGTTAGGGTTAGGGTTAGGGCTTGGGTTTGGGTTACGGTTTGGGTTAGGGTTAGGGGTTGGGTGAGGGTTAGGGCTAGGGTTAGGGAAAGGATTTGGGTTAGGCTTAGGGTTAGGGTTGGGGTTTGGGTTAGAGTTATGGTGAGGTTTAGGGGTTGGGTTAGGGTTAGGGTTAGGGTTAGAATTAGGGTTAGGTTTTGTGTTAAGATTAGGGTTTGGGTTTGGGTTAGGGTTAGGGTTTGGATTTTAGTTAGAATTAGGGTTAGTGTTATGGTTAGGGTTAGGGTTAGGGTTAGGGTTAGGGTTTGGTTTAGGGTTAGGGTTAGGATTAGGGTTTGAGTTTGAGTTAGGTTTAGGGTTAGCATTAGGGTTAGGATTAGGTTTAGGGTTTGGGTTTGGGTTCGGGTTACGGTTAGGGTTAGGGTTTGGGTTAGGGTTAGGGTTATTGTTAGGGTTTTGGAATGGGTTAGGATAAGGGTTAGGGTTAGGGTTTGGCTTAGGGTTAGGTTTACGGTTAGTTTTTGGTTTAGGGTTAGGGTTAGGTTTACGGTTGGGTTTAGGTTTTGGGTTAGGGTTAGGGTTAGGGTTTGGGTTAGGGTTAGGATTTGGGTTAGGGTTAGGGTTAGGGTTCGGGTTTGCGTTAGAGTTAGGCTGAGGGGTAGGGGTTGGGTTAGGGTGAGGGTTACGGTTAGGATGAGGGTTAGGGTTTGGGTTAGGGTTAAGGTTAGGGTTAGGGTTTGGGTTAGGGTTAGGATTTGGGTTAGGGTTAGGGTTAGGGTTCGGGTTTGCGTTAGAGTTAGGCTGAGGGTTAGGGGTTGGGTTAGGGTTAGGGTTACGGTTAGGATTAGGGTTAGGGTTTGGGTTAGGGTTAAGGTTAGGGTTAGGGTTAGGGTTACGGTTAGGGTTAGGGTTAGGGTTTGGTTTAGGATTACATTTAGGTTTAGTTTTTCGGTTAAGTTTCGGGTTAGGCTTAGGGTTTGCGATCGGGTTGGGTTAGTGTTAGGGTTTTAGTTAGGGTTAGGGTTAGGGTTAGGGTTAGCGTTTGGGTTAGGGTTAGGCTTAGGGTTAGGGTTTGAGTTTGAGTTAGGTTTAGGTTTAGCATTAGGGTTAGAATTAGGGTTACGGTTAGGGTTTGGGTTAGGGTTAGGGTTAGGGTTAGGGTTTGGGTTAGGGTTAGGTTTGAATCTGGGTTAGTGTTAAGGTTAGGGTTAGTGTTAAGATTAGGGTTAGGGTTAGGGTTAGGGTTAGCTTTTGGGTTAGGGTTAGGGTTAGGATTAGAATTAGGGTTAGGATTAGTGTTAGGGTTAGGGATAGGGTTAGGATAAGGATGAGGTTTAGGGTTAGGGTTGGGATTAGGGTTATTATTTGGGTTATGGTTTGGGTTAGGGTTAGTGTTAGGGTTTGGTTTAGTGTTAGAGTTAGGGTTTGAGTTAGGGTTAGGTTTAGGGTTAGGTTAGAGTTTGGGTTAGAGTTAGGGTTAGGGTTAGGGTTTGCGTTTGGTTTAGAGTTAGGGTTAGGATAGGGTTTGGGTTAGAGTTATGGTTCGGGTGAGGTGTTGGATTAGGGTTATGGTTAGGGTTAGAGGTAGGATTAGGGTTAGGGTTAGGGTTCCGATTAGAGTTAGGTTTAGAGTTTTTGTTTGGGTATGGCTTAAGGTTAGTGTTTGTGTTAGTGTTAGTGTTAGGGTTAGGGTTAGGGTTAGGACTAGGATTAGGGTTACGGTTAGGGTTAGGATTAGGGTTAGGGTTTGGGTTTAGGTTTGGGGTAATATTAGGGTTAGTGTTAGGGTTAGGGTTTAGGGTTAGGGTTAGATTTAGGTTTAGGGTTTCGGTTTGGGTTATGTTTTGGGTTAGGTTTAGGGTTAGGGTTAGTGTTTGGGTTCGGGTTAGGAATAGGGATAGGGTTTGAGTTTGAATTAGGTTTAAGGTTAGCATTAGGGTTAGGGTTAGGTTTAGGATTAGTGTTTCAGTTAGGGTTAGGGTTAGGGTTAGGGTTTCGGTTCGGGTTAGGGTTAGGGATAGGGTTAGGGTTTGATTTAGGGTTAGGGTTAGGGTTAGGTTTAGTGTTAGGGTTTGGGTTAGGACTAGGGTTAGTGTTAGAGTTAGGTTTAGGGTTAGCATTAGGGTTAGGATTAGGGTTAGGGTTAGGGTTTGGGTTAGGGTTAGGGTTAGGGTTAGTGTTAGGATTAGGGTATGGGTTATGGTTAGCGTTAGGGTTAGGGTTTGGGTTAGGTTTAGGGTTGGAGTTAGGATTAGGGTTAGGGTTTGTGATAAAATTAGGGTTTGGGTTTGTGTTAGGATTAGGGTTAGGGTTAGGGTTAGGGTTAGGGTTAGGTTTAGAATTAGGGTTAGGGTTAGGGTTAGGATAAGGATGAGGGTTAAGGTTAGGGTTAGGATTAGGGTTATTATTTGGGTTATGGTTTGGGTTAGTGTTAGGGTTAGGGTTTGGGTTAGTGTTAGAGTTAGGGTTTGAGTTAGGGTTAGAGTTATGGTTAGGTTAGGGTTTGGGTTAGAGTTAGGGTTAGTGTTACGGTTTGGGTTTGGTTTAGAGTTAGGGTTAGGTTAGGCTTTGTGTTAGAGTTAGGGTTAGTGCGAGGTGTTGGATTAGGGTTATGCTTAGGGTTAGGGTTAGGATTAGGGTTAGGGTTAGGGTTCCGATTAGAGTTATGTTTAGAGTTTGGGTTTGGGTAAGGGTTAAGGTTAGGTTTAGGGTTAGGATTAGGGTTAGGGTTTGAGTTTGAATTAGGTTTAGGGTTAGCATTAGGGTTAGGGTTAGGTTTAGGATAAGTATATCAGTTAGGGTTAGGGTTAGGGTTAGGGTTTGGGTTCGGGTTAGGGTTAGGGTTAGGGTTAGGGTTTGATTTAGGGTTAGGGTTAGGCTTAGGGTTAGTGTAAGGGTTTGGGTTAGGGTTAGGGTTAGGACTAGGTTTAGTGTTAGGTTTGGGTTTAGGGTTAGCATTAGGGTTAGGATTAGGGTTAGGGTTAGGGTTTGGGTTAGGGTTAGGGTTAGGGTTAGGGTTAGTTTGAGGGTTTGGGTTAGGGTTAGGATTAGGGTTAGTGTTTGTGTTAAGATTAGGGTTAGGTTTTGTGTTAAGATTAGGGTTTGGGTTTGGGTTAGGGTTAGGGTTAGGGTTAGGGTTAGGGTTAGGTTTAGGGTTTGATTTAGGGTTAGGGTTAGGGTTAGGG
>CM069542.1:1197500-1207500 GCA_035773235.1 Eospalax fontanierii | reverse complement strand
GGGTTAGGTTTAGGGTTAGGTTAGGGTTTCGGTTAGAATTAGGGTTACGGTTAGGGTTTGGGTTTGGTTTAGAGTTAGGGTTAGGTTAGGGTTTGGGTTAGACTTAGGGTTAGGGTAAGGTGTTGGATTAGGATTATGGTTAGGGTTAGCGTTAGGATTAGGGTTAGGGTTAGGGTTCCGATTAGAGTTAGGTTTAGAGTTTGGGTTTGGGTAAGGGTTCAGGTTAGGGTTAGGGTTAGGACAAGGATTAGGGTTAGGGTTAGGGTTAGGATTAGGGTTAGGGTTTGGGTTTAGGTTTGGGTTATGGTTAGGGTTAGTGTTAGGGTTAGGGTTTAGTGTTAGGATTAGATTTAGGGTTAGGGTTTCGGTTTGGGTTATGTTTTGGGTTAGGTTTAGGGTTAGGGTTAGGGTTTGTGTTCGGGTTAGGAATAGGGTTAGGGTTTGAGTTTGAATTAGGTTTAGGGTTAGCATTAGGATTAGGGTTAGGTTAGGGTTAGGGTTAGGGTTAGGACTGGGGTTAGTGTTAGGGTTAGGGTTAGGGTTAGCATTAGGGTTAGGATTAGGGTTAGGGTTAGGGTTTGTGTTAGGGTTAGGGTTTGGGTTAGGGTTAGGGTTTGGGTTAGGTTTAGGGTTAGGGTTAGGTTAGGGTTTGGGTTAGAGTTAGGGTTAGGGTTATGGGTTGGATTAGGGTTATGGTTAGGGTTTGGTTGAGGACTAGGGTTAGGGTTATTCTTTAGTTTTAGGTTATGGTTAGGGTTAGGGTTAGGGTTTAAGGGTAGGATTAGGGTTAGTGTTACGGTTTGGGTTAGGATTAGGCTTACGGTGTGGGTTTGGGTTAGGGTTAGGGATAGGGTTAGGGTTTCGGTGTGGGTTATGTTTTGGGTTAGGTTTAGGGTTAGGTTTAGGGTTTCGGTTCGGGTTACGATTAGGGTTAGGGTTTGAGTTTGAATTAGGTTTAGGGTTAGCATTAGGGTTAGTGTTAGGTTTAGGATTAGTGTTTCGGTTAGGGTTAGGGTTAGGGTTTGGGTTAGGGTTAGGGTTAGGATTAGGGGTTAGGTTTAGGTTTAGGGTTATTATAAGGGTTTGGGTTAGGGTTAGTGTTAGAGTTTGGGTTTTAATTAGAATTAGGGTTAGTGTTAGGTTTAGGTTTTGTGTTAGTGTTAGGGTTAAGCTTAGTGTTAGGGTTTGGGTTAGGTTTAGGGTTACGGTTAGAGTTAGGATTATGTTTAGGGTTAGGGATAGATTTAGGGTTTGGTTTAGGAGTAGTGTTAGGGTTAGGTTTAGGGTTTGGGTTAGGTTTAGGGTTAGGGTTAGGGTTTGGGTTCAGGTTAGGGTTAGGTTTAGGGTTAGGGTTAGGGTTTTAGTTAGGGTTAGGGTTAGGTTTAGGTTTAGGGTTTGCGTTAGGGTTAGGGTTAGGATTAGGGTTTGAGCTTGAGTTAGGTTTAGGGTTAGCATTAGGGTTAGGATTAGGGTTAGGTTTGTATTTGGGTTAGGGTTAGGGTTAGGGTTTGGGTTAGGGTTAGGTTTAGGGTTAGGGTTTGGGTATGGGTTAGGTTAAGGGTTAGGGTTAGGGTTTGGCTTAGGGTTAGGTTTAGGGTTAGTTTTTGGGTTAGGGTTAGGGTTAGGTTTAGGGTTAGGTTTAGGTTTTGGGTTAGGGTTAGGGTTAGCGTTTGGGTTAGGGTTAGGGTTAGGGTTAGGGTTAGGTTTCGGTTTAGGATTACAGTTAGGTTTAGGTTTTCGGTGAAGTTTCGGGTTAGGGTTGGGGTTTGCGTTGGGGTTGGTTTAGTGTTAGGGTTTTGGTTAGGGGGAAGGTTAGGGCTACGGTTAGGGTTTGGGTTAGGGTTAGGCTTAGGGTTAGGGTTTGAGTTTGAGTTAGGTTTAGGGTTAGCATTAGGGTTAGGATTAGGGTTAGGGTTAGGGTTTGGGTTAGGGATAGGGTTAGGGTTTGGGTTAGGGTTAGGTTTGAATCTGGGTGAGTGTTAGGGTTAGGGTTAGTGTTAAGATTAGGGTTAGGGTTAGGGGTAGGGTTAGGTTTTGGGTTAGGGTTAGGGTTAGGGTTAAAATTAGGGTTAGGGTTAGGGTTAGGCTTAGGGTTAGGATAAGGATGAGGGTTAGGTTTAGGGTTAGGATTAGGGTTATTATTTGGGTTATGGTTTGGGTTAGGGTTAGAGTTAGGGTTAGGGTTAGGGTTAGGGTTAGGGTTATAATTAGGGTTAGGGTTAGGGTTAGAGTTAGGGTTAGGGTTAGGATAAGGATTATTATTTGGGTTATGGTTTGGGTTAGGGTTAGGGTTAGGTTTTAGGTTTGTGTTAGAGTTAGGGTTTGAGTAAGGGTTAGGTTTAGGGTTAGGTTAGGGTTTGGGTTAGAGTTAGGGTTAGGGTTAGGGTTTGGGTTTGGTTTAGAGTTAGGGTTAGGTTAGGGTTTGGGTTAGACTTAGGGTTAGGGTAAGGTGTTGGATTAGGGTTATGGTTAGGGTTAGCGTTAGGATTAGTGTTAGGGTTAGGGTTCCGATTAGAGTTAAGTTTAGAGTTTGGGTTTGGGTAAGGGTTCAGGTTAGGGTTAGGGTTAGGGTTAGGGTTAAGTTTAGGGTTAGGACTAGGATTAGGGTTAGGGTCAGGGTTAGGATTAGGATTTGGGTATGGGGTTAGGTTTGGGTTATGGTTAGGGTTAGTGTTAGGGTTAGGGTTTAGGGTTAGGATTAGATTTAGGGTTAGGGTTTCGGTTTGGGTTATGTTTTGGGTTAGGTTTAGGGTTAGGGTTAGGTTTTGTGTTCGGGTTAGGAATAGGGTTATGGTTTGAGTTTGAATTAGGTTTAGGGTTAGCATTAGGATAAGGGTTAGGTTAGGGTTAGGGTTAGGGTTAGGACTGGGGTTAGTGTTAGGGTTAGGTTTAGGGTTAGCATTAGGGTTATTATTAGGGTTAGGTTTAGGGTTTCGGTTAGGGTTAGGGTTAGGGTTATGGTTAGGTTTTGGGTTAGGTTTAGGGTTAGGGTTAGGGTTTGAGTTAGGGTTAGGTTTGAATCTGGGTTAGTGTTAGGGTTAGGGTTAGTGTTAAGATTAGGTTAGGGTTAGGGTTAGGGTTAGGTTTTCAGTTAGGGTTAGGGTTAGTGTTAGAATTAGGGTTAGGTTTAGGGTTAGGGTTAGGGTTAGGGTTAGGGTTAGGATAAGGATGAGCGTTAGGGTTAGGGTTAGGATTAGGGTTATTATTTGGGTTATGGTTTGGGTTAGGGTTAGGGTTAGGGTTTGGTTTAGTGTTAGAGTTAGGGTTTGAGTTAGCGTTAGGTTTAGGGTTAGGTTAGGGTTTGGGTTAGAGTTAGGGTTAGGGTTAGGGTTTGGGTTTGGTTTAGAGTTAGGGTTAGATTAGGGTTTGGGTTAGAGTTAGGGTTAGGATGAGGTGTTCGATTAGGGTTATGGTTAGGGTTAGGGTTAGGATTAGGATTAGGGTTAGGGTTCCGATTAGAGTTAGGTTTAGAGTTAGGGTTTGGGGAAGGGTTAAGGTAAGGGTTAGGGTTAGGGTTAGGGTTACGGTTAGGACTAGGATTAGGGTTAGGGTTAGTGTTAGGGTTAGGGTTTGGTTTAGGGTTAGGGTTAGGTTTAGGGTAAGCGTTTGGGTTAGGGTTAGGGTTAGGGTTTGATTTAGGGTTAGGGTTAGGGTTAGGGTTTGGGTTAGGGTTTGGGGTTAGGGGTTGGGTTAAGTTTAGGTTTATTGTTAGGGTTAGGGATTGGGTTAGGGTTAGGGTTAGGTTTAGGCTTAGGTTTAGATTTTGGGTTAGCGATAGGTTAGCGTTTGGGTTAGGGTTAGGGTTAGGATTAGGTTTATTGTTAGGATTAGGGTTTGGTTTAGGATTACGGTTAGGTTTAGGTTTTCGGTTAAGTTTCGGGTTAGGGTTAGGGTTTGCGTTCGGGTTGGGTTAGTGTTAGGGTTTTAGTTAGGGTTAGGGTTAGGGTTAGGGTTAGGTTTAGGGTTTGGGTTAGGGTTAGGCTTAGGGTTAGGGTTTGAGTTTGAGTTAGGTTTAGGGTTAGCATTATGGTTATTATTAGGGTTAGGGTTAGGTTTTGGGTTAGGGTTAGGGTTAGGGTTAGGGTTTGGGTTAGGGTTAGGTTTGAATCTGGGTTAGTGTTAGGGTTAGGGTTAGTGTTAAGATTATGGTTAGGTTTAGGGTTGGAGTTAGGTTTTCTGTTAGGATTACGGTTAGCGTTAGAATTAGGGTTAGGGTTAGGGTTAGGGTTAGGGTTAGTGTAAGGATAAGGCTGAGGGTTAGGCTTAGTCTTAGGATTAGGGTTATTATTTGGGTTATGGTTTGGGTTAGGGTTAGGTTTAGGGTTCGGTTAGAGTTAGGGTTAGGGTTAGGGTTAGGGTTAGGGTTAGGACTACGATTAGGGTTAGGGTTAGGGTTAGGGTTAGGGTTTGGGTTAGGGTTTGGGATTCGGGGTTAAGGGTTAAGTTTAGGTTTAGGGTTAGGGTTAGGGATTGGGTTAGGGTTAGGGTTAGGTTTAGGGTTAGGTTTAGGTTTTGGGTTAGGGTTAGGGTTAGCGTTTGTGTTAGGGTTGGGGTTAGGGTTAGTGTTAGGGTTAGGGTTTGGTTTAGGAATACGGTTAGGTTTAGGTTTTCGGTTAAGTTTCGTGTTAGGGTTCTGGTTTGCGTTCGGGTTGGGTTAGTGTTAGGGTTTTAGTTAGGGTTAGGGTTAGGGTTAGGGTAAGTTTTAGGGTTTGGATTAGGGTTAGGCTTAGGGTTAGGGTTTGAGTTTGAGTTAGGTTTAGGGTTAGCATTAGGGTTAGGATTAGGGTTAGGGTTAGGGTTTGGGTTTGGGTTAGGGTTAGGCTTAGGGTTAGGGTTAGAGTTTGGGTTAGGGTTAGGTTTGAATCTGGGTTAGTGTTAGGGTTATGGTTAGTGTTAAGATTATGGTTAGGGTTAGGGTTAGGGTTAGGGTTAGAATTAGGGTTAGGGTTAGGGTTAGGGTTAGGGTTAGGGTTAGGAAAAGGATGAGGTTTAGGGTTAGGGTTAGGATTAGGCTTATTATTTGGGTTATGGTTTGGGTAAGGGTTAGTGTTAGGGTTTCGGTTAGTGTTAGGGTTAGGGTTTGAGTTAGGTTTAGGTTTAGGCTTACATTGGGGTTTGGGTTAGAGTTAGGGTTAGGGTTAGGGTTTGCGTTTGGTTAGGAGTTAGGGTTAGGTTAGGGTTTGGGTTAGAGTTAGGGTTAGGGTGAGGTGTTGGATTAGGGTTATGGTTAGGGTTAGGGTTAGGATTAGGGTTAGGATTAGGGTTACTATTAGAGTTAGGTTTAGAGTTTGGGTTTGGGTAACGGTTAAGGTTAGGGTTAGGGTTAGGGTTAGGGTTAGGGTTAGGACTAGGATTAGGGTTAGGGTTAGTGTTAGGATTAGGGTTAGGGTTAGGGTTTGGGTTAGCGTTAGGGTTAGTGTTAGGGTTAGTTTTTAGGGTTAAGGTTCGGGTTAGGGTTAGGGTTTCGGTTTGGGTTATGTTTTGGGTTAGGTTTATGTTTAGGGTTAGGTTTTGGGTTCGGGTTAGGAATAGGGTTATGGTTTGTGTTTGAATTAGGTTTAGGGTTAGCATTAGGGTTAGGGTTAGGTTTAGGATTAGTGTTTCAGTTAGGCTTAGGGTTAGGGTTAGGGTTAGGGTTAGGGTTAGGATTAGGGTTAGGTTTAGATTTTGGGTTAGCGATAGGTTAGCGTTTGGGTTAGGGTTAGGGTTAGGATTAGGTTTATTGTTAGGGTTAGGGTTTGGTTTAGGATTACGGTTAGGTTTAGGTTTTCGGTTAAGTTTCGGGTTAGGGTTAGGGTTTGCGTTCGGGTTGGGTTAGTGTTAGGGTTTTAGTTAGGGTTAGGGTTAGGGTTAGGGTTAGGTTTAGGGTTTGGGTTAGGGTTAGGGTTAGGGTTAGGGTTTGAGTTTGAGTTAGGTTTAGGGCTAGCATTATGGTTAGGATTAGGGTTAGGGTTAGGTTTTGGGTTAGGGTTAGGGTTAGGGTTAGGGTTTGGGTTAGGGTTAGGTTTGAATCTGGGTTAGTGTTAGGGTTAGGGTTAGTGTTAAGATTATGGTTAGGTTTAGGGTTAGGGTTAGGTTTTCTGTTAGGATTAGGGTTAGGGTTAGAATTAGGGTTAGGGTTAGGGTTAGGGTTAAGGTTAGGGTAAAGATAAGGCTGAGGGTTAGGGTTAGTGTTAGGATTAGGGTTATTATTTGGGTTATGGTTTGGGTTAGGGTTAGGGTTAGGGTTTGGGTTAGTGTTAGAGTTAGGGTTTGAGTTAGGGTTAGGTTTAGGGTTCGGTTAGAGTTAGCGTTAGGGTTAGGGTTAGGGTTAGGGTTAGGACTACGATTAGGGTTAGGGTTAGGGTTAGAGTTAGGGTTTGGGTTAGGGTTTGGGATTCGGGGTTAAGGGTAAAGTTTAGGTTTAGGGTTAGGGTTAGGGAGTGGGTTAGGGTTAGGGTTAGGGTTAGGGTTATGTTTAGGGTTAGGGTTAGCGTTTGTGTTAGGGATGGGGTTAGGGTTTGTGTTAGGGTTAGGGTTTGGTTTAGGAATACGGTTAGGTTTAGGTTTTCGGTTAAGTTTCGTGTTAGGGTTATGGTTTGCGTTCGGGTTGGGTTAGTGATAGGGTTTTAGTTAGGGTTAGGGTTAGGTTTAGGGTTAGGTTTAGGGTTAGGGTTAGGGTTAGGGTTAGGGTTTGGGTTAGGGTTAGGCTTAGGGTTAGGGTTTGAGTTTGAGTTAGGTTTAGGGTTAGCATTATGGTTAGGATTAGGGTTAGGGTTAGGTTTTGGGTTAGGGTTAGGGTTAGGGTTAGGGTTTGGGTTAGGGTTAGGTTTGAATCTGGGTTAGTGTTAGGGTTAGGGTTAGTGTTAAGATTATGGTTAGGTTTAGGGTTAGGGTTAGGTTTTCTGTTAGGATTAGGGTTAGGGTTAGAATTAGGGTTAGGGTTAGGGTTAGGGTTAGGGTTAGGATAAGGCTGAGGGTTAGGGTTAGTGTTAGGATTAGGGTTATTATTTGGTTTATGGTTTGGGTTAGGGTTAGGATTAGGGTTTGGGTTAGTGTTAGAGTTAGGGTTTGAGTTAGGGTTAGGTTTAGGGTTGGGTTAGAGTTAGGGTTAGGGTTAGGGTTAGGGTTAGGGTTAGGGTTAGGACTACGATTAGGGTTAGGGTTAGGGTTAGGGTTTGGGTTAGGGTTTGGGATTCGGGGTTAAGGGTTAAGTTTAGGTTTAGTGTTAGGGTTAGGGATTGGGTTAGGGTTAGGGTTAGGTTTAGGGTTAGGTTTAGGTTTTGGGTTAGGGTTAGGGTTAGCGTTTGTGTTAGGGTTGGGGTTAGGGTTAGTGTTAGGGTTAGGGTTTGGTTTAGGAATACGGTTAGGTTTAGGTTTTCGGTTAAGTTTCGTGTTCGGGTTATGGTTTGCGTTCGGGTTAAGTTAGTGTTAGGGTTTTAGTTAGGGTTAGGGTTAGGGTTAGGGTAAGGGTTAGGGTTTGGATTACGGTTACGCTTAGGGTTAGCGTTTGAGTTTGAGTTAGGTTTAGGGTTAGCATTAGGGTTAGGATTAGGGTTAGGGTTAGGGTTTGGGTTAGGGTTAGGCTTAGGGTTAGGGTTAGGGTTTGGGTTAGGGTTAGGTTTGAATCTGGGTTAGTGTTAGGGTTATGGTTAGTGATCAGATTATGGATAGGGTTAGGGTTAGGGTTAGAATTAGGGTTAGGGTTAGGGTTAGGGTTAGGGTTAGGGTTAGGAAAAGGATGATGTTTAGGGTTAGGGTTAGGATTAGGGTTATTATTTGGGTTATGGTTTGGGTTAGGGTTAGTGTTAGGGTTTGGGTTAGTGTTAGAGTTAGGGTTTGAGTTAGGGTTAGGTTTAGGCTTACATTGGGGTTTGGGTTAGAGTTAGGGTTAGGGTTAGGGTTTGGGTTTGGTTTAGAGTTAGGGTTAGGTTAGGGTTTGGGTTAGAGTTAGGGTTAGGGTGAGGTGTTGGATTAGGGTTATGGTTAGGGTTAGGGTTTGGGTTAGTGTTAGAGTTAGGGTTTGAGTTAGGGTTAGGTTTAGGCTTACATTGGGGTTTGGGTTAGAGTTAGGGTTAGGGTTAGGGTTTGGGTTTGGTTTAGAGTTAGGGTTAGGTTAGGGTTTGGGTTAGAGTTAGGGTTAGGGTGAGGTGTTGGATTAGGGTTATGGTTAGGGTTACGGTTAGGATTAGGGTTAGGGTTAGGGTTCCGATTAGAGTTAGGTTTAGAGTTCAGGTTTCGGTAAGGGTTAAGGTTAGGTTTACGGTTAGGGTTAGGGTTAGGTTTAGGGTTAGGACTAGGATTAGGGTTATGGTTAGGATTAGGGTTAGGATTAGGGTTAGGGTTAGGGTTAGGGTTCCGATTAGAGTTAGGTTTAGAGTTTGGGTTTGGGTAAGGGTTAAGGTTAAGTTTAGGGTTAGGGTTAGTTTTAGGGTTAGGGTTAGGACTAGGATTAGGGTTAGGGTTAGGGTTTGGATTAGGGTTAGGGTTTGGTTTTAGGTTTGAGTTATGGTTAGGGTAAGTGTTAGGGTTAGGGTTTAGGGTTAGGGTTAGGTTTAGGGTAAGGGTTTCGGTTTGGGTTATGTTTTGGGTTAGGTTTAGGGTTAGGGTTAGGGTTTGAATTGGAATTAGGTTTAGGGTTAGCATTAGGGTTAGGGTTAGGTTTAGGATTAGTGTTTCAGTTAGGCTTAGGGTTAGGGTTAGGGTTTGGGTTCGGGTTAGGGTTAGGGTTAGGTTTAGGGTTTGATTTAGGGTTAGGGTTAGGGTTAGGGTTAGTGTTAGGGTTTGGGTTAGGGTTAGGGTTAGGACTAGGTTTAGTGTTAGGGTTAGGTTTAGGGTTAGCATTAGTGTTAGGATTAGGGTTAGGGTTAGAGTTTGGGTTTTGGTTAGGGGTACGGTTAGGTTTAGGGTTAAGGTTTGGGTTAGGGTTAGGCTTAGCGTTAGCGTTTGGGTTAGGGTTAGGGTTAGGGTTAGGATTAGGGTTAGGGTTTGTGTTAAGATTAGGGTTTGGTTTTGGGTTAAGGTTAGGGTTAGTGTTTGGGTTAAGGTTACGTTTAGGGTTAGGGTTTGTGTTAGGGTTAGGGTTAGCGTTAGGAGTAGGGTTAGGGTTTAGGTTTTTGGTTAGGGTTAGTGTTAGGTTTAGTGATAGGATTAGGGTTTGGGGTAGGGTTAGGTTTGGTTAGGTTTAGGGTTAGAGTTAGGGTTAGGGTTAGGTTTAGCATTAGGGTTAGGGTTAGGGTTATGGTTAGGGTTGGTGTTAGGGTTAGGGTTAGGGTTTGGGTTTGGGTTAGGGTTTGGGTTAGGGTTAGGGTTTGGGTTAGGGTTAGGGTTAGGGTTCGGGTTAGTATTTGGGTTAGGGTTAGGGTTAGAGTCGGATTTGGGTTAGAGTTATGGTGAAGGTTAGGGGTTGGGTTAGGGTTAGGGTTATGGTTAGGATTAGGGTTAGGGTTAGTGTTTGGATTAGGGTTAGTTTTAGGGTTTGGGTTTGGGTAAGGGTAAGGGTTAGGGTTAGGGTTTGGAGTAGGGTTAGGTTTAGGTTTTCGGTTAGGGTTAATGTTAGGGTTAGGGTTAGGGTTTGGGTTAGGGTTATGGTTGGGGTTCTGGTTTGGGTTAGGGTTAGGGTTAGGGTTAGGATTAGGGTTAGGGTTTGGGTTATGGTTAGGCTTAGGTTTGAATTTGGGTTAGTGTTAGGGCTAGGGTTAGTGTAAAGTTTACGGTTTGGATTTGGGTTAGGGTTAGGGTTTGAGTTACGATTAGGGTAAAGTTTAGGGTTTAGGTTTGGGTTAGGTTTATGGTTAGGGTTTGGGTTATGGTTAGGTTTAGGGTTAGGGTTAGGGTTAGGGTTAGGGTTTGGGTTAAGTTTAGGGTTAGGGTTAGGGTTAGGATTTGGGTTAGGGTTAAGGTTAGGGTTCGGGTTTGGGTTAGAGTTAGGGTGAGGGTTAGGAGTTGGGTTAGGGTTAGGGTTACGGTTAGGATTAGGATTACTGTTAGGATTCGGATTAGGGTTAGTTTTAGGGTTTGG
>CM069542.1:1187500-1195000 GCA_035773235.1 Eospalax fontanierii | reverse complement strand
TGGTTTGGGTTAGGATTAGGCTTACGGTGTGGGTTTGGGTTAGGGTTAGGGATAGGGTTAGGGTTTCGGTGTGGTTTATATTTTGGGTTAGGTTTAGGGTTAGGGTTAGGGTTTTGGTTCGGGTTATGATTAGGGTTAGGGTTTGAGTTTGAATTAGGTTTAGGGTTAGCATTAGGGTTAGGGTTAGGTTTAGGATTAGTGTTTCGGTTAGGTTTTGGTTTAGGGTTAAGGTTAGGGTTAGGATTAGTCGTTAGGTTTAGGTATAGGGTTATTATTTGGGTTTGGGTTAGGGTTAGTGTTAGGGTTTGGGTTTTAGTTAGAATTAGGGTTAGTGTTAGGGTTAGGGTTTGTGTTAGGGTTAGGGTCAAGCTTAGTGTTAATGTTAGGGTTTGGGTTAGTGTTAGGGTTAGGGTTAGAGTTAGTATTAGGTTTAGTCTTAGGGTTAGATTCAGGGTTTGGTTTAGGAGTAGTGTTAGGGTTAGGGTTAGGGATTGGGTTAGGTTTAGGGTTAGGCATAGGGTTTGGGATCGGGTTAGGGTTAGGGTTAGGGGTACGGTTTGAGTTAGGGTTAGGGTTAGGGTTAGGCTTAGGGTTAGGGTTAGGGTTTGGGTTAGGGTTAGGTTTAGGATTAGGGTTTGAGTTTGAGTTAGGTTTAGGGTTAGCATTAGGGTTAGGATTAGGGTTAGGGTTTGGGTTAGGGTTAGGATTACTGTTAGGGTTAGGGTTAGGGTTTGGCTTAGGGTTAGGGTTAGGGTTAGGGTTTCGGTATGGGTTAGGATAAGGGTTAGGGTTAGGGTTTGACTTAGGGTTAGGTTTAGGGTTAGTTTTTGGGTTAGGGTTAGGGTTAGGTTTAGGGTTAGGTTTAGGTTTTGGGTTAGGGTTAGGGTTAACGTTTGGGTTAGGGTTAGGGTTAGGGTTAGGATTAGGGTTAGGGTTAGGGTTTGGTTTTTGATTACAGTTACGTTTAGGTTTTCGGTTAAGTTTCGGGTTAGGGTTAGGGTTTGCGTTCGGGTTTGGTTAGTGTTAGGGTTTTAGTTAGGGTTAGGGTTAGGGTTAGGGTTTGGGTTAGGGTTAGGTTTTGGGTTAGGGTTAGGGTTAGCGTTTGGGTTAGGGTTAGGGTTAGGGTTAGGGTTAGGTTTTGGTTTAGGATTACAGTTAGGTTTAGGTTTTGGGTTAAGTTTCGGGTTAGGGTTAGGGTTTGCGTTCGGGTTGGGTTAGTGTTAGGGTTTTAGTTATGGTTAAGGTTAGGGTTACGGTTAGGGTTTGGGTTAGGGTTAGGCTTAGGGTTAGGGTGTGAGTTTGAGTTAGGTTTAGGGTTAGCATTAGGGTTAGGATTAGGGTTAGGGTTAGGGTTTGGGTTAGGGTTAGGGTTAGGGTTTGGGTTAGGGTTAGGTTTGAATCTGGGTGAGTGTTAGGGTTAGGGTTAGTGTTAAGATTAGGGTTAGGGTTAGGGTTAGGGGTAGGGTTAGGTTTTGGGTTAGGGTTAGGGTTAGGGTTAAAATTAGGGTTAGGGTTAGGGTTAGGGTTAGGGTTAGGATAAGGATGAGGGTTAGGGTTAGGGTTAGGATTAGGTTTATTATTTGGGTTATGGTTTGGGTTAGGGTTAGAGTTAGGGTTAGGGTTAGGGTTAGGGTTAGGGTTATAATTAGGGTTAGGGTTAGGGTTAGAGTTAGGGTTAGGATAAGGATGAGGGTTAGGGTTAGGGTTAGGATTAGGGTTATTATTTGGGTTATGGTTTGGGTTAGGTTTCGGGTTAGGTTTTAGGTTAGTGTTAGAGTTAGGGTTTGAGTTAGGGTTAGGTTTAGGGTTAGGTTAGGGTTTCGGTTAGAATTAGGGTTACGGTTAGGGTTTGGGTTTGGTTTAGAGTTAGGGTTAAGTTAGGGTTTGGGTTAGACTTAGGGTTAGGGTAAGGTGTTGGATTAGGATTATGGTTAGGGTTAGCGTTAGGATTAGGGTTAGGGTTAGGGTTCCGATTAGAGTTAGGTTTAGAGTTTGGGTTTGGGTAAGGGTTCAGGTTAGGGTTAGGGTTAGGACAAGGATTAGGGTTAGGGTTAGGGTTAGGATTAGGGTTAGGGTTTGGGTTTAGGTTTGGGTTATGGTTAGGGTTAGTGTTAGGGTTAGGGTTTAGTGTTAGGATTAGATTTAGGGTTAGGGTTTCGGTTTGGGTTATGTTTTGGGTTAGGTTTAGGGTTAGGGTTAGGGTTTGTGTTCGGGTTAGGAATAGGGTTAGGGTTTGAGTTTGAATTAGGTTTAGGGTTAGCATTAGGATTAGGGTTAGGTTAGGGTTCGGGTTAGGGTTAGGACTGGGGTTAGTGTTAGGGTTAGGGTTAGGGTTAGCATTAGGGTTAGGATTAGGGTTAGGGTTAGGGTTTGTGTTAGGGTTAGGGTTAGGGTTAGGGTTAGGGTTTGGGTTAGGGTTAGGGTTAGGGTTAGGTTAGGGTTTGGGTTAGAGTTAGGGTTAGGGTTATGGGTTGGATTAGGGTTATGGTTAGGGTTAGGTTTAGGATTAGGGTTAGGGTTATTCTTTAGTTTTGGGTTATGGTTAGGGTTAGGGTTAGGGTTTAAGGGTAGGATTAGGGTTAGTGTTATGGTTTGGGTTAGGATTAGGCTTATGGTGTGGGTTTGGGTTAGGGTTAGGGATAGGGTTAGGGTTTCGGTGTGGTTTATATTTTGGGTTAGGTTTAGGGTTAGGGTTAGGGTTTTGGTTCGGGTTATGATTAGGGTTAGGGTTTGAGTTTGAATTAGGTTTAGGGTTAGCATTAGGGTTAGGGTTAGGTTTAGGATTAGTGTTTCGGTTAGGTTTTGGTTTAGGGTTAAGGTTAGGGTTAGGATTAGTCGTTAGGTTTAGGTATAGGGTTATTATTTGGGTTTGGGTTAGGGTTAGTGTTAGGGTTTGGGTTTTAGTTAGAATTAGGGTTAGTGTTAGGGTTAGGGTTTGTGTTAGGGTTAGGGTCAAGCTTAGTGTTAATGTTAGGGTTTGGGTTAGGGTTAGGGTTAGGGTTAGAGTTAGTATTAGGTTTAGTCTTAGGGTTAGATTCAGGGTTTGGTTTAGGAGTAGTGTTAGGGTTAGGGTTAGGGATTGGGTTAGGTTTAGGGTTAGGCATAGGGTTTGGGATCGGGTTAGGGTTAGGGTTAGGGGTACGGTTTGAGTTAGGGTTAGGGTTAGGGTTAGGCTTAGGGTTAGGGTTAGGGTTTGGGTTAGGGTTAGGTTTAGGATTAGGATTTGAGTTTGAGTTAGGTTTAGGGTTAGCATTAGGGTTAGGATTAGGGTTAGGGTTTGGGTTAGGGTTAGGATTACTGTTAGGGTTAGGGTTAGGGTTTGGCTTAGGGTTAGGGTTAGGGTTAGGGTTTCGGTATGGGTTAGGATAAGGGTTAGGGTTAGGGTTTGACTTAGGGTTAGGTTTAGGGTTAGTTTTTGGGTTAGGGTTAGGGTTAGGTTTAGGGTTAGGTTTAGGTTTTGGGTTAGGGTTAGGGTTAACGTTTGGGTTAGGGTTAGGGTTAGGGTTAGGATTAGGGTTAGGGTTAGGGTTTGGTTTTTGATTACAGTTACGTTTAGGTTTTCGGTTAAGTTTCGGGTTAGGGTTAGGGTTTGCGTTCGGGTTTGGTTAGTGTTAGGGTTTTAGTTAGGGTTAGGGTTAGGGTTAGGGTTTGGGTTAGGGTTAGGCTTAGGGTTAGAGTTTGAGTTTGAGTTAGGTTTAGGGTTAGCATTAGGGTTAGGATTAGGGTTAGGGTTAGGGTCTGGGTTAGGGTTAGGGTTAGGGTTAGGGTTTGGGTTAGGGTTAGGTTTGATCTGTGTGAGTGTTAGGGTTAGGGTTAGAATTAGGGTTAGGGTTAAGTTTAGGGTTAGGATAAGCATGAGGGTTAGGGTTAGGGTTAGGATTAGGGTTATTATTTGGAATATGGTTTGGGTTAGGGTTAGAGTTAGGGTTTGGGTTAGTGTTAGAGTTAGGGTTTGAGTTAAGGTTAGGTTTACTGTTAGGTTAGGGTTTGGGTTAGAATTAGGGTTAGGGTTAGGGTTTGGGTTTGGTTTAGAGTTAGTTTTAAGTTAGGGTTTGGGTTAGAGTTAGGGTTAGGGTGAGGTGTTGGATAAGGGTTATGGTTAGGGTTAGGGTTAGGATTAGGGTTACGGTTAGGTTTCCGATTAGAGTTAGGTTTAGAGTTTGGGTTTGGGTAAGGGTTAAGGTTAGGGTTAGAGTTAGGGTTAGGGTTAGGGTTAGGATTAGTGTTTCAGTTAGGGGTAGGGTTAGGGTTAGGGATTGGGATCAGGTAGGGTTAGGGTTAGGGTTAGGGTTTGATTTAGGGTTAGGGATAGGTTTAGGGTTAGTGTTAGGGGTTGGGTTAGGGTTAGGGTTAGGACTAGGGTTAGTGTTAGGGTTAGGTTTAGGGTTAGCATTAGGGTTAGGTTTCGGGTTTGGGTTAGGGTTACGGTTTGGGTTAGGGTTAGAGTTAGGGTTAGGGTTTGGGTTAGGATTAGTGTTAGAGTTAGGATTAGGGTTAGGGTTTGTGTTAAGATTAGGGTTTTGGTTTGGGTTAGGGTTAGGGTTAGGGTTAGGATAAGGATGAGGGTTAGGGTTAGGGTTAGGATTAGTGTTATTATTTGGGTTATGGTTTGGGTTAGTGTTAGGGTTAGGGTTTGGGTTAGTGTTAGAGTTTGGGATTGAGTTAGGGTTAGGTTTAGGGTTATGTTACGGTTTGAGTTAGAGTTAGGCTTAGGGTTAGGGTTTGGGTTTGGTTTAGAGTTAGGGTTACGTTAGGTTTTGGGTTAGAGTTAGGGTTAGGGTGAGGCGTTGGATTAGGGTTATGGTTAGGGTTAGGGTTAGGATTAGGGTTAGGGTTAGAGTTCCGATTAGAGTTATGTTTAGAGTTTGGGTTTGGGTAAGGGTTAAGGTTAGGGTTAGGGTTTTGGTAAGGGTTAGGTTTAGGACTAGGATTAGGGTTAGGGTTAGGGTTAGGATTAGGGTTAGGGTTTGGGTTTAGGTTTGGGTTATGGTTAGGGTTAGTGTTAGGGTTAGGGTTTAGGGTTAGGGTTAGGGTTAGGGTTAGTGTTTCGGTTTGGGTTATGTTTTGGGTTAGGTTTAGGGTTAGGGTTAGTGTTTGGTTTCGGGTTATGATTAGGGTTAGGGTTTGAGTTTGAATTAGGTTGAGGGTTAGCATTAGGGTTAGGGTTAGGTTTAGGATAAGTATTTCAGTTAGGGTTAGGGTTAGGGTTAGGCTTTGGGTTCGGGTTAGGGTTAGGGTTAGGGTTTGGGTTAGGATTAGGGTTAGGACTAGGGTTAGTGTTAGGGTTAGGTTTAGGGTTAGCATTTGTGTTAGGTTTAGAGTTAGGGTTAGGGTTTGGGATCGGGTTAGGGTTAGGGTTAGGGATAGGGTTTGAGTTAGGGTTAGGGTTAGGGTTAGGGTTAGGATTAGGGTTAGGGTTAGGGTTAGAATTAGGGTTAGGGTTAGGGTTAGGGTTAGGATAAGGATGAGGGTTAGGTTTAGGTTTAGGTTTAGGGTTTCGGATTGGGTTATATTTTGGGTTAGGTTTAGGGTTAGGGTTAGGGTTTGGGTTCGCGTTAGGATTAGGGTTAGGATTTGAGTTTGAATTAGGTTTAGGGTTAGCATTACGGTTAGGATTATGTTTAGGATTAGTGTTTCAGTTAGGGTTAGGTTTAGGGTTAAGGTTAGGGTTAGGGTTAGGTTTAGGGTTTGATTTAGGGTCAGCGTTAGGGTTAGGGTTAGTGTTAGGGTTTTGGTTAGGGTTAGGGTTAGGACTAGGGTTAGTGTTAGGGTTAGGTTTAGGGTTAGCATTAGGGTTAGGATTAGGGTTAGGGTTAGGGTTTGGGTTAGGTTTAGGGTTTGGGTTAGGGTTACGGTTAGGTTTAGGGTTAGCGTTTGGGTTAGGGTTAGGGTTAGGGTTAGGATTAGGGTTAGGGTTTGTGTTAAGATTAGGGTTTGGGTTTGGGTTAGGGTTAGGGTTAGGGTTTGGGTTATGTTTACGTTTAGGGTTAGGGTTTGTGTTAGGGTTAGGGTTAGGGTTAGGAGTAGGTTTAGGGTTTAGGTTTTCGGTTAGGGTTAGTGTTAGGGTTAGGGTTAGGATTAGGGTTTGGGTTAGGATTTAGGTTTGGTTAGGTTTAGGGTTAGGGTTAGGGTTATGGTTAGGTTTAGTGTTACGGTTAGGGTTAGGGTTATGGTTAGGGTTAGTGTTACGGTTAGAGTTAGGGTTTGGGTTTGTGTTAGGGTTTGGGTTAGGATTAGGGTTTGGGTTAGGGTTAGGGTAAGGGTTAGGGTTAGGGTTAGGGTTAGGACTAGGGTTAGTGTTAGGGTTAGGGTTAGGGTTAGCATTAGGGTTAGGATTAGGGTTAGGGTTAGGGTTTGGGTTTTGGTTAGGGTTAGGGTTAGGTTTAGGGTTAAGGTTTGGGTTAGGGTTAGAGTTACGGTTAGCGTTTGGGTTAGGGTTAGGGTTAGGGTTAGGATTAGGGTTAGGGTTTGTGTTAAGATTAGGGTTTGGGTTTGGGTTAGGGTTAGGGTTAGGGTTAGGATAAGGATGAGGGTTAGGGTTAGGGTTAGGGTTAGGGTTAGGGTTAGGGTTAGGGTTAGAATTATAGTTAGGGTTAAGGTTAGTGTTAGGGTTAGGGTTAGGGTTAGGGTTATTATTTGGGTTATGGTTTGGGTTAGGGTTAGGGTTAGGGTTTGGGTTAGTGTTAGAGTTAGTGTTTGAGTTAGGGATAGGTTTAGGGTTAGGTTAGGGTTTGGGTTAGAGTTAGGGTTAGTGTTAGGGTTTGGGTTGGTTTAGAGTTAGGGTTAGGTTAGTGTTTGGGTTAGAGTTAGGGTTAGCGTGAGGTGTTGGGTTAGGGTTATGGTTAGGGTTAGGTGTAGGTGTAGGGTTAGGGTTAGGGTTCCGATTAGAGTTTGGTTTAGAGTTTGGGTTTGGGTAAGGGTTAAGGTTAGGGTTAGGGTTAGGGTTAGGACTAGGATTAGGGTTATGGTTTAGTGTTAGGGTTAGGGTTAGGGTTAGGGTTTCGGTTTGGGTTATGTTTTGGGTTAGGTTTAGGGTTAGGGTTAGGGTTTGGGTTCGACTTAGGATTAGGGTTAGGGTTTGAGTTTGAATTAGGTTTAGGGTTAGCATTAGGGTTCGGGTTAGGTTTAGGATTAGTGTTTCAGTTAGGGTTAGGGTTAGGGTTAGGGTTTGGGTTCTGGTTAGGTTTAGGTTTAGCTTTAGGGTTTGATTTAGGGTTAGGGTTAGGGTTAGGGTTAGTGTTAGGGTTTGGGTTAGGATTAGGGTTAGGACTAGGGTTAAAGTTAGGGTTAGGTTTAGGGTTAGCATTAGGGTTAGGATTAGGGTTAGGGTTAGGGTTTGGGTTAGGGTTAGTGTTAGGGTTAGGGTTAGGGTTTGGGTTAAGGTTAGGGTTAGGATTTGTGTTAAGATTAGGGTTTGGGTTTGGGTTAGGGTTAGGGTTAGGGTTTGGGTTTGGGTTAGGAATAGGGTTAGGGTTTGAGTTTGAATTAGGTTTAGGGTTA
>CM069542.1:1175000-1180000 GCA_035773235.1 Eospalax fontanierii | reverse complement strand
TTATGTTTTGGGCTAGGTTTAGGGTTAGGGTTAGGGTTTGGGTTCGGGTTAGGATTAGAGTTAGGGTTTGAGTTTGAATTAGGTTTAGGGTTAGCATTAGGGTTAGGGTTAGGTTTAGGATTAGTGTTTCAGTTAGGGTTAGGGTTAGGGTTAAGGTTAGGGTTAGGGTTAGGTTTAGGGTTTGATTTAGGTTTAGGGTTAGGGTTAGGGTTATTGTTAGGGTTTGGGTTAGGGTTAGGGTTAGGACTAGGGTTAGTGTTAGGGTTAGCATTAGGGTTAGGATTAGGTTTAGGGTTAGGTTTTGGGTTAGGGTTAGGGTTAGGGTTAGGGTTAGGGTTTGTGTTTAGGTTTGGGTTATGGTTAGGGTAAGTGTTAGGGTTAGGGTTTAGGGTTAGGTTTAGGGTTAGGGTTAGGGTTTCGGTTTGGGTTATATTTTGGTTTAGGTTTAGGGTTAGGGTTAGGGTTTGGGTTCGGGTTAGGATTAGGGTTAGGGTTTGAGTTTGAATTAGGTTTAGGGTTAGCATTAGGGTTAGGGTTAGGTTCGGGATTAGTGTTTCAGTTAGGGTTAGGGTTAGGTTAAGGTTAGGGTTAGGGTTAGGTTTAGGGTTTGATTTAGGATTAGGGTTAGGGTTAGGGTTAGGGTTAGTGTTAGGATTTGGGTTAGGGTTAGGGTTACGACTAGGGTTAGGGTTAGGTTTCGGGTTAGCATTAGTTTTAGGATTAGGATTAGGGATAGGGTAAGGGTTTGGGTTTGGGTTAGGGTTAGGGTTAGGGTTAGGGTTAGGGTTTGGGTTAGGGTTAGGGTTAGGGTTAACGTTTGAGTTAGGGTTACGGTTAGGGTTAGGATTAGGGTTAGGGTTTGTGTTAAGATTAGGGTTTGGTTTAGGGTTAGGGTTAGGGTTTGGGTTAAAGTTACGTTTAGTGTTAGGTTTTGTTTTAGGGTTAGGGTTAGGGTTAGGATTTGGTTTAGGGTTTAGGTTTTCGGTTAGGTTTAGTGTTAGGGTTAGAGTTAGGATTACGGTTTGGGTTAGGGTTTAGGTTTGGTTAGGTTTAGGGTTAGGGTTAGGGTTATGGTTAGGTTTAGCTTTACGGTTAGGGTTAGGGTTATGGTTAGGGTTAGCGTTAGGGTTAGGGTTAGGGTTAGGGTTCCGATTAGAGTTAGGTTTAGAGTTTGGGTTTGGGTAAGGGTTAAGGTTAGGGTTAGGGTTAGGGTTAGGGTTAGGGTTAGGACTAGGATTAGGGTTAGGGTTAGGGTTAGGTTTAGGATTAGGGTTAGGGTTTGGGTTTAGGTTTGGGTTATGGTTAGGGTAAATGTTAGGGTTACAGTTTAGGGTTAGGTTTAGGATTAGGGTTTCGGTTTGGGTTATGTTTTGGGCTAGATTTAGGGTTAGGGTTAGGGTTTGGGTTCGGATTAGGATTAGGGTTAGGGTTTGGGTTAGGGTTAGGGTTAGGGTTTGGGTTAGGGTTAGGGTTAGGGTTAGGATTAGGGTTAGGGTTTGTGTTAAGATTAGGGTTTGGGTTTGGGTTAGGGTTAGGGTTAGGGTTAGGGTTAGTGTTAGAATTAGGGTTAGGGTTAGGGTTAGGGTTAGGGTTAGGATAAGGATGAGGGTTAGTGTTAGGGTTAGGATTAGGGTTATTCTTTGGGTTATGGTTTGGGTTAGGGTTAGGGTTACGGTTTGGGTTAGTGTTAGAGTGTGTTTTTGAGTTAGGGTTAGGTTTAGGGTTAGGTTAGGGTTTTGGTTAGAGTTAGGGTTAGTGTTAGGGTTTGGGTTTGGTTTAGAGTTAGGTTTAGGTTAGGGTTTGGGTTAGAGTTAGGGTTAGGGTGAGGTGTTGGATTAGGGTTATTGTTAGGGTTATTGTTAGGATTAGGGTTAGGGTTAGGGTTCGGATTAGAGTTAGGTTTAGAGTTTGGGTTTGGGTAAGGGTTATGGTTAGGGTTAGGGTTTCGGTTAGGGTTAGGGATAGGACTAGGATTAGGTTTAGGTTTGGGGTTAGGATTAGGGTTAGGGTTTGTGTTTAGGTTTGGGTTATGGTTAGGGTAAGTGTTGGGGTTAGGGTGTAGGGTTAGGTTTAGGGTTAGGGTTAGGGCTCCGGTTTGGGTGTTATTTTGGGTTAGGTTTAGAGTTAGGGTTAGGGTTTGAGTTCGGGTTAGGATTAGGGGTAGGGTTTGAGTTTGAATTAGGTTTAGGGTTAGCATTAGGGTTAGGGTTAGGTTTAGGATTGGTGTTTCAGTTAGGGTTAGGGTTAGTTTAAGGTTAGGGTTAGGGTTAGGTTTAGCGTTTGATTTAGGGTTAGGGTTAGGGTTAGTGTTAGCGTTTGGGTTAGGGTTAGGGTTACGACTAGGGTTAGGGTTAGGTTTAGGGTTAGCGTTAGTTTTAGGATTAGGGTTAGGGTTAGGTTTTGGGTTTGGGTTAGGGTTAGGGTTAGGGTTAGGGTTTGGTTTAGGGTTAGGGTTAGGGTTAACGTTTGATTTAGGGTTACGGTTAGGTTAGGGTTAGGGTTAGGGTTAGGATTAGGGTTAGGGTTTTTGTTAAGATGAGGGTTTGGTTTAGGGTTAAAGTTAGGGTTTGGGTTAAAGTTACGTTTAGGGTTAGGTTTTGTTTTAGGGTTAGGGTTAGGGTTAGGATTAGGGTTAGGGTTTAGGTTTTCGGTTAGGTTTAGTGTTAGGGTTAGGGTTAGGATTAGGGTTTGGGTTAGGGTTTAGGATTGGTTAGGGTTAGGGGTAGGGGTAGGGTTATGGTTAGGTTTAGATTTACGGGTAGGGTGAGGGTGATGGTTGGGGTTAGCGTTAGGGTTAGGGTTAGGGTTAGGGTTCCGATTAGAGTTATCTTTAGAGTTTGGGTTTGGGTAAGGGTTAAGGTTAGGTTTAGGGTTAGGATTAGGGTTAGGGTTTGAGTTGGAATTAGTTTTAGGTTTAGCATTAGGGTTAGGGTGAGGTTTAGTATAAGTATTTCAGTTAGGGTTAGGGTTAGGGTTAGGGTTTGGGTTCGGGTTAGGGTTAGGGTTAGGGTTAGGGTTTGATTTAGGGTTAGGGTTAGGCTTAGGGTTAGTGTAAGTGTTTGGGTTAGGGTTAGGGTTAGGACTAGGGTTAGTGTTAGGGTTAGGTTTAGGGTTAGCATGAGGGTTAGGATTAAGGTTAGGGTTAGGGTTTGGGTTAGGGTTAGGGTTAGGGTTAGGGTTAGGGTTTGGGTTAGGGTTAGGGTTAGGGTTAGGGTTTGGGTTAGGGTTAGGGTTAGGGTTAGGATTAGGGTTAGGGTTTGTGTTAAGATTAGGGTTTGGGTTTGGTTAGGGTTAGGGTTAGGGTTAGGGTTAGAATTAGGGTTAGGGTTAGGGTTAGGGTTAGGGTTAGGGTTAGGATAAGGATGAGGGTTAGTGTAAGGGTTAGGATTAGGGTTATTATTTGGGTTATAGTTTGGGTTAGGGTTAGGCGCACGGTTTGGGTTAGTGTTAGAGTGAGGGTTTGAGTTAGGGTTAGGTTTAGGTTTAGGTTAGGGTTTGGGTTAGAGTTAGGGTTAGGGTTAGGGTTTGGGTTTGGTTTAGAGTTAGGTTTAGGTTAGGGTTTGGGTTAGAGTTAGGGTTAGGGTGAGGTGTTGGATTAGGGTTATGGTTAGGGTTAGGGTTAGGATTAGGGTTAGGGTTAGGGTTCCGATTAGAGTTAGGTTTAGAGTTTGGGTTTGGGTAAGGGTTAAGGTTAGGGTTAGGGTTACGGTTAGGGTTAGGGATAGGACTAGGATTAGGGTTAGGTTTAGGGTTAGGATTAGGGTTAGGGTTTGTGTTTAGGTTTGGGTTATGGTTAGGGTAAGTGTTAGCGTTAGGGTTTAGGGTTAGGTTTAAGGTTAGGGTTAGGCTTTCGGTTTGGGTTATATTTTGGGTTAGGTTTAGGGTTAGGGTTAGGGTTTGGGTTCGGGTTAGGATTAGGGTTAGGGTTTGAGTTTGAATTAGGTTTAGGGTTAGCATTAGGGTTAGGGTTAGGTTTAGGATTGGTGTTTCAGTTAGGGTTAGGGTTAGGTTAAGGTTAGGGTTAGGGTTAGGTTTAGGGTTTGATTTAGGGTTAGGGTTAGGGTTAGTGTTAGCGTTTGGGTTAGGGTTAGGGTTACGACTAGGGTTAGGGTTAGGTTTAGGGTTAGCGTTAGTTTTAGGATTAGGGTTAGGGTTAGGGTTTGTGTTTGGGTTAGAGTTAGGGTTAGGGTTAGGGTTTGGTTTAGGGTTAGGGTTAGGGTTAGCGTTTGAGTTAGGGTTACGGTTAGGTTTAGGATTAGGGTTAGGGTTTGTGTTAAGATTAGGGTTTGGTTTAGGGTTAAGGTTAGGGTTTGGGTTAAAGTTACGTTTAGGGTTAGGTTTTGTTTTAGGGTTAGGGTTAGGGTTAGGATTAGGGTTAGGGTTTAGGTTTTCGGTTAGGTTTAGTGTTAGGGTTAGGGTTAGGATTAGGGTTTGGTTTAGGGTTTAGGTTTGGTTAGGTTTAGGGTTAGGGTTAGGGTTATGGTTAGGTTTAGCTTTACGGTTAGGGTTAGGGTTATGGTTAGGGTTAGCGTTAGGGTTAGGGTTAGGGTTAGGGTTCCGATTAGAGTTAGGTTTAGAGTTTGGGTTTGGGTAAGGGTTAAGGTTAGGGTTAGGGTGAGGGTTAGGGTTAGGGTTAGGACTAGGATTAGTGTTAGGGTTAGGGTTAGGATTAGGGTTAGGGTTTGGGTTTCGTTTTGGGTTATGGTTAGGGTAAGTGTTAGGGTTACAGTTTAGGGTTAGGGTTAGGGTTAGGGTTTCGGTTTGGGTTATGTTTTGGGCTAGGTTTAGGGTTAGGGTTAGGGTTTGGGTTCGGGTTAGGATTAGAGTTAGGGTTTGAGTTTGAATTAGGTTTAGGGTTAGCATTAGGGTTAGGGTTAGGTTTAGGATTAGTGTTTCAGTTAGGGTTAGGGTTAGGGTTAAGGTTAGGGTTAGGGTTAGGTTTAGGGTTTGATTTAGGTTTAGGGTTAGGGTTAGGGTTATTGTTAGGGTTTGGGTTAGGG
>CM069542.1:1157500-1170000 GCA_035773235.1 Eospalax fontanierii | reverse complement strand
AACGGTTTGGGTTAGAGTAAGTGTTAGGTTTAGGGTTTGGGTTTGGTTTAGAGTTAGGTTTAGGTTAGGGTTTAGGTTAGAGATAGGGTTAGCGTGAGGTGTTGGATTAGGGTTATGGTTAGGGTTAGGGTTAGGATTAGGGTTAGGGTTAGGGTTCCGATTAGAGTTTGGTTTAGAGTTTCGGTTTGCGTAAGGGTTAAGTTTAGGTTTAAGGTTAGGGTTAGGGTTAGGACTAGGATTAGGATTAGGGTTAGGGTTAGGATTAGTGTTAGGGTTTGTGTTTAGGTTTGGGTTATGGTTAGGGTAAGTGTTAAGGTTAGGGTTTCCGGTTAGGTTTAAGGTTAGGTTTAGGGTTTCGGTTTGGGTTATATTTTGGGTTAGGTTTAGGGTTAGGGTTAGGGTTTGGGTTCGGGTTAGGATTAGGGTTAGGGTTTGAGTTTGAATTAGGTTTAGGGTTAGCATTAGGGTTCGGGTTAGGTTTAGGATTAGTGTTTCAGTTAGGGTTAGGGTTAGGGTTAGGGTTTGGGTTCAGGTTAGGTTTAGGGTTAGGTTTATGGTTTGATTTAGGGTTAGGGTTAGGGTTAGTGTTAGTGTTAGGGTTAGGGTTAGGGTTAGCATTAGGGTTAGGATTAGGGTTAGGGTTAGGGTTTGGGTTAGGGTTTGGGTTAGGGTTAGGGTTTGGGTTAGGGTTAGGGTTAGGGTTTGGGTTAGGGTTAGGGTTAGGGTTAGGGTTTGTGTTAAGATTAGGGTTTGGGTTAGGGTTAGGGTTCGGGTTAGGGTTAGAATTAGGGTTAGGGTTAGGTTTATGGTTAGGGTTAGGATAAGGATGAGGGTTCGTGTTAGGGTTAGGATTAGGGTTATTATATGGGTTATGGTTTGGGTTAGGGTTAGGGTCGCGGTTTGGGTTAGTGTTAGAGTGAGGGTTGGAGTTAGGGTTAGGTTTAGGGTTAGGTTAGGGTTTGGGTTAGAGTTAGGGTTAGGGTTAGGGTTTGGGTTTGGTTTAGAGTTAGGTTTAGGTTAGGGTTTGGGTTAGAGTTAGGGTTAGGGTGAGGTGTTGGATTAGGGTTATGGTTAGGGTTAGGGTTAGGATTAGGGTTAGGGTTAGGGTTCCGATTAGAGTTAGGTTTAGAGTTTGGGTTTGGTTAAGGGTTAAGGTTAGGGTCAGGGTTACGGTTAGGGTTAGGGATAGGACTAGGATTAGGGTTAGGTTTAGGGTTAGGATTAGGGTTAGGGTTTGTGTTTAGGTTTGGGTTATGGTTAGGGTAAGTGTTAGGGTTAGGGTTTAGGGTTAGGTTTAGGGTTAGGGTTAGGGTTAGGGTTAGGGTGAGAGTTAGGGTTTAGGTTTGGTTAGGTTTAGGGTTAGGGTTAGGGTTATGGTTAGGTTTAGCTTTACGGTTAGTGTTAGGGTTTTGTTTAGCGTTAGCGTTAGGTTTAGGGTTAGGGTTAGGGTTCCGATTAGAGTTAGGTTTAGAGCTTGGGTTTGGGTAAGGGTTAAGGTTAGGGTTAGGGTTAGGGTTATTGTTAGGGTTAGGACTAGGATTAGGGTTAGGGTTTGGGTTTAGATTTTGGTTATGGTTAGGGTAAGTGTTAGGGTTACAGTTTAGGGTTAGGGTTAGGGTTAGGGTTAGGGTTTCGATTTGGGTTATGTTTTGGGCTAGGTCTAGGGTTAAGGTTAGGGTTTGGGTTCAGGTTAGGATTAGGGTTAGTTTTTGAGGTTGAATTAGGTGTAGGGTTAGCATTCCGGTTAGGATTATGTGTGGGCTTAGTGTTTCAGTTAGGGTTAGGGTTAGGGTTAAGGATAGGGTTAGGGTTAGGGTTTGGGTTTGATTTAGGGTTAGGGTTAGGGTTAGGGTTAGGGTTAGGACTAGGGTTAGTGTTAGGGTTAGGTTTAGGGTTAGCATTAGGGTTAGGATTAGGGTTAGGGTTAGGGTTTGGGTTAGGGTTAGGGTTAGGGTTAGGGTTAGGGTTTGGGTTAGGGTTAGGGTTAGGGTTTGGGTTAGGTTTAGGGTTGGAGTTAGGATTAGGGTTAGGGTTTGTGTTAAAATTAGGGTTTGGGTTTGTGTTAGGGTTAGGGTTAGGGTTAGGGTTAGGGTTAGGGTTAGGGTTAGGGTTAGGTTTAGAATTAGGGTTAGGGTTAGGGTTAGGATAAGGATGAGGGTTAAGGTTAGGGTTAGGATTAGGGTTTTTATTTGGGTGATGGTTTGGGTTAGTGTTAGGGTTAGGGTTTGGGTTAGTGTTAGAGTTAGGGTTTGAGTTAGGGTTAGGTTCAGGGTTAGCTTAGGGTTTGGGTTAGAGTTAGGTTTAGGGTTACGGTTTGGGTTTGGTTTAGAGTTAGGGTTAGGTTAGGCTTTGGGTTAGAGTTAGGGTTATGGTGAGGTTTTGGATTAGGGTTATGGTTAGGGTTAGGGTTAGGATTAGGATTTGGGTTAGGGTTAGGTTTAGGGTTAGGGTTAGGGTTAGGATTAGGGTTAGGGTTTGAGTTTGAATTAGGTTTAGGGTTAGCATTAGGGTTACGGTTAGGTTTAGTATAAGTATTTCAGTTAGGGTTAGGGTTAGGGTTAGGGTTTCTGTTCGGGTCAGGGTAAGGGTTGGAGCTAGGGTTGGATTTAGGGTTAGGACAAGGCTTAGGGTTAGTGAAAAGGTTTGGGTGAGGGTTAGGGTTAGGACTAGGGTTAGGGTTAGGGTTAGGTTTAGGGTTAGCATTAGGGTTAGGATTAGGGTTAGGGTTAGGGTTTGGGTTAGGGTTAGGGTTAGGGTTAGGGTTAGGGTTAGGGTTAGGGTTAGGTTTTGGGTTAGGGTTAGGGTTAGGACTAGGGTTAGGGTTAGGGTTAGGTTTAGGGTTAGCATTAGGGTTAGGATTAGGGTTAGGGTTAGGGTTTGGGTTAGGGTTAGGGTTAGGGTTAGGGTTAGGGTTAGGGTTAGCGTTTGGGTTAGTGTTAGAGTGAGGGTTTGAGTTAGGGTTAGGTTTAGGGTTAGGTTAGGGTTTGGGTTAGAGTTAGGGTTAGGGTTAGGGTTTGGGTTTGGTTTAGAGTTAGGTTTAGGTTAGGGTTTGAGTTAGAGTTAGGGTTAGGGTGAGGTGTTGGATTAGGGTTACGGTTAGGGTTAGTGTTATGGTTAACGTTTGAGTTAGGGTTACGGTTAGGGTTAGGATTAGGGTTAGGGTTAGGGTTCCGATTAGAGTTATTTTTAGAGTTTGGGTTTGGGTAAGGGTTAAGGTTAGGGTTAGGGTTTGGGTTAGGGTTAGGGTTAGGGTTTGGGTTAGGTTAAGGGTTGGAGTTAGGATTAGGGTTAGGGTTTGTGTTAAAATTAGGGTTTGGGTTTGTGTTAGGTTTAGTGTTAGGGTTAGGGTTAGGGTTAGAGTTAGGGTTAGGGTGAGGTTTTGGATTAGGTTTATGGTTAGGGTTAGGGTTAGGATTAGTGTTTGGGTTAGGGTTCCGATTAGAGTTATGTTTAGAGTTTGCGTTTGGGTAAGGGTTAAGGTTAATTTTAGGGTTAGGATTAGGGTTAGGGTTTGAGTTTCAATTAGGTTTAGGGTTAGCATTAGGGTTAGGGTTAGGTTTAGTATAAGTATTTCAGTTATGGTTAGGGTTAGGGTTAGGGTTTGGGTTCGGGTTAGGGTTAGGGTTAGGGTTAGGGTTTGATTTAGGGTTAGGGTTAGGCTTAGGGTTAGTGTAAGGGTTTGGGTTAGGGTTAGGGTTAGGACTAGGGTTAGGGTTAGGGTTAGGTTTAGGGTTAGCATTAGTTTTAGGATTAGAGTTAGGGTTAGGGTTTGGGTTAGGGTTAGGGTTAGGGTTAGGGTTAGGGTTTGGGTTAGGGTTAGGGTTAGGGTTTGGGTTAGTGTTAGGGTTTGAGTTCAGGTTAGGATTAGGGTTAGGGTTTGAGTTTGAATTAGGTTTAGGGTTAGCATTAGGGTTAGGGTTATGTTTAGAATTAGTGTTTCAGTTAGGGTTAGGGTTAGGGTTAAGGTTAGGGTTAGGGTTAGGTTTAGGGTTTGATTTAGGGTTAGGTTTAGGGCTAGGGTTAGTGTAAGGGTTTGGGTTAGCGTTAGGGTTAGGACTAGGGTTAGTGTTAGGGTTAGGTTTAGGGTTAGCATTAGGGTTAGGATTAGGGTTAGGGTTAGGGTTTGGGTTAGGGTTAGGGTTAGAGTTAGGTTTAGGGTTAGAGTTTGGGATAGGGTTAGGGTTAGGGTTTGGGTTAGGTTTAGGGTTGGAGTTAGGATTAGGGTTAGGGTTTGTGTTAAAATTAGGGTATGGGTTTGTGTTAGCGTTAGGGTTAGGGTTAGGGTTAGGGTTAGGGTTAGGGTTAGGTTTAGAATTAGGGTTAGGGTTAGGGTTAGGATAAGGATGAGGGTTAAGGTTAGGGTTAGGATTAGGGTTATTATTTGTGTTATGGTTTGGGTTAGTGTTAGGGTTAGGGTTTGGGTTAGTGTTAGAGTTAGGGCTTGAGTTAGGGTTAGGGTTAGGGTTAGGTTAGGGTTTGGGTTAGTGTTAGGGTTAGGGTTACGGTTTGGGTTTGGTTTAGAGTTAGGGTTAGGTTAGGCTTTGGGTTAGAGTTAGGGTTAGGGTGAGGTTTTGGATTAGGGTTATGGTTAGGGTTAGGGTTAGGATTAGGGTTAGGGTTAGGGTTCCGATTAGAATTATGTTTAGAGATTGGGTTTGGGTAAGGGTTAAGTTTAGGTTTAGGGTTAGGATTAGGGTTAGGGTTTGAGTTTGAATTCGGTTTAGGGTTAGGATTAGCGTTAGGGTTAGGTTTAGTATAAGTATTTCAGTTAGGGTTAGTGTTAGGGTTAGGGTTTGGGTTCCGATTAGAGTTAGGTTTAGAGTTTGGGTTTGGGTAAGGGTTAAGGTTAGGGTTAGGGTTACGTTAGGGTTAGGGATAGGA
The DNA here is from genome assembly GCA_035773235.1 of Eospalax fontanierii. Lineage (NCBI taxonomy): Eukaryota > Metazoa > Chordata > Mammalia > Rodentia > Spalacidae > Eospalax > Eospalax fontanierii. Next base: position 1,165,119 of record CM069542.1, on the reverse strand, counting down.
CTAGGATTAGGGTTAGGGTTAGGACTAGGGTTAGTGTTAGGGTTAGGTTTAGGGTTAGCATGAGGGTTAGGATTAGGGTTAGGGTTAGGGTTTGGGTTAGGGTTAGGGTTAGGGTTAGGGTTAGGGTTTGTGTTAGGGTTAGGGTTAGGGTTAGGGTTTGGGTTAGGGTTAGGGTTAGGGTTAGGGTTAGGATTAGGGTTAGGGTTTGTGTTAAGATTAGCGTTTGGGTTTGGGTTAGGGTTAGGGTTAGGGTTAGGGTTAGGGTTAGGGTTAGAATTAGGGTTAGGGTCAGGGTTAGGGTTAGGGTTAGGATAAGGATGAGGGTTAGTGTTAGGGTTAGGATTAGGGTTATTATTTGGGTTATGGTTTGGGTTAGGGTTAGGGTTACGGTTTGGGTTAGTGTTAGAGTGAGGGTTTGAGTTAGGGTTAGGTTTAGGGTTAGGTTAGGGTTTGGGTTAGAGTTAGGGTTAGGGTTAGGGATTGGGTTTGGTTTAGAGTTAGGTTTCGGGTAGAGTTTGGGTTAGAGTTAGGGTTAGGGTGAGGTGTTGGATTAGGGTTATGGTTAGGGTTAGGGTTAGGATTAGGGTTAGGGTTTAGGTTTAATATAAGTATTTCAGTTATGGTTAGGGTTAGGGTTAGGGTTAGGGTTCCGATTAGAGTTAGGTTTATAGTTTGGGTTTGGGTAAGGGTTAAGGTTAGGGTTAGGGTTACGATTAGGGTTAGGGATAGGACTAGGATTAGGGTTAGGTTTAGGGTTAGGATTAGGGTTAGGGTTTGTGTTTAGGTTTGGGTTATGCTTAGGGTAAGTGTTAGGGTTAGGGTTTAGGGTTAGGTTTAGGGTTAGGGTTAGGGTTAGGGTTAGGGTTAGGGTTAGGGTTTAGGTTTGGTTAGGTTTAGGGTTAGGTTTAGGGTTATGGTTAGGTTTAGCTATACGGTTAGGGTTAGGGTTATGGTTAGCGTTAGCGTTAGGTTTAGGGTTAGGGTTAGGGTTCAGATTAGAGTTAGGTTTATAGTTTGGGTTTGGGTAAGGGTTAAGGTTAGGGTTAGGGTTAGGGTTATTGTTAGGGTTAGGACTAGGATTAGGGTTAGGGGTAGGGTTAGGATTAGGGTTAGGGTTTGGGTTTAGGTTTGGGTTATGGTTAGGGTAAGTGTTAGGGTTACAGTTTAGGGTTAGGGTTAGGGTTAGGGTTAGGGTTTCGGTTTGGGTTATGTTTTGGGCTAGGTCTAGGGTTAGGGTTAGGGTTTGGGTTCAGGTTAGGATTAGGGTTAGTTTTTGAGTTGGAATTAGGTGTAGGGTTAGCATTCGGGTTAGGGTTAGGTTTAGGATTAGTGTTTCAGTTAGGGTTAGGGTTAGGGTTAAGGTTAGGGTTACGGTTAGGTTTAGGGTTTGATTTAGGGTTAGGGTTAGGGTTAGGGTTAGGGTTAGGACTAGGGTTAGTGTTAGGGTTAGGTTTAGGGTTAGCATTAGGGTTAGGATTAGGGTTAGGGTTAGGGTTTGGGTTAGGGTTAGGGTTAGGGTTAGGGTTAGGGTTTGGGTTAGGGTTAGGGTTAGGGTTTGGGTTAGGTTTAGGGTTGGAGTCAGGATTAGGGTTAGGGTTTGTGTTAAAATTAGGGTTTGGGTTTGTGTTAGGGTTAGGGTTAGGGTTAGGGTTAGGGTTAGGGTTAGGGTTAGGGTTAGGTTTAGAATTAGGGTTAGGGTTAGGGTTAGGATAAGGATGAGGGTTAAGGTTAGGGTTAGGATTAGGGTTATTATTTGGGTGATGGTTTGGGTTAGTGTTAGGGTTAGGGTTTGGGTTAGTGTTAGAGTTAGGGTTTGAGTTAGGGTTAGGTCAGGGTTAGCTTAGGGTTTGGGTTGGAGTTAGGTTTAGGGTTAGGGTTTGGGTTTGGTTTAGAGTTAGGGTTAGGTTAGGCTTTGGGTTAGAGTTAGGGTTATGGTGAGGTTTTGGATTAGGATTATGGTTAGGGTTAGGCTTAGGATTGGGATTGGGGTAGGGGATAGGTTAAGGGTTAGGGTTAGGGTTAGGATTAGGGTTAGGGTTTGAGTATGAATTAGGTTTAGGGTTAGCATTAGGGTTACGGTTAGGGTTAGTATAAGTATTTCAGTTAGGGTTAGGGTTAGGGTTAGGGTTTGTGTTGGGGTTGGGGTTAGGGTTAGGGTTGGGGTTTGTTTTAGGGTTAGGGTTAGGCTTAGGGTTAGTGTAAGGGTTTGGGTTAGGGTTAGGGTTAGGACTAGGGTTAGGGTTAGGGTTAGGTTTAGGGTTAGCATTAGGGTTAGGATTAGGGTTAGGGTTAGGGTTTGGGTTAGGGTTAGGGTTAGGGTTAGGGTTAGGGTTAGGGTTAGGGTTAGGGTTAGGTTTTGGGTTAGGGTTAGGGTTAGGACTAGGGTTAGGGTTAGGGTTAGGTTTAGGGTTAGCATTAGGGTTAGGATTAGGGTTAGGGTTAGGGTTTGGGTTAGGGTTAGGGTTAGGGTTAGGGTTAGGGTTAGGGTTAGCGTTTGGGTTAGTGTTAGAGTGAGGGTTTGAGTTAGGGTTAGGTTTAGGGTTAGGTTAGGGTTTGGGTTAGAGTTAGGGTTAGGGTTAGGGTTTGGGTTTGGTTTAGAGTTAGGTTTAGGTTAGGGTTTGAGTTAGAGTTAGGGTTAGGGTGAGGTGTTGGATTAGGGTTACGGTTAGGGTTAGTGTTATGGTTAACGTTTGAGTTAGGGTTACGGTTAGGGTTAGGATTAGCGTTAGGGTTAGGGTTCCGATTAGAGTTATTTTTAGAGTTTGGGTTTGGGTAAGGGTTAAGGTTAGGGTTAGGGTTTGGGTTAGGGTTAGGGTTAGGGTTTGGGTTAGGTTAAGGGTTGGAGTTAGGATTAGGGTTAGGGTTTGTGTTAAAATTAGGGTTTGGGTTTGTGTTAGGTTTAGGGTTAGGGTTAGGGTTAGGGTTAGAGTTAGGGTTAGGGTGAGGTTTTGGATTAGGTTTATGGTTAGGGTTAGGGTTAGGATTAGTGTTTGGGTTAGGGTTCCGATTAGAGTTATGTTTAGAGTTTGCGTTTGGGTAAGGGTTAAGGTTAGTTTTAGGGTTAGGATTAGGGTTAGGGTTTGAGTTTCAATTAGGTTTAGGGTTAGCATTAGGGTTAGGGTTAGGTTTAGTATAAGTATTTCAGTTATGGTTAGGGTTAGGGTTAGGGTTTGGGTTCGGGTTAGGGTTAGGGTTAGGGTTAGGGTTTGTTTTAGGTTTAGGGTTAGGCTTAGGGTTAGTGTAAGGGTTTGGGTTAGGGTTAGGGTTAGGACTAGGGTTAGGGTTAGGGTTAGGTTTAGGGTTAGCATTAGGGTTAGGATTAGAGTTAGGGTTAGGGTTTGGGTTAGGGTTAGGGTTAGGGTTAGGGTTAGGGTTTGGGTTAGGGTTAGGGTTAGGGTTTGGGTTAGTGTTAGGGTTTGAGTTCAGGTTAGGGTTAGGGTTAGGTTTAGGGTTTGATTTAGGGTTAGGGTTAGCATTAGGGTTAGGGTTATGTTTAGAATTAGTGTTTCAGTTAGGGTTAGGGTTAGGGTTAAGGTTAGGGTTAGGCTTAGGTTTAGGGTTTGATTTAGAGTTAGGTTTAGGGCTAGGGTTAGTGTTAGGGTTTGGGTTAGCGTTAGGGTTAGGACTAGGGTTAGTGTTAGGGTTAGGTTTAGGGGTAACATTAGGGTTAGGATTAGGGTTAGGGTTAGGGTTTGGGTTAGGGTTAGGGTTAGAGTTAGGTTTAGGGTTAGAGTTTGGGATAGGGTTAGGGTTAGGGTTTGGGTTAGGTTTAGGGTTGGAGTTAGGATTAGGGTTAGGGTTTGTGTTAAAATTAGGGTATGGGTTTGTGTTAGCGTTAGGGTTAGGGTTAGGGTTAGGGTTAGGGTTAGGGTTAGGTTTAGAATTAGGGTTAGGGTTAGGGTTAGGATAAGGATGAGGGTTAAGGTTAGGGTTAGGATTAGGGTTATTATTTGTGTTATGGTTTGGGTTAGTGTTAGGGTTAGGGTTTGGGTTAGTGTTAGAGTTAGGGCTTGAGTTAGGGTTAGGGTTAGGGTTAGGTTAGGGTTTGGGTTAGAGTTAGGGTTAGGGTTACGGTTTGGGTTTGGTTTAGAGTTAGGGTTAGGTTAGGCTTTGGGTTAGAGTTAGGGTTAGGGTGAGGTTTTGGATTAGGGTTATGGTTAGGGTTAGGGTTAGGATTAGGGTTAGGGTTAGGGTTCCGATTAGAATTATGTTTAGAGATTGGGTTTGGGTAAGGGTTAAGTCTAGGTTTAGGGTTAGGATTAGGGTTAGGGTTTGAGTTTGAATTCGGTTTGGGGTTAGCATTAGGGTTAGGGTTAGGTTTAGTATAAGTATTTCAGTTAGGGTTAGGGTTAGGGTTAGGGTTTGGGTTCCGATTAGAGTTAGGTTTAGAGTTTGGGTTTGGGTAAGGGTTAAGGTTAGGGTTAGGGTTACGTTAGGGTTAGGGATAGGACTAGGATTAGGGTTAGGGTTAGGACTAGGGTTAGTGTTAGGGTTAGGTTTAGGGTTAGCATGAGGGTTAGGATTAGGGTTAGGGTTAGGGTTTGGGTTAGGGTTAGGGTTAGGGTTAGGGTTGGGGTTTGTGTTGGGGTGAGGGTTGGGGTTAGGGTTTGGGTTAGGGTTAGGGTTAGGGTTAGGGTTAGGATTAGGGTTAGGGTTTGTGTTAAGATTAGCGTTTGGGTTTGGGTTAGGGTTAGGGTTAGGGTTAGGGTTAGGGTTAGAATTAGGGTTAGGGTCAGGGTTAGGGTTAGGGTTAGGATAAGGATGAGGGTTAGTGTTAGGGTTAGGATTAGGGTTATTATTTGGGTTATGGTTTGGGTTAGGGTTAGGGTTACGGTTTGGGTTAGTGTTAGAGTGAGGGTTTGAGTTAGGGTTAGGTTTAGGGTTAGGTTAGGGTTTGGGTTAGAGTTAGGGTTAGGGTTAGGGATTGGGTTTGGTTTAGAGTTAGGTTTCGGGTAGAGTTTGGGTTAGAGTTAGGGTTAGGGTGAGGTGTTGGATTAGGGTTATGGTTAGGGTTAGGGTTAGGATTAGGGTTAGGGTTTAGGTTTAATATAAGTATTTCAGTTATGGTTAGGGTTAGGGTTAGGGTTAGGGTTCCGATTAGAGTTAGGTTTATAGTTTGGGTTTGGGTAAGCGTTAAGGTTACGGTTAGGGTTACGATTAGGGTTAGGGATAGGACTAGGATTAGGGTTAGGTTTAGGGTTAGGATTAGGGGTAGGGTTTGTGTTTAGGTTTGGGTTATGCTTAGGGTAAGTGTTAGGGTTAGGGTTTAGGGTTAGGTTTAGGGTTAGGGTTAGGGTTAGGGTTAGGGTTAGGGTTAGGGTTTAGGTTTGGTTAGGTTTAGGGTTAGGTTTAGGGTTATGGTTAGGTTTAGCTATACGGTTAGGGTTAGGGTTATGGTTAGCGTTAGCGTTAGGTTTAGGGTTAGGGTTAGGGTTCAGATTAGAGTTAGGTTTATAGTTTGGGTTTGGGTAAGGGTTAAGGTTAGGGTTAGGGTTAGGGTTATTGTTAGGGTTAGGAGTAGGAATAGGGATAGGGGGAGGGTTAGGATTAGGGTTAGGGTTTGCGTTTAGGTTTGGGTTATGGTTAGGGTAAGTGTTAGGGTTACAGTTTAGGGTTAGGGTTAGGGTTAGGGTTAGGGTTTCGGTTTGGGTTATGTTTTGGGCTAGGTCTAGGGTTAGGGTTAGGGTTTGGGTTCAGGTTAGGATTAGGGTTAGTTTTTGAGTTTGAATTAGGTGTAGGGTTTGCATTCGGGTTAGGGTTAGGTTTAGGATTAGTGTTTCAGTTAGGGTTAGGGTTAGGGTTAAGGTTAGGGTTAGGGTTAGGTTTAGGGTTTGATTTAGGGTTAGGGTTAGGGTTAGGGTTAGGGTTAGGACTAGGGTTAGTGTTAGGGTTAGGTTTAGGGTTAGCATTAGGGTTAGGATTAGGGTTAGGGTTAGGGTTTGGGTTAGGGTTAGGGTTAGGGTTAGGGTTAGGGTTTGGGTTAGGTTTAGGGTTAGGGTTTGGGTTAGGTTTAGGGTTGGAGTTAGGATTAGGGTTAGGGTTTGTGTTAAAATTAGGGTTTGGGTTTGTGTTAGGGTTAGGTTTAGGGTTTGGGTTAGGGTTAGGGTTAGGGTTAGGGTTAGGTTTAGAATTACGTTTAGGGTTAGGGTTAGGATAAGGATGAGGGTTAAGGTTAGGGTTAGGATTAGGGTTATTATTTGGGTGATGGTTTGGGTTAGTGTTAGGGTTAGGGTTTGGGTTAGTGTTAGAGTTAGGGTTTGAGTTAGGGTTAGGTTTAGGGTTAGTTTAGGGTTTGGGTTAGAGTTAGGGTTAGGGTTACGGTTTGGGTTTGGTTTAGAGTTAGGGTTAGGTTAGGCTTTGGGTTAGAGTTAGGGTTAGGGTGAGGTTTTGGATTAGGGTTATGGTTAGGGTTAGGGTTAGGATTAGGATTTGGGTTAGGGTTAGGGTTAGGGTTAGGGTTAGGGTTAGGGTTAGGGTTAGGGTTAGGATTAGGGTTAGGGTTTGAGTTTGAATTAGGTTTAGGGTTAGCATTAGGGTTACGGTTAGGTTTAGTATAAGTATTTCAATTAGGGTTAGGGTTAGGGTTAAGGTTAGGGTTAGGGTTAGATTTAGGGTTTGATTTAGGGTTAGGGTTAGGGTTAGGGTTAGTGTTAGGGTTTGGGTTAGCGTTAGGGTTAGGACTAGGGTTAGTGTTAGGGTTAGGTTTAGGGTTAGCATTAGGGTTAGGATTAGGGTTAGGGTTAGGGTTTGGGTTAGGGTTAGGGTTAGGGTTAGGGTTAGGGTTTGGGTTAGGGTTAGGGTTAGGGTTTGGGTTAGGTTTAGGGTTCGAGTTAGGTTTAGGGATAGGGTTTGTGTTAAAATTAGGGTTTGGGTTTGTGTTAGGGTTAGGGTTAGGGTTAGGTTTAGAATTAGGGTTAGGGTTAGGATAAGGATGAGGTTTAAGGTTAGGGTTAGAATTAGGGTTATTATTTGGGTTATGGTTTGGGTTAGTGTTAGGGTTAGGGTTTGGGTTAGTGTTAGAGTTAGGGTTTGAGTTAGGGTTAGGTTTAGGGTTAGGTTAGAGTTTGGGTTAGAGTTAGGGTTAGGGTTACGGTTTGGGTTTGGTTTAGAGTTAGGGTTTAGGTTAGGCTTTGGGTTAGAGTTAGGGTTAGGGTGAGGTTTTGGATTAGGGTTATGGTTAGGGTTAGGGTTAGGATTAGGGTTAGGGTTAGGGTTCCGATTAGAGTTATGTTTAGAGTTTGGGTGTGGGTAAGGTTTAAGGTTAGGTTTAGGGTTAGGATTAGGGTTAGGGTTTGAGTTTGAATTAGGTTTAGGGTTGGCATTAGGGTAAGGGTTAGGTTTAGTATAAGTATTTCAGTTAGGGTTAAGGTTAGGGTTAGGGTTTGGGTTCGGGTTAGGGTTAGGGTTAGGGTTAGGGTTTCATTTAGGGTTAGGGTTAGGCTTAACGTTAGTGTAAGGGTTTGGGTTAGGGTTAGGGTTAGGACTAGGGTTAGTGTTAGGTTTAGGTTTAGGGTTAGCAGTAGGGTTAGGATTAGGGTTAGGGTTAGGGTTTGGGTTAGGGTTAGGGTTAAGGTTAGGGTTAGGGTTAGGGTTTGGGTTAGGGTTATGGTTAGGGTTAG
>CM069542.1:1135000-1145000 GCA_035773235.1 Eospalax fontanierii | reverse complement strand
TAGGGTTAGGGTTAGGATTAGGGTTAGGGTTTGTGTTAAGATTATGGTTCCTGTGTGGATTAGGGTTAGGGTTAGGGTTTGGATTAAGGTTACGTTTAGGGTTAGGGTTTGTGGTAAGGTTAGGGTTAGGCTTAGGAGTAGGGTTAGGGTTTAGGTATTCGGTTAGGGTTAGTGTTAGGGTTAGTGTTAGGATTAGGGTTTGGGTTAGGGTTTAGGTTTCGTTAGGTTTAGGGTTAGGGTTAGGGTTATGGTTAGGGTTAGCGTTAGGGTTAGGGTTAGGGTTAGGGTTAGCGTTAGGGTTAGGGTTAGGGTTTGGGTTTGGGTTAGGGTTTGGGTTAGGGTTAGGGTTTGGGTTAGGGTTAGGGTTAGGGTAAGGATTTGGGTTAGGCTTAGGGTTAGGGTTCGGGTTTGGGTTTGAGTTATGGTGAGGGTTAGGGGTTGGGTTAGGGTTAGGGTTAGGGTTAGGATTAGGGTTAGGGTTTATGTTAAGATTACAGTTTGGGTTTGGGTTAGGGTTAGGGTTTGGGTTTTAGTTAGAATTAGGGTTAGTGTTATGGTTAGGGTTAGGGTTAGGTTTAGGGTTAGGGTTAAGGTTAGGGTTAGGGTTAGGTTTTGGGTTAGGGTTAGGGTTAGGATTAGGGTTTGAGTTTGAGTTAGGTTTAGGGTTAGCATTAGGGTTAGGATTAAGGTTAGGGTTTGGGTTTGGTTTGGGTTAGGGTTAGGGTTTGGGTTAGGTTTAGGGTTAGTGTTAGGGTTTGGGAATGGGTTAGGATAAGGGTTAGGGTTAGCGTTTGGCTTAGGGTTAGGCTTAGGGTTAGTTTTTGGTTTAGGGATAGGGTTAGGTTTACGGTTGGGTTTAGGTTTTGGGTTAGGGTTAGGGTTAGGGTTTGGTTTAGGGTTAAGGTTAGGGTTAGGGTTAGGTTTAGGGTTAGGGTTAGGGTTTGGTTTAGGATTACATTTAGGTTTAGGTTTTCGGTTAAATTTCCGGTTAGGGTTAGGGTTTGTGATCGGGTTCGGTTAGTGTTAGGGTTTTAGTTAGGGTTAGGGTTAGGGTTAGCGTTTGGGTTAGGGTTAGGCTTAGGGTTAGGGTTTGAGTTTGAGTTAGGTTTAGGTTTAGCATTAGGGTTAGAATTAGGGTTACGGTTAGGGTTTGGGTTAGGGTTAGGGTTAGGGTTAGGGTTTGGGTTAGGGTTAGGTTTGAATCTGGGTTAGTGTTAGGGTTAGGGTTAGTGTTAAGATTAGGTTTATGGTTACGGTTAGGTTTTGGGTTAGGGTTAGGGTTAGAATTAGTGTTAGGATTAGGGTTAGGGTTAGGGTTAGGGTTAGGATAAGGATGAGGGTTAGGGTTAGGGTTAGGATTAGGGTTATTATTTGGATTATGGTTTGGGTTAGGGTTAGTGTTAGGGTTTGGTTTAGTGTTAGAGTTAGGGTTTGAGTTAGGGTTAGGTTTAGGGTTAGGTTAGAGTTTGGGTTAGAGTTAGGGTTAGGGTTAGGGTTTGCGTTTGGTTTAGAGTTAGGGTTAAGTTAGTGTTTGGGTTAAAGTTAGGGTTCGGGTGAGGTGTTGGATTAGGGTTATGGTTAGGGTTAGGGTTAGGATTAGGGTTAAGGTTAGGGTTCCGTTTAGAGTTAGGTTTAGAGTTTGTGTTTGGTTAAGGCTTAAGGTTAGTGTTAGTGTTAGGGTTAGGGTTAGGGTTAGGGTTAGGGTTAGGGTTAGAGTTAGGGTTAGGACTAGGATTAGGTTTAGGGTTAGGGTTAGGATTAGGGTTAGGGTTTGGGTTTAGGTTTGGGTTAATATTAGGGTTCGTGTTAGGGTTAGGGTTTAGGGTTAGGGTTAGATTTAGGATTAGGGTTTCGGTTTGGGTTATGTTTTGGGTTAGGTTTAGGGTTAGGGTTAGTGTTTGGGTTCGGGTTAGGAATAGGGTTAGGGTTTGAGTTTGAATTAGGTTTAGGGTTAGCATTAGGGTTAGGGTTAGGTTTAGGATTAGGGTTTCAGTTAGGGTTAGGGTTAGGGTTAGGGTTTGATTTAGGGTTAGTGTTAGGGTTAGGTTTAGTGTTAGGGTTTGGGTTAGGGTTAGGGTTAGGACTAGGGTTAGTGTTAGGGTTAGGGTTAGGGTTAGGTTTAGTGTTAGGGTTTGGGTTAGGGTTAGGGTTAGGACTAGAGTTAGTGTTAGGGTTAGGTTTAGGGTTAGCATTAGGGTTAGGATTAGGGTTAGGGTTAGGGTTTGGGTTAGGGTTAGTGTTAGGGTTAAGGTCAGGGTTAGGGTTAGGGTTTGGGTTAGGGTTAGGTTTAGGGTTAGGGTTTGGGTTATGTTTAGGGTTGGAGTTAGGATTAGGGTTAGGGTTTGTGTTAAAATTAGGGTTTGGTTTTGTGTTAGGGTTAGGGTTAGGGTTAGGGTTAGGGTTAGGGTTACGGTTAGGGTTAGGTTTAGAATTAGGGTAAGGGTTAGGGTTAGGGTGAGGTTTTGGATTAGGGTTATGGTTAGGGTTAGGGTTAGGATTAAGGTTAGGGTTAGCGTTCCGATTAGAGATATGTTTAGAGTTTGGGTTTGGGTAAGGGTTAAGGTTATTTTTAGTGTTAGGATTAGGGTTAGGGTTTGAGTTTGAATTAGGTTTAGGGTTAGCATTAGGGTTAGGGTTAGGTTTAGGATAAGTATTTCAGTTAGGGTTAGGGTTAGGGTTAGGGTTTGGGTTCGGGTTAGGGTTAGGGTTAGGGTTAGGGTTTGATTTAGGGTTAGGGTTAGGCTTAGGGTTAGTGTAAGGGTTTGGGTTAGGGTTAGGTTTAGGACTAGGGTTAGTGTTAGGGTTAGGTTTAGGGTTAGCATTAGGGTTAGGATTAGGGTTAGGGTTAGGGTTTGGGTTAGGGTTAGGGTTAGGGTTAGGGTTAGGGTTTCGGTTAGGTTTAGGTTAGGGTTAGGGTTTGGGTTAGGGTTAGGGTTAGGGTTAGGATTAGGGTTAGGGTTTGTGTTAAGATTAGGGTTTGGGTTTGGCTTAGGGTTAGAGTTAGGGTTAGGGTTAGGGTTAGAATTAGGGTTAGGGTTAGGGTTAGGGTTAGGATAAGGATGAGGGTTAGTGTTAGGGTTAGGATTAGGGTTATTATTTGGGTTATGGTTTGGGTTAGGGTTAGGGTTACGGTTTGGGTTAGTGTTAGAGTGACAGTTTGAGTTAGGGTTAGGTTTAGGGTTAGGTTAGGGTTTTTGTTAGAGTTAGGGTTAGGGTTAGGGTTTGGTTTTGGTTTAGAGTTAGGTTTAGGTTAGGGTTTGGGTTAGAGTTAGGGTTAGGGTGAGGTGTTGGATTAGGGTTATGGTTAGGGTTAGGGTTAGGATTAGGGTTAGGGTTAGGCTTCCGATTAGAGTTAGGTTTAGAGTTTGGGTTTAGGTAAGGGTTAAGGTTAGTGTTAGGGTTACGGTTAGGGTTAGGGATAGGACTAGGATTACGGTTAGGTTTAGGGTTAGGATTAGGGTTAGGGTTTGTGTTTAGGTTTGGGTTATGGTTAGGGTAAGTGTTAGGGTTAGGGTTTAGGGTTAGGTTTAGGGTTAGGGTTAGGGTTTCGGTATGGGTTATATTTTGGGTTAGGTTTAGGGTTAGGGTTAGGTTTTGGGTTAGAGTTAGGGTTAGGGTTAGGGTTTGGGTTAGGGTTTAGGTTTGGTTAGATTTAGTGTTAGGGTTAGGGTTATGATTAGGGTTTGGGTTAGGGTTTAGGTTTGGTTAGGTTTAGGGTTAGGGTTAGGGTTATGGTTAGGGTTAGGGTTAGCGTTAGGGTTAGGGTTAGGGTTAGGGTTAGGGTTCCGATTAGAGTTAGGTTTAGAGTTTGGGTTTGGGTAAGGGTTAAGGTTAGGGTTAGGGTTAGGGTTAGGGTTAGGACTAGGATTAGAGTTAAGGTTAGGGTTAGGATTAGGGTTAGGGTTTGGGTTTATGTTTGGGTTATGGTTGGGGTAAGTGTTAGGGTTACCGTTTAGCGTTAGGGTTAGGGTTAGGGTTAGGGTTAGGGTTTCGGTTTGGGTTATGTTTTGGGCTAGGTTTAGGGTTAGGGTTAGGGTTTGGGTTCGGGTTAGGATTAGGGTTAGGGTTTGAGTTTGAATTAGGTTTAGGGTTAGCATTAGGGTTAGGGTTAGGTTTAGGATTAGTGTTTCAGTTAGGGTTAGGGTTAGGGTTAAGGTTAGGGTTAGGGTTAGTTTTAGGGTTTGATTTAGGGTTAGGGTTAGGGTTAGTGTTAGGGTTTGGGTTAGGGTTAGGGTTAGGACTAGGGTTAGTGTTAGGGTTAAGTTTAGGGTTAGCATTAGGTTTAGGATTAGGGTTACGGTTAGGGTTTGGGTTAGGTTTAGGGTTAGGGTTAGGGTTAGGGTTTGGGTTAGGGTTAGGGTTAGGGTTTGGGTTAGGTTTAGGTTTGGAGTTAGGATTAGGGTTAGGGTTTGTGTTAAAATTAGGGTATGGGTGTGTGTTAGGGTTAGGGTTAGGGTTAGGGTTAGGGTTAGGGTTAGGTTTAGAATTAGGTTTAGGTTCAGGGTTAGGATAAGGATGAGGGTTAAGGTTAGGGTTAGGATTACTGTTATTATTTGTGTTATGGTTTGGGTTAGTGTTAGGGTTAGGGTTTGGGTTAGTGTTAGAGTTAGGGTTTGAGTTAGGGTTAGGTTTAGGGTTAGGTTAGGGTTTGGGTTAGAGTTAGGGTTAGGGTTACGGTTTGGGTTTGGTTTAGAGTTAGGGTTTAGGTTAGGCTTTGGGTTAGAGTTAGGGTTAGGGTGAGGTTTTGGATTAGGGTTATGGTTAGGGTTAGGGTTAGGATTAGGGTTAGGGTTAGGGTTCCGATTAGAATTATGTTTAGAGTTTGGGTGTGGGTAAGGGTTAAGGTTAGGTTTAGGGTTAGGATTAGGGTTAGGGTTTGAGTTTGAATTAGGTTTAGGGTTAGCATTAGGGTAAGGGTTAGGTTTAGTATAAGTATTTCAGTTAGGGTTAGGGTTAGGGTTAGGTTTTGGGTTCGGGTTAGGGTTACGGTTAGGGTTAGGGTTTGATTTAGGGTTAGGGTTAGGCTTAGCGTTAGTGTAAGGGTTTGGGTGAGGGTTAGGGTTAGGACTAGGGTTAGTGTTAGGTTTAGGTTTAGGGTTAGCATTAGGGTTAGGATTAGGGTTAGGGTTAGGGTTTGGGTTAGGGTTAGGGTTAAGGTTAGGGTTAGGGTTAGGGTTTGGGTTAGGGTTATGGTTAGGGTTAGGGTTTGGGTTAGGGTTAGGGTTAGGGTTAGGATTAGGGTTAGGGTTTGTGTTAAGATTAGGGCTTGGGTTTGGGTTAGGGTTAGGGTTAGGGTTAGGGTTACGGGTAGGGTTAGAAGTAGGGTTAGGGGTAGGGGTAGGGTGAGGGAGAGGAGAAGGATGAGGGGTAGTGTTAGGGTTAGGATTAGGGTTATTATTTGGGTTATGGTTTGGGTTAGGGTTAGGGTTACGGTTTGGGTTAGTGTTAGAGTGAGGGTTTGAGTTAGGGTTAGGTTTAGGGTTAGGTTAGGGTTTGGGTTAGAGTTAGGGTTAGGGTTAGGGTTTGGGTTTGGTTTAGAGTTAGGTTTAAGTTAGGGTTTGGGTTAGAGTTAGGGTTAGGGTGAGGTGTTGGATTAGGGTTATGGTTAGGGTTAGGGTTAGGATTAGGGTTAGGGTTAGGGTTAGGGTTTGGTTTAGGGTTAGGGTTAGGACTAGGGTTAGTGTTAGCGTTTGGTTTAGGGTTAGGGTTAGGACTAGGGTTAGTGTTAGGGTTAGGTTTACGGTTAGGGCTAGTGTTTGGGTTTGGTTTAGAGTTAGGTTTAGGTTAGGGTTTGGGTTAGAGTTAGGGTTTGGGTGAGGTGTTTGATTAGGGTTATGGTTAGGGTTAGGGTTAGGGTTAGGGTTAGGGTTAGGCTTCCGATTAGAGTTAGGTTTAGTGTTTGGGTTTGGGTAAGGGTTAAGGTTAGGGTTAGGGTTACGGTTAGGGTTAGGGATAGGACTAGGATTAGGGTTAGGTTTAGGGTTAGGATTAGGGTTAGGGTTTGTGTTTAGGTTTGGGTTATGGTTAGGGTAAGTGTTAGGGTTAGGGTTTAGGGTTAGGTTTAGGGTTAGGGTTAGGGTTTCGGTTTGGGTTATATTTTGGGTTAGGTTTAGGGTTAGGGTTAGGGTTTGGGTTCTGGTTAGGATTAGGGTTAGGGTTTGAGTTTGAATTAGGTTTAGGTTTAGTATTAGGGTTAGGGTTAGGTTTAGGATTAGTGTTTCAGTTAGGGTTAGGGTTAGGTTAAGGTTAGGGTTAGGGTTAGGTTTAGGGTTTGATTTAGGGTTAGGGTTAGGGTTAGGGTTAGTGTTAGCGTTTGGGTTAGGGTTAGGGTTACGACTAGGGTTAGGGTTAGGTTTAGGGTTAGCATTAGTTTTATGATTAGGGTTAGGGTTAGGGTTTGGGTTAGGTTTCCGATTAGAGTTAGGTTTAGAGTTTGGGTTTGGGTAAGGGTTAAGTTTAGGGTTAGGGTTAGGGTTAGGGTTAGGGTTAGGACTAGGATTAGTGTTAGGGTTAGGGTTAGGATTAGGGTTATTGTTTGGGTTTAGGTATGGGTTATGTTTAGGGTAAGTGTTAGGGTTACAGTTTAGGGTGAGGGTTAGGGTTAGGGTTTCGGTTTGGGTTATGTTTTGGGCTAGGTTTAGGGTTAGGGTTAGGGTTTGGGTTCGGGTTAGGATTAGGTTTAGGGTTTGGGTTTGAATTAGGTTTAGGGTTAGCATTAGGCTTAGGGTTAGGTTTAGGATTAGTGTTTCAGTTAGGGTTAGGGTTAGGGTTAAGGTTAGGGTTAGGGTTAGGTTTAGGGTTTGATTTAGGGTTAGGGTTAGGGTTAGGGTTATTTTTAGGGTTTGGGTTAGGGTTAGGGTTAGGACTAGGGTTAGTGTTAGGGTTAGGTTTAGGGTTAGCATTAGGGTTAGGATTAGGTTTAGGGTTAGGTTTTGGGTTAGGTTTAGGGTTAGGGTTAGGGTTAGGGTTTGGGTTAGGGTTAGGGTTAGGGTTAGGGTTAGGGTTTAGGTTAGGTTTAGGGTTGGAGTTAGGATTAGGGTTAGGGTTTGTGTTAAAATTAGGGTTTGGGTTTGTGTTAGGGTTAGGGTTAGGGTTAGGGTTAGGGTTAGGTTTAGAATTAGGGTTAGGTTTAGGGTTAGGATAAGGATGAGGGTTAAGGTTAGGGTTAGGTTTAGGGTTATTATTTGGGTTATGGTTTGGGTTAGTGTTAGGGTTAGGGTTTGGGTTAGTGTTAGAATTAGGATTTGAGTTAGGGTTAGGTTTAGGGTTAGGTTAGGGTTTGGGTTAGAGTTAGAGTTAGGGTTACGGTTTGGGTTTGGTTTAGAGTTAGGGTTAGGATAGGCTTTGGGTTAGAGTTAGGGTTAGGGTGAGGTGTTGGATTAGGGTTATAGTTAGGGTTAGGGTTAGGATTAGGGTTAGGGTTAGGGTTCCGATTAGAGTTATGTTTAGAGTTTGGGTTTGGGTAAGGGTTAAGGTTAGGTTTAGGGTTAGGATTAGGGTTAGGGTTTGAGTTTGAATTAGGTTAAGGGTTAGCATTAGGGTTAGGGTTAGGGTTAATGTTAGGGTTAGGGTTAGGGTTTGTGTTAAGATTAGGGTTTGGGTTTGTGTTAGGGTTAGGGTTAGGGTTAGGGTTCGGGTTAGGGTTAGAATTATGGTTAGGGTTAAGTTTAGGGTTAGGGTTAGAGTTAGGGTTAGGGTTATTATTTGGGTTATGGTTTGTGTTAGGGTTAGGGTTAGGGTTTTGGTTAGGGTTAGGGTTAGTGTTAGGGTTTGGGAATGGGTTAGGATAAGGGTTAGGGTTAGCGTTTGGCTTAGGGTTAGGTTTAGGGTTAGTTTTTGGTTTAGGGTTCGGGTTAGGTTTACGGTTGGGTTTAGGTTTTGGGTTAGGGTTAGGGTTAGGGTTTGGGTTAGGGTTAAGGTTAGGGTTAGGGTTAGGGTTAGGGTTAGGGTTAGGGTTTGGTTTAGGATTACATTTAGGTTTAGGTTTTCGGTTAAGTTTCGGGTTAGGGTTAGGGTTTGCGATCGGGTTCGGTTAGTGTTAGGGTTTTAGTTAGGGTTAGGGTTAGGGTTAGGGTCAGCGTTTGGGTTAGGGTTAGGCTTAGGGTTAGGGTTTGAGTTTGAGTTAGGTTTAGGTTTAGAATTAGGGTTAGAATTAGGGTTACGGTTAGGGTTTGGGTTAGGGTTAGGGTTAGGGTTAGGGTTTGGGTTAGGGTTAGTTTTGAATCTGGGTTAGTGTTAGGGTTAGGGTTAGTGTTAAGATTAGGGTTAGGGTTAGGGTTAGGGTTAGGGTTAGGGTTAGGGTTAGGATAAGGATGAGGGTTAGGGTTAGGGTTAGGATTAGGGTTATTATTTGGGTTATGGTTTGGGTTAGGGTTAGTGTTAGGGTTTGGTTTAGTGTTAGAGTTAGGGTTTGAGTTAGGGTTAGGTTTAGGGTTAGGTTAGAGTTTGGGTTAGAGTTAGGGTTAGGGTTTGGGTTTGCGTTTGGTTTAGAGTTAGGGTTAAGTTAGTGTTTGGGTTAAAGTTAGGGTTCGGGTGAGGTGTTGGATTAGGGTTGTGGTTAGGGTTAGGGTTAGGATTAGGGTTAGGGTTAGGGTTCCGATTAGAGTTAGGTTTAGAGTTTGTGTTTGGGTAAGGCTTAAGGTTAGTGTTAGTGTTAGTGTTAGGGTTAGGGTTAGGGTTATGGTTAGGGTTAGGACTAGGATTAGGGTTAGGGTTAGGGTTAGGATTAGGGTTAGGGTTTGGGTTTAGGTTTGGGTTAATATTAGGGTTAGTGTTAGGGTTAGGGTTTAGGGTTAGGGTTAGATTTAGGATTAGGGTTTCGGTTTGGGTTATGTTTTGGGTTAGGTTTAGGGTTAGGGTTGTGTTTGGGTTCGGGTTAGGAATAGGGTTAGGGTTTGAGTTTGAATTAGGTTTAGGGTTAGCATTAGGGTTAGGGTTAGGTTTAGGATTAGGGTTTCAGTTAGGGTTAGGGTTAGGGTTAGGGTTTGGGTTCGGGTTAGGGTTAGGGATAGGGTTAGTGTTAGGGTTAGGTTTAGGGTTAGTATTAGGGTTAGGATTAGGGTTAGGGTTAGGGTTTGGGTTAGGGTTAGTGTTAGGGTTAAGGTTAGGGTTAGGGTTAGTGTTTGGGTTAGGTTAGGTTTAGGGTTAGGGTTTGGGTTAGGTTTAGGGTTGGAATTAGGATTAGGCTTAGGGTTTGTGTTAAAATTAGTGTTTGTGTTTGTGTTAGGGTTAGGGTTAGGGTTAGGGTTAGGGTTAGGGTTAGGGTTATGGTTAGGGTTAGGGTTAGGATTAGGGTTAGGGTTAGCGTTCCGATTAGAGATATGTTTAGAGTTTGGGTTTGGGTAAGGGTTAAGGTTATTTTTAGTGTTAGGATTAGGGTTAGGGTTTGAGTTTGAATTAGGTTTAGGGTTAGCATTAGGGTTAGGGTTAGGTTTAGGATAAGTATTTCAGTTAGGGTTAGGGTTAGGGTTAGGGTTTGGGTTCGGATTAGGGTTAGGGTTAGGGTTAGGGTTTGATTTAGGGTTAGGGTTAGGCTTAGGTTTAGTATAAGGGTTTGGGGTAGGGTTAGGTTTAGGAGTACGGTGAGTGTTAGGGTTAGGTTTAGGGTTAGCATTAGGGTTAGGATTAGGGTTAGGGTTAGGGTTTGGGTTAGGGTTAGGGTTAGGGTTAGGGTTAGGGTTTGGGTTAGGGTTAGGTTAGGGTTAGGGTTTGGGTTAGGTTTAGGGTTAGTGTTAGTATTAGGGTTAGGGTTTGTGTTAAGATTAGGGTTTGGGTTTGGCTTAGGGTTAGGGTTAGTGTTAGGTTTAGGGTTAGAATTAGGGTTAGGGTTAGGGTTAGGGTTAGGATAAGGATGAGGGTTAGTGTTAGGGTTAGGATTAGGGTTATTATTTGGGTTATGGTTTGGGTTAGGGTTAGGGTTACGGTTTGGGTTAGTGTTAGAGTGAAGGTTTGAGTTAGGGTTAGGTTTAGGGTTAGGTTAGGGTTTTGGTTAGAGTTAGGG
>CM069542.1:1117500-1125000 GCA_035773235.1 Eospalax fontanierii | reverse complement strand
TAGTGTGAGGTGTTGGATTAGGGTTATGGTTAGGGTTAGGGTTAGGATTAGGGTTAGGGTTAGGTTTCCGATTAGAGTTTGGTTTAGAGTTTGGGTTTGGGTAAGAGTTAAGGATCGGGTTAGGGTTAGGGTTAAGGATAGGGTTAGGGTTATGTTTAGGTTTAGGGTTAGGGTTAGGGTTAGGATTAGGGTAGGGTTTGGGTTTAGGTTTGCGTTACGATTAGGTTAAGTGTTAGGGTTAGGGTTTAGGGTTAGGGTTAGGGTTAGGGTTAGGGTTTCGGTTTGGGTTATGTTTTGGGTTAGGTTTAGGGTTAGGGTTAGGGTTTGGGTTCTGGGTAGGATTTGGGTTAGGGTTTGAGTTTGAATTAGGTTTAGGGTTAGCATTAGGGTTCGGGTTAGGTTTAGGATTAGTATTTCAGTTATGGTTAGGGTTAGGGTTAGGGTTTGGGATCGGGTTAGGGTTAGGTTTAGGGTTAGGGTTTGATTTAGGGTTAGGGTTAGGCTTAGGGTTAGTGTAAGGGTTTGGGTTAGGGTTAGGATTAGGACTAGGGTGAGTCTTAGGGTTAGGTTTAGGGTTAGCATTAGGGTTAGGATTAGGGTTAGGGTTAGGGTTTGGGTTAGGGTTAGGGTTAGGGTTAGGGTTAGTGTTATGGTTTTAGTTAGGGTTAGGGTTAGGGTTTGGGTTAGGGTTAGGCTTAGGGTTAGGGTTAGGGTTAGGCTTAGGATTAGGGTTAGGGTTAGGGTTAGGGATAGGGTTAGGGTTAGGGTTTCAGTTTGGGTTATGTTTTGGGTTAGGTTTAGGGTTAGGGTTAGGGTTTGGGTTCGGGTTAGGATTAGGGTTAGGGTTTGAGTTAGAATTAGGTTTAGGGTTAGCATTAGGCTTAGGGTTAGGTTTAGGATTAGTGTTTCAGTTAAATTTAGGGTTAGGGTTAGGGTTTGGGTAATGTTTAGGTTTAGGGTTAGGGTTAGTTTTAGGGTTAGGGGTTAGGTTTAGGTTTAGGGTTATTGCTAGGGTTTGGGTTAGGGTTAGTGTTAGGGTTTGGGTTTCACTTAGAATTAGGGTTAGCGTTAGGGTTTGTGTTAGGGTTAGGGTTAGAGTTTGAATTAGGTTTAGGGTTAGGGTTAGATTTAGGATTTGGTTTAGGGGTCGTGTTGGGGTTTGGTTTAGGTTTTGGGTTAGGTTTAGAGTTAGGGTTATGTTTTGGGTTCGGGTTAGAGTTAGGGTTAGTGATAGGGTTTGAGTTAGGGTTAGGGTTAGGGTTAGGGTTAGTGTTAGGGTTAGGGTTAGGATTAGGATTAGGGTTTTGGTTAGGGTTAGGGTTTGGGTTAGGCTTAGGGTTAGGGTTAGCTTTTGGGTTAAGGTTAGGGTTAGGGTTAGGATTAGGGTTAGGGTTTGTGTTAAGATTATGGTTTCTGTGTGGATTAGGGTTAGGGTTAGGGTTTGGATTAAGGTTACGTTTAGGGTTAGGGTTTGTGTTAAGGTTAGTGTTAGGCTTAGGAGTAGGGTTAGGGTTTAGGTTTTCGGTTAGGGTTAGTGTTAGGTTTAGTGTTAGGATTAGGGTTTGGGTAAGGGTTTAGGTTTCGTTAGGTTTAGGGTTAGGGTTAGGGTTATGGTTAGGGTTAGCGTTAGGGTTAGGGTTAGGGTTAGGGTTAGCGTTAGGGTTAGGGTTAGGGTTTGGGTTTGGGTTAGGGTTTGGGTTAGGGTTAGGGTTTGGGTTAGGCTTAGGGTTAGGGTTAGGGTAAGGATTTGGGTTAGGCTTAGGGTTAGGGTTCGGGTTTGGGTTAGAGTTATGGTGAGGGTTAGGGGTTGGGTTAGGGTTAGGGTTAGGGTTAGGATTAGGGTTAAGGTTTGTGTTAAGATTACGGTTTGGGTTTGGGTTAGGGTTAGGGTTTGGGTTTTAGTTAGAATTAGGGTTAGTGTTATGGTTAGGGTTAGGGTTAGGTTTAGGGTTAGGGTTAAGTTTAGGGTTAGGGTTAGGTTTTGGGTTAGGGTTAGGGTTAGGATTAGGGTTTGAGTTTGAGTTAGGTTTAGGGTTAGCATTAGGGTTAGGATTAGGGTTAGGGTTTGGATTTGGGTTCGGGTTAGGGTTAGGGTTAGGGTTTGGGTTAGGGTTAGGGTTAGTGTTAGGGTTTGGGAATGGGTTAGGATAAGGGTTAGGGTTAGGGTTTGTCTTAGGGTTAGGTTTAGGGTTAGTTTTTGGTTTAGGGTTAGGGTTAGGTTTACGTTTGGGTTTAGGTTTTGGGTTAGGGTTAGGGTTAGGGTTTGGGTTAGGGTTAAGGTTAGGGTTAGGGTTAGGGTTAGGGTTAGGCTTAGGGTTAGGGTTTGGTTTAGGATTACATTTAGGTTTAGGTTTTCGGTTAAGTTTCGGGTTAGGGTTAGGGTTTGCGATCGGGTTCGGTTAGTGTTAGGGTATTAGTTAGGGTTAGGGTTTGGGTTAGGGTTAGTGTTTGGGTTAGGGTTAGGCTTAGGGTTAGGGTTTGAGTTTGAGTTAGGTTTAGGTTTAGCATTAGGGTTAGAATCAGGGTTACGGTTAGGGTTTGGGTTAGGGTTAGGGTTAGGGTTAGGGTTTGGGTTAGGGTTAGGTTTGAATCTGGGTTAGTGTTAGGGTTAGGGTTAGTGTTAAGATTAGGGTTAGGGTTAGGGTTAGGGTTAGGTTTTGGGTTAGGGTTAGGGTTAGAATTAGTGTTAGGATTAGAGTTAGGGTTAGGGTTCCGATTAGTGTTTGGTTTAGAGTTTGGGTTTGGGTAAGCGTAAAGGTTAGGGTTAGGGTTAGGGTTAGGGTTAGGGTTAGGGTTAGGACTAGGATTAGGGTTAGGCTTAGGGTTAGGATTAGGGTTAGGGTTTGGCTCTAGGTTTGGGTTACTACTAGGGTTAGTGTTAGGGTTAGGGTTTAGGGTTAGGGTTAGATTTAGGGTTAGGGATTCGGTTTGGGTTATGTTTTGGGTTAGGTTTAGGGTTAGGGTTAGTGTTTGGGTTCGGGTTAGGAATAGGGTTAGGGTTTGAGTTTGAATTAGGTTTAGGGTTAGCATTAGGGTTAGGGTTAGGTTTAGGATTAGGGTTTCAGTTAGGGTTAGGGTTAGGGTTAGGGTTTGGGTTCGGGTTAGGGTTAGGGATAGGGTTAGGGTTTGATTTAGGGTTAGGGTTAGGGTTAGGTTTAGTGTTAGGGTTTTGGTTAGGGTTAGGGTTAGGACTAGGGTTAGTGTTAGGGTTAGGTTTAGGGTTAGCATTAGGGTTAGGATTAGGGTTAGGGTTAGGGTTTGGGTTAGGGTTAGTGTTAGGGTTAAGGTTAGGGTTAGGGTTAGGGTTTGGGTTAGGGTTAGGTTTAGGGTTAGGGTTTGGGTTAGGTTTAGGGTTGGAGTTAGGATTAGGGTTAGGGTTTGTGTTAAAATTAGGGTTTGGGTTTGTGTTAGGGTTAGGGTTAGGGTTAGGGTTTGGGTTACGGTTAGGGTTAGGTTTAGAATTAGGGTTAGGGTTAGGGTTAGGGTGAGGTGTTGGATTAGGGTTATGGTTAGGGTTAGGGTTAGGATTAGGGTTAGGGTTAGGTTTCCGATTAGAGATATGTTTAGAGTTTGGGTTTGGGTAAGGGTTAAGGTTATTTTTAGTGTTAGGATTAGGGTTAGGGTTTGAGTTCGAATTAGGTTTAGGGTTAGCATTAGGGTTAGGGTTAGGTTTAGGATAAGTATTTCAGTTAGGGTTAGGGTTAGGGTTAGTATTTGGGTTCGGGTTAGGGTTAGGGTTAGGGTTAGGGTTTGATTTAGGGTTAGGGTTAGGCTTAGGGTTAGTGTAAGGGTTTGGTTTAGGGTTAGGTTTAGGGTTAGGGTTAGGGTTAGGGTTAGGGTTAGGGTTAGGGTTAGGGTTTGGGTTAGGGTTAGGTTAGGGTTAGGGTTTGGGTTAGGGTTAAGGTTAGGGTTAGGATTAGGGTTAGGGTTTGTGTTAAGATTAGGGTTTGGGTTTGGCTTAGGGTTAGGGTTAGGGTTAGGGTTAGGGTTAGAATTAGGGTTAGGGTTAGGGTTAGGGTTAGGATAAGGATGAGGGTTAGTGTTAGGGTTAGGATTCGGGTTATTATTTGGGTTATGGTTTGGGTTTGGTTAGGGTTACGGTTTGGGTTAGTGTTAGAGTGAGGGTTTGAGTTAGGGTTAGGTTTAGGTTTAGGTTACGGTTTTGGTTAGAGTTAGGGTTAGGGTTAGGGTTTGGGTTTGGTTTAGAGTTAGGTTTAGGTTAGGGTTTGGGTTAGAGTTAGGGTTAAGGTGAGGTGTTGGATTAGGGTTATGGTTAGGGTTAGGGTTAGGATTAGGGTTAGGGTTAGGCTTCGGATTAGAGTGAGGTTAGGAGTTTGGGTATGGGTAAGAGTTAACGTTAGGGTAGGGGTAACGGTTAGGGTTAGGGATAGGACTAGGATTAAGGTTAGGTTTAGGGTTAGGATTAGGGTTAGGGTTTGTGTTTAGGTTTGGGTTAATATTAGGGTTAGTGTTAGGGTTAGGGTTTAGGGTTAGGGTTAGATTTAGGGTTAGGGTTTCGGTTTGGGTTATGTTTTGGGTTAGGTTTAGGGTTAGGGTTAGTGTTTGGGTTCGGGTTAGGAATAGGGTTAGGGTTTGAGTTTGAATTAGGTTTAGGGTTAGCATTAGGGTTAGGGTTAAGTTTAGGATTAGGGTTTCAGTTAGGGTTAGGGTTAGGGTTAGGGTTTGGGTTCGGGTTAGGGTTAGGGATAGGGTTAGGGTTTGATTTAGGTTTAGGGTTAGGGTTAGGTTTAGTGTTAGGGTTTGGGTTAGGGTTAGGGTTAGGACTAGGGTTAGTGTTAGGGTTAGGTTTAGGGTTAGCATTAGGGTTAGGATTAGGGTTAGGGTTAGGGTTTGGGTTAGGGTTAGTGTTAGGGTTAAGGTTAGGGTTAGGGTTAGGGTTTAGGTTAGGGTTAGGTTTAGGGTTAGGGTTTGGGTTAGGTTTAGGGGTGGAGATAGGATTAGGGTTAGGGTTTGTGTTAAAATTAGGGTTTGGGTTTGTGTTAGGGTTAGGGTTAGGGTTAGGGTTAGGGTTAGGGTTAGGGTTACGGTTAGGGTTAGGTTTAGGATTAGGGTTAGGGTTAGGGTTAGGGTGAGGTGTTGGATTAGGGTTATGGTTAGGGTTAGGGTTAGGATTAGGGTTAGGGTTAGGTTTCCGATTAGAGATATGTTTAGAGTTTGGGTTTGGGTAAGGGTTAAGGTTATTTTTAGTGTTAGGATTAGGGTTAGGGTTTGAGTTTGAATTAGGTTTAGGGTTAGCATTAGGGTTAGGGTTAGGTTTAGGATAAGTATTTCAGTTAGGGTTAGGGTTAGGGTTAGGGTTTGGGTTCGGGTTAGGGTTAGGGTTAGGGTTAGGGTTTGATTTAGGGTTAGGGTTAGGCTTAGGGTTAGTGTAAGGGTTTGGTTTAGGGATAGGTTTAGGGTTAGGGTTAGGGTTAGGGTTAAGGTTAGGGTTAGGGTTAGGGTTAGGGTTTGGGTTAGGGTTAGGTTAGGGTTAGGGTTTGGGTTAGGGTTAGGGTTAGGGTTAGGATTAGGGTTAGGGTTTGTGTTAAGATTAGGGTTTGGGTTTGGCTTAGGGTTAGGGTTAGGGTTAGGGTTAGGGTTAGAATTAGGGTTAGGGTTAGGGTTAGGGTTAGGATAAGGATGAGGGTTAGTGTTAGGGTTAGGATTAGGGTTATTATTTGGGTTATGGTTTCGGTTAGGGTTAGGGTTACGGTTTGGGTTAGTGTTAGAGTGAGGGTTTGAGTTAGGGTTAGGTTTAGGTTTAGGTTACGGTTTTGGTTAGAGTTAGGGTTAGGGTTAGGGTTTGGGTTTGGTTTAGAGTTAGGTTTAGGTTAGGGTTTGGGTTAGAGTTAGGGTTAGGGTGAGGTGTTGGATTAGGGTTATGGTTAGGGTTAGGGTTAGGATTAGTGTTAGGGTTAGGCTTCCGATTAGAGTTAGGTTTAGAGTTTGGGTTTGTGTAAGGGTTAAGGTTAGGGTTAGGGTTACGGTTAGGGTTAGGGATAGGACTAGGATTAAGGTTAGGTTTCGGGTTAGGATTAGGGTTAGGGTTTGTGTTTAGGTTTGGGTTATGGTTAGGGTAAGTGTTAGGGTTAGGGTTTAGGGTTAGGTTTAGGGTTAGGGTTAGGGTTTCGGTATGGGTTATATTTTGGGTTAGGTTTAGGGTTAGGGTTAGGCTTTGGGTTCGGTTAGGATTAGGGTTAGGGTTTGAGTTTGAATTATTTTTAGGGTTAGCATTAGGGTTAGGGTTAGGTTTAGGATTAGTGTTTCAGTTAGGGTTAGGGTTAGGTTAAGGTTATGGTTAGGGTTAGGTTTAGGGTTTGATTTAGGGTTAGGGTGAGGGTTAGGGTTAGTGTTAGGGTTTGGGTTAGGGTTAGGGTTACGACTAGGGTTAGGGTTAGGTTTAGGGTTAGCATTAGTTTTAGGATTAGGGTTAGGGTTACGGTTTGGGTTTGGGTTAGGTTTAGGGTTAGGGTTAGGGTTTGGGTTAGGTTTAGGGTTAGGCTTACGGTTAGGGTTAGGGTTAGGGTTAGTGTTAGGGTTAGGACGATGGTTAGTGTTAGGGTTAGGTTTAGGGTTAGCATTAGGGTTAGGATTAGGGTTAGGTTTAGGGTTAGGGTTAGGGTTTGGGTTAGGATTAGGGTTAGGGTTAGGGTTTGGGTTAGGGTTAGGGTTAGGCTTAGGATTAGGGTTAGGGTTTGTGTTAAGATTAGGGTTTGGGTTAGGGTTAGGGTTAGGGTTAGGGTTAGGGTTAGGGTTAGGATTATGTTTAGGGTTCCGATTAGAGTTTGGTTTAGAGTTTGGGTTTGGTTAAGGGTTAAGGTTAGGGTTAGGGTTAGGGTTAGGGTTAGGATTAGGGTTAGGACTAGGATTAGGGTTTGGGTTAGGGTTAGGATTAGGGTTAGGGTTTGGGTTTAGGTTTGGGATATTATTAGGGTAAGTGTTAATGTTAGGGTTTAGGGTTAGGGTTAGGGTTAGGGTTAGGGTTAGGGTTAGGGTTTCGGTTTGTGCTATGTTTTGGGTTAGGTTTAGGGTTAGGGTTAGGGTTTGGGTTCGGGTTAGGATTAGGGTTAGGGTTTGAGTTTGAATTAGGTTTAGGGTTAGCATTAGGGTTCGGGTTAGGTTTAGGATTAGTATTTCAGTTAGGTTTAGGGTTAGGGTTAGGGTTTGGGTTCGGGTTAGGTTTAACGTTAGGTTTTGGGTTTGATTGAGGGTTAGGGTTAGGGTTAGGGTTAGTGTTAGGGTTTGGGTTAGGGTTTGGGTTAGGACAAGGGTTAGTGTTAGGGTTAGGTTTAGGGTTAGCATTAGGGTTAGGATTAGGGTTAGGGTTAGGGTTTGGGTTAGGCTTAGGGTTAGGGTTAGTGTTAGGGTTTGGGTTAGGGTTTGGGTTAGGACAAGGGTTAGTGTTAGGGTTAGGTTTAGGGTTAGCATTAGGGTTAGGATTAGGGTTAGGGTTAGGGTTTGGGTTAGGCTTAGGGTTAGGGTTAGGGTTAGGGTTTGAGT
>CM069542.1:1102500-1115000 GCA_035773235.1 Eospalax fontanierii | reverse complement strand
GGTTAGGGTTAAGGTTAGGGTTAGGGTTAGGGTTAGGGTTAGGGTTAGGGTTAGAGTTAGGACTAGGATTACGGTTAGGATTAGGGTTAGGGTTAGGGTTTTGGTTTAGGTTTGGGTTATGGTTAGGGTTAGTGTTAGGGTTATGGTTTAGGGTTAGGGTTAGGGATAGGGTTAGGGTTAGAGTTTCAGTTTGGGTTATGTTTTGGGTTCAGTTTAGGGTTAGGGTTAGGGTTTGGGTTCGTGTTAGGATTAGGGTTAGGGTTTGAGTTTGAATTAGGTTTAGGGTTAGCATTAGGCTTAGGTTTAGGTTTAGGATTAGTGTTTCAGTTAGGTTTAGGGTTAGGTTTAGGGTTTGGGTAATGGTTAGGTTTAGGTTTAGGGTTAGTTTTAGGGTTACGGGTTAGGTTTAGGTTTAGGGTTATTGTTAGGGTTTGGGTTAGGGTTAGTGTTAGGGTTTGGGTTTCAGTTAGAATTAGCGTTAGCGTTAGGGTTTGTGTTAGGGTTAGGGTTAGAGTTTGAATTAGGTTTAGGGTTAGGGTTAGATTTAGGATTTGGTTTAGGGATAGTGTTGGGGTTTGGTTTAGGTTTTGGGTTAGGTTTAGAGTTAGGGTTAGGGTTTGGGTTCGGGTTAGAGTTAGGGTTAGGGATAGGGTTTGAGTTAGGGTTAGGGTTAGGGTTAGGGTTAGGTTTTGGGTTAGGGTTAGGATTAGGGTTAGGGTAAGGATTTGGGTTAGGCTTAGGGTTAGGGTTCGGGTTTGGGTTAGAGTTATGGTGAGGGTTAGGGGTTGGGTTAGGGTTAGGGTTAGGGTTAGGATTAGGGTTAGTGTTTGTGTTAAGATTACGGTTTGGGTTTGGGTTAGGGTTAGGGTTTGGGATTTAGTTAGGATTAGGTTTAGCGATATGGTTAGGGTTAGGGTTAGGGGTAGGGTTAGGGTTATGGTTAGGGTTAGGGTTAGGTTTTGGGTTAGGGTTAGGGTTAGGATTAGGGTTTGAGTTTGAGTTAGGTTTAGGGTTAGCATTAGGGTTAGGATTAGGGTTAGGGTTTGGGTTTGGGTTCGAGTTACGGTTAGGGTTAGGGTTTGGGTTAGGGTTAGGGTTAGTGTTAGGGTTTGGGAATGGGTTAGGATAAGGGTTAGGGTTAGGGTTTGGCTTAGGGTTAGGTTTAGGGTTAGTTCTTGGTTTAGGGTTAGGGTTAGGTTTACGGTTGGGGTTAGGTTTTGGGTTAGGGTTAGGGTTAGGGTTTGGGTTAGGTTTAAGGTTAGGGTTAGGGTTAGGGTTAGGGTTAGGGTTAGGGTTAGGGTTTGGTTTAGGATTAAATTTAGGTTTAGGTTTTCGGTTAAGTTTCGGGTTAGGGTTAGGGTTTGCGATCGGGTTCGGTTAGTGTTAGGGTTTTAGTTAGGATTAGGGATAGGGTTAGGGTTAGCGTTTGGGTTAGGGTTAGGCTTAGGGTTAGGGTTTGAGTTTGAGTTAGGTTTTGGTTTAGCATTAGGGTTAGAATTAGGGTTACGGTTAGGGTTTGGGTTAGGGTTAGGGTTAGGTTTAGGGTTTGGGTTAGGGTTAGGTTTGAATCTGGGTTAGTTTTAGGGTTAGGGTTAGTGTTAGGATTAGGGTTCGGGTTAGGGTTAGGGTTAGGTTTTGGGTTAGGGTTAGGGTTAGGATTAGAATTAGTGTTAGGATTAGGGTTAGGGTAAGTTTTAGGGTTAGGGTTAGGATAAGGATTAGGGTTAGGGTTAGGGTTAGGATTAGGTTTATTATTTGGGTTATGGTTTTGGTTAGGGTTAGTGTTAGGGTTTGGTTTAGTGTTAGAGTTAGGGTTTGAGTTAGGATTAGGGTTAGAGTTTGGGTTAGAGTTAGGGTTAGGGTAAGGGTTTGCGTTTGGTTTAGAGTTAGGGTTAAGTTAGGGTTTGGGTTAAAGTTAGGGTTCGGTTGAGGTGTTGGATTAGGGTTATGGTTAGTGTTAGGGTTAGGATTAGGGTTAGGGTTTGGGTTTAGGTTTGGGTTAATATTAGGGTTAGTGTTAGGGTTAGGGTTTAGGGTTAGGGTTAGATTTAGGGTTAGGGTTTCGGTTTGGGTTATGTTTTGGGTTAGGTTTAGGTTTAGGTTTAGTGTTTGGGTTCGGGTTAGGAATAGGGTTAGGGTTTGAGTTTGAATTAGGTTTAGGGTTAGCATTAGGGTTAGGGTTAGGTTTAGGATTAGGGTTTCAGTTAGGGTTAGCGTTAGGGTTAGGTTTGGGTTCGGGTTAGGGTTAGGGATAGGGTTAGGGTTTGATTTAGGGTTAGGGTTAGGGTTAGGTTTAGTGTTAGGGTTTGGGTTAGGGTTAGGGTTAGGACTAGGGTTAGTGTTAGGGTTAGGTTTAGGGTTGGAGTTAGGATTAGGGTTAGGGTTTGTGTTAAAATTAGGGTTTGGGTTTGTGTTAGGGTTAGGGTTAGGGTTAGGGTTAGAATTAGGGTTAGAGTTAGGGTTAGGATAAGGATGAGGGTTAAGGTTAGGTTTGGATTAGGGTTATTATTTGGGTTATGGTTTGGGTTAGTGTTGGGGTTAGGGTTTGGGTTAGTGTTAGAGTTAGGGTTTGAGTTAGGGTTAGGTTTAGGATTAGGTTAGGGTTTGGGTTAGAGTTAGGGTTAGGGTTACGGTTTGGGTTTGGTTTAGAGTTAGGGTTAGCTTAGGCTTTGGGTTAGAGTTAGGGTTAGGGTGAGGTGTTGGATTAGGGTTATGGTTAGGGTTAGGGTTAGGATTAGGGTTAGGGTTAGGGTTCCGATTAGAGTTATGTTTAGAGTTTGGGTTTGGGTAAGGGTTAAGGTTAGGTTTAGTGTTAGGATTAGGGTTAGGTTTGGAGTTTGAATTAGGTTTAGGGTTAGCATTAGGGTTAGGGTTAGGTTAAGGATTAGTGTTTCAGTTAGGGTTAGGGTTAGGTTAAGGTTAGGGTTAGGGTTAGGTTTAGGTTTTGATTTAGGGTTAGGGTTAGGGTTAGTGTTAGGGTTTGGGTTAGGGTTAGGGTTACGACTAGGGTTAGGGTTAGGTTTAGGGTTAGCATTAGTTTTAGGATTAGGGTTAGGGTTAGGGTTTGGGTTTGGGTTAGGTTTAGGGTTAGGGTTAGGGTTTGGGTTAGGTTTAGGGTTAGGGTTAACGTTTGAGTTAGGGTTACGGTTAGGGTTAGGATTAGGGTTAGGGTTTGTGTTAAGATTAGGGTTTGGTTTAGGGTTAGGGTTAGGGTTTGGGTTAAAGTTACGTTTAGGGTTAGGTTTTGTTTTAGGGTTAGGGTTAGGGTTAGGATTAGGTTTAGGGTTTAGGTTTTCGGTTAGGTTTAGTGTTAGGGTTAGGGTTAGGATGAGGGTTTGGGTTAGGGTTTAGGTTTGGATAGGTTTAGGGTTAGGGTTAGGGTTATGGTTAGGTTTAGCTTTACGGTTAGGGTTAGGGTTACGGTTAGGGTTAGGGTTAGGGTTCCGATTAGAGTTATGTTTAGAGTTTGGGTTTGGGTAAGTGTTAAGGTTAAGGTTAGGGTTAGGGTTAGGGTTAGGGTTAGGGTTAGGGTTAGGACTAGGATTAGGCTTAGGGTTAGGGTTAGGATCAGGGTTAGGGTTCGGGTTTAGGTTTGGGTTATGGTTAGGGTAAGTGTTAGGGTTACAGTTTAGGGTTAGGGTTAGGGTTAGTTTTAGGGTTTCGATTTGGGTTATGTTTTGGGCTAGGTTTAGGGTTAGGGTTAGGATTTGCGTTCGGGTTAGGATTAGGTTTAGGGTTTGAGTTTGAATTAGGTTTAGGGTTAGCATTAGGGTTAATGTTAGGTTTAGGATTATTGTTTCAGTTAGGGTTAGGGTTAGGGTTAAGTTTAGGGTTAGGGTTAGGTTTAGGGTTTGATTTAGGGTTAGGGTAAGGGTTCGGGTTAGTGTTAGGGTTTGGGTTAGGGTTAGGGTTAGGACTAGGGTTAATGTTACGGTTAGGTTTAGGGTTAGCATTAGGGTTAGGATTAGGGTTAGGGTTAGGGTTTGGGTTAGGGTTAGTGTTAGGGTTAGGGTTACGGTTAGGATTTGGGTTAGGGTTACGGTTAGGGTTAGGGTTAGGGTTAGGGTTAGGACGAGGGTTAGTGTTAGGGTTAGGTTTAGGGTTAGCATTAGGGTTAGGATTAGGGTTAGGGTTAGGGTTAGGGTTACGGTTTGGGTTAGGATTAGGGTTAGGGTTAGGGTTTGGGTTAGGGTTAGGGTTAGGGTTAGGATTAGGGTTAGGGTTTGTGTTAAGATTAGGGTTTGGGTTACGGTTAGGTTTAGGGTTAGGGTTAGGGTTAGGGTTATTATTTGGGTTATGGTTTGTGTTAGGGTCAGTTTTAGGGTTTGGGTTAGTGTTAGAGTTAGGGTTTGAATTAGGGATAGGTTTAGGGTTAGGTTAGGTTTGGGTTGGAGTTAGGGTTAGGGTTAGGGTTTGGGTTTGGTTTAGAGTTAGGTTTAGGTTACGGTTTAGGTTAGAGATAGGGTTAGCGTGAGGTGTTGGATTAGGGTTATGGTTAGGGTTAGGGTTAGGATTAGGGTTAGGGTTAGGGTTAGGGTTAGGGTTCCGATTAGAGTTATGTTTAGAGTTTGGGTTTGGGTAAGGGTTAAGGTTAGGTTTAGTGTTAGGATTAGGGTTAGGGTTTGAGTTTGAATTAGGTTTAGGGTTAGCATTAGGGTTAGGGTTAGTTTTAGGATTAGTGTTTCAGTTAGGGTTAGGGTTAGGTTAAGGTTAGGGTTAGGGTTAGGTTTAGGGTTTGATTTAGGGTTAGGGTTAGGGTTAGTGTTAGGGTTTGGGTTAGGGTTAGGGTTACGACTAGGGTTAGGGTTAGGTTTAGGGTTAGCATTAGTTTTAGGATTAGGGTTAGGGTTAGGGTTTGGGTTTGGGTTAGGTTTAGGGTTAGGGTTAGGGTTTGGGTTAGGTTTAGGGTTAGGGTTAACGTTTGAGTTAGGGTTACGGTTAGGGTTAGGATTAGGGTTAGGGTTTGTGTTAAGTTTAGGGTTTGGTTTAGGGTTAGGGTTAGGGTTTGGGTTAAAGTTACGTTTAGGGTTAGGTTTTGTTTTAGGGTTAGGGTTAGGGTTAGGATTAGGTTTAGGGTTTAGGTTTTCGGTTAGGTTTAGTGTTAGGGTTAGGGTTAGGATTAGGGTTTGGGTTAGGGTTTAGGTTTGGTTAGGTTTAGGGTTAGGGTTAGGGTTATGGTTAGGTTTAGCTTTACGGTTAGGGTTAGGGTTACGGTTAGGGTTAGCGTTAGGGTTAGGGTTAGGGTTAGGGTTCCGATTAGAGTTATGTTTAGAGTTTGGGTTTGGGTAAGGGTTAAGGTTAGGGTTAGGGTTAGGGTTAGGGTTAGGGTTAGGGTTAGGGTTAGGGTTAGGTTTAGGACTAGGATTAGGCTTAGGGTTAGGGTTAGGATTAGGGTTAGGGTTCGGGTTTAGGTTTGGGTTATGGTTAGGGTAAGTGTTAGGGTTACAGTTTAGGGTTAGGGTTAGGGTTAGTTTTAGGGATTCGGTTTGGGTTATGTTTTGGGCTAGGTTTAGGGTTAGGGTTAGGGTTTGCGTTCGGGTTAGGATTAGGGTTAGGGTTTGAGTTTGAATTAGGTTTAGGGTTAGCATTAGGGTTAGGGTTAGGTTTAGGATTATTGTTTCAGTTAGGGTTAGGGTTAGGGTTAAGTTTAGGGTTAGGGTTAGGTTTAGGGTTTGATTTAGGGTTAGGGTAAGGGTTAGGGTTAGTGTTAGGGTTTGGGTTAGGGTTAGGGTTAGGACTAGGGTTAATGTTACAGTTAGGTTTAGGGTTAGCATTAGGGTTAGGATTAGGGTTAGGGTTAGGGTTTGGGTTAGGGTTAGGGTTAGGGTTAGGGTTAGGGTTAGGGTTAGGGTTAGGGTTTGGGTTAGGGTTACGGTTAGGGTTAGGGTTAGGGTTAGGGTTAGGACGAGGGTTAGTGTTAGGGTTAGGTTTAGGGTTAGCATTAGGGTTAGGATTAGGTTTAGGGTTAGGGTTAGGGTTAGGGTTTGGGTTAGGATTAGGGTTAGGGTTAGGGTTTGGGCTAGGGTTAGGGTTAGGGTTAGGACTAGGGTTAGGGTTTGTGTTAAGATTAGGGTTTGGGTTACGGTAAGGTTTAGGGTTAGGGTTAGGGTTAGGGTTATTATTTGGGTTATGGTTTGTGTTAGGGTCAGGGTTAGGGTTTGGGTTAGTGTTAGAGTTAGGGTTTGAATTAGGGATAGGTTTAGGGTTAGGTTAGGTTTGGGTTAGAGTTAGGGTTAGGGTTAGGGTTTGGGTTTGGTTTAGAGTTAGGTTTAGGTTAGGGTTTAGGTTAGAGATAGGGTTAGCGTGAGGTGTTGGATTAGGGTTATGGTTAGGGTTAGGGTTAGGATTAGGGTTAGGGTTAGGGTTCCGATTAGAGTTTGGTTTAGAGTTTGGTTTTGGGTAAGGGTTAAGGTTAGGGTTAGGGTTAGGGTTAGGGTTAGGGTTAGGGTTAGGATTAGGGTTAGGACTAGGATTAGGGTTAGGGTTAGGGTTAGGATTAGGGTTAGGGTTTGGGTTTAGTTTTGGGTTATGTTTAGGGAAAGTGTTAGGGTTAGGGTTTAGGGTTAGGGTTAGGGTTAGGGTTAGGGTTTCGGTGTGGTTTATGTTTTGGGTTAGGTTTAGGGTTAGGGTTAGGGTTTGGGTTCGGGTTAGGATTAGGGTTAGGGTTTGAGTTTGAATTAGGTTTAGGTTTAGCATTAGGGTTCGGGTTAGGTTTAGGATTAGTATTTCAGTTAGGGTTAGGGTTAGGTTTAGGGTTTGGGTACGGGTTAGGTTTAGGGTTAGGTTTAGGGTTTGATTTAGGGTTAGGGTTAGGGTTAGGGTTTGTGTTAGGGTTTGGGTTAGGGTTAGGGTTAGGACTAGGGTTAGTGTTAGGGTTAGGTTTAGGGTTAGCATTAGGGTTAGGATTAGGGTTAGGGTTAGGGTTTGGGTTAGGCTTAAGGTTAGGGTTAGGGTTAGGGTTTGGGTTAGGGTTAGGGTTAGGGTTCGGGTTTGGGTTAGGGTTAGGGTTAGGGTTAGGGTTAGGGTTAGGGTTAGGGTTAGGGTTAGGGTTAGGGTTAGGATTAGGGTTAGGGTTAGGGTTTGAGTTTGAATTAGGTTTAGGGTTAGCATTAGGGTTAGGGTTAGGTTTAGGATTAGTGTTTCAGTTAGGGTTAGGGTTAGGTTAAGGTTAGGGTTAGGGTTAGGTTTAGGGTTTGATTTAGGGTTAGGGTTAGGGTTAGTGTTAGGGTTTGGGTTAGGGTTAGGGTTACGACTAGGGTTAGGGTTAGGTTTAGGGTTAGCATTAGTTTTAGGATTAGGGTTAGGTTTAGGGTTTGGGTTTAGGTTAGGTTTAGGGTTAGGGTTAGGGTTTGGGTTAGGTTTAGGGTTAGGGTTAACGTTTGAGTTAGGGTTACGGTTAGGGTTAGGATTAGGGTTAGGGTTTGTGTTAAGATTAGGGTTTGGTTTAGGGTTAGGGTTAGGGTTTGGGTTAAAGTTACGTTTAGGGTTAGGTTTTGTTTTAGGGTTAGGGTTAGGGTTAGGATTAGGTTTAGGGTTTAGGTTTTCGGTTAGGTTTAGTGTTAGGGTTAGGGTTAGGATGAGGGTTTGGGTTAGGGTTTAGGTTTGGTTAGGTTTAGGGTTAGGGTTAGGGTTATGGTTAGGTTTAGCTTTACGGTTAGGGTTAGGGTTACGGTTAGGGTTAGCGTTAGGGTTAGGGTTAGGGTTTGTGTTAAGATTAGGGTTTGGGTTACGGTTAGGTTTAGGTTTAGGGTTAGGGTTAGGGTTATTATTTGGGTTATGGTTTGTGTTAGGGTCAGGGTTAGGGTTTGGGTTAGTGTTAGAGTTAGGGTTTGAATTAGGGATAGGTTTAGGGTTAGGTTAGGTTTGGGTTAGAGTTAGGGTTAGGGTTAGGGTTTGGGTTTGGTTTAGAGTTAGGTTTAGGTTACGGTTTAGGTTAGAGATAGGGTTAGCGTGAGGTGTTGGATTAGGGTTATGGTTAGGGTTAGGGTTAGGATTAGGGTTAGGGTTAGGGTTAGGGTTAGGGTTCCGATTAGAGTTATGTTTAGAGTTTGGGTTTGGGTAAGGGTTAAGGTTAGGTTTAGTGTTAGGATTAGGGTTAGGGTTTGAGTTTGAATTAGGTTTAGGGTTAGCATTAGGGTTAGGGTTAGGTTTAGGATTAGTGTTTCAGTTAGGGTTAGGGTTAGGTTAAGGTTAGGGTTAGGGTTAGGTTTAGGGTTTGATTTAGGGTTAGGGTTAGGGTTAGTGTTAGGGTTTGGGTTAGGGTTAGGGTTACGACTAGGGTTAGGGTTAGGTTTACGGTTAGCATTAGTTTTAGGATTAGGGTTAGGGTTAGGGTTTGGGTTTGGGTTAGGTTTAGGGTTAGGGTTAGGGTTTGGGTTAGGTTTAGGGTTAGGGTTAACGTTTGAGTTAGGGTTACGGTTAGGGTTAGGATTAGGGTTAGGGTTTGTGTTAAGATTAGGGTTTGGTTTAGGGTTAGGGTTAGGGTTTGGGTTAAAGTTACGTTTAGGGTTAGGTTTTGTTTTAGGGTTAGGGTTAGGGTTAGGATTAGGTTTAGGGTTTAGGTTTTCGGTTAGGTTTAGTGTTAGGGTTAGGGTTAGGATTAGGGTTTGGGTTAGGGTTTATGTTTGGTTAGGTTTAGGGTTAGGGTTAGGGTTATGGTTAGGTTTAGCTTTACGGTTAGGGTTAGGGTTATGGTTAGGGTTAGCGTTAGAGTTAGGGTTAGGGTTAGGGTTCCGATTAGAGTTATGTTTAGAGTTTGGGTTTGGGTAAGGGTTAAGGTTAGGGTTAGGGTTAGGGTTAGGGTTAGGGTTAGGGTTAGGTTTAGGACTAGGGTTAGGGTTAGGATTAGGGTTAGGGTTTGGTTTTAGGTTTGGGTTATGGTTAGGGTAAGTGTTAGGGTTACAGTTTAGGGTTAGGGTTAGGGTTAGTTTTAGGGTTTCGGTTTGGGTTATGTTTTGGGCTAGGTTTAGGGTTAGGGTTAGGGTTTGCGTTCGGGTTAGGATTAGGGTTAGGGTTTGAGTTTGAATTAGGTTTAGGGTTAGCATTAGGGTTAGGGTTAGGTTTAGGATTATTGTTTCAGTTAGGGTTAGGGTTAAGTTTAGGGTTAGGGTTAGGTTTAGGGTTTGATTTAGGGTTAGGGTAAGGGTTAGGGTTAGTGTTAGGGTTTGGGTGAGGGTTAGGGTTAGGACTAGGGTTAATGTTACGGTTAGGTTTAGGGTTAGCATTAGGGTTAGGATTAGGGTTAGGGTTAGGGTTTGGGTTAGGGTTAGGGTTAGGGTTAGGGTTAGGGTTAGGGTTAGGGTTTGGGTTAGGGTTACGGTTAGGGTTAGGGTTAGGGTTAGGGTTAGGACGAGGGTTAGTGTTAGGGTTAGGTTTAGGGTTAGCATTAGGGTTAGGATTAGGTTTAGGGTTAGGGTTAGGGTTAGGGTTTGGGTTAGGATTAGGGTTAGGGTTAGGGTTTGGGTTAGGGTTAGGGTTAGGGTTAGGGTTAGGATTAGGGTTAGGGTTTGTGTTAAGATTAGGGTTTGGGTTACGGTTAGGTTTAGGGTTAGGGTTAGGGTTAGGGTTATTATTTGGTTTATGGTTTGTGTTAGGGTCAGGGTTAGGGTTTGGGTTAGTGTTAGAGTTAGGGTTTGAATTAGGGATAGGTTTAGGGTTAGGTTAGGTTTGGGTTAGAGTTAGGGTTAGGGTTAGGGTTTGGGTTTGGTTTAGAGTTAGGTTTAGGTTAGGGTTTAGGTTAGAGATAGGGTTAGCGTGAGGTTTTGGATTAGGGTTATGGTTAGGGTTAGGGTTAGGATTAGGGTTAGGGTTAGGGTTCCGATTAGAGTTTGGTTTAGAGTTTGGGTTTGGGTAAGAGTTAAGGTTAGGGTTAGGGTTAGGGTTAGGGTTAGGGTTAGGATTAGGGTTAGGACTAGGATTAGGGTTAGGGTTAGGGTTAGGATTAGGGTTAGGGTTTGGGTTTAGGTTTGGGTTATGTTTAGGGAAAGTGTTAGGGTTAGGGTTTAGGGTTAGGGTTAGGGTTAGGGTTAGGGTTTCGGTGTGGTTTATGTTTTGGGTTAGGTTTAGGGTTAGGGTTAGGGTTTGGGTTCGGGTTAGGATTAGGGTTAGGGTTTGAGTTTGAATTAGGTTTAGGTTTAGCATTAGGGTTCGGGTTAGGTTTAGGATTAGTATTTCAGTTAGGGTTAGGGTTAGGTTTAGGGTTTGGGTACGGGTTAGGTTTAGGGTTAGGTTTAGGGTTTGATTTAGGGTTAGGGTTAGGGTTAGGGTTAGTGTTAGGGTTTGGGTTAGGGTTAGGGTTAGGACTAGGGTTAGTGTTAGGGTTAGGTTTAGGGTTAGCATTAGGGTTAGGATTAGGGTTAGGGTTAGGGTTTGGGTTAGGCTTAAGGTTAGGGTTAGGGTTAGGGTTTGGGTTAGGGTTAGGGTTAGGGTTCGGGTTTGGGTTAGGGTTAGGGTTAGGGTTAGGGTTAGGGTTAGGGTTAGGATTAGGGTTAGTGTTAGTGGTAGGGTTAGGGTTTGGTTTAGGATTACGGTTAGGTTTAGGTTTTTGGTTAAGTTTCGGCTTAGGGTTAGGGTTTGCGTTGGGGTTGGGTTAGTGTTAGGGTTTTAACTAGTGTTATGGTTAGGGTTAGGGTTAGGGTTTGGGTTAGGGTTAGGCTTAGGGTTAGGGTTTGTGTTTGAGTTAGGTTTAGGTTTATCAAAAGGGTTAGTATTAGGGTTACGGTTAGGGTTTGGATTAGGGTTAGGGTTAGGGTTAGGGTTTGGGTTAGGGTTAGGTTTGAATCTGGGTTAGTGTTAGGGTTAGTGTTAAGATTAAGTTTAGGGTTAGGTTTAGGATTAGGTTTTGGGTCAGGGAAAGGCTTAGGCTTAGAATTAGGATTAGGGTTAGAATTATTGTTAGGGTTAGGATAAGGATTAGGGTTAGGGTTAGGTTGAGGATTAGGGTTATTATTTGGGTTATGGTTTGAGTTAGGGTTAGGGTTAGTGTTTGGGTTAGTGTTAGAGTTAGGGTTTGAGTTAGGGTTAGGTTTAGGTTTAGGTTAGGGTTTGGGTTAGAGTTAGGGTTAGGGTTAGGGTTTGGGTTTGGTTTAGAGATAGGGAAAGGTTAGGGTTTGGGATAGAGTTAGGGTTAGGGTGAGGTGTTGGATTAGGGTTATGGTTAGGGTTAGGGTTAGGATTAGGGTTAGGTTTAGGGTTCCGATTAGAGTTAGGTTTAGAGTTTTGTTTAGATAAGGTTAAGGTTAGGGTTAGGGTTAGGGTTAGGGTTAGGGTTAGGGTTAGGAGCGGGTTTAGGTTTAAGGTTAGGGGTAGGGTTAGGGTTAGGGTTTGGGTTAGGGTTTAGAGTTAGGGGTTAGGGGTTAAGTTTAGGTTTAGGGTTAGGGTTAGGGATTGGGTTACTTTTAGGGTTAGGTTTAGGATTAGGTTTAGGTTTTGGGTTAGGGTTAGAGTTAGCGTTTGGGTTAGGGTTAGGGTTAGGGTTAGGTTTAGAGTTAGTGTTAGGGTTAGGGTTTGGTTTAGGATTACGGTTAGGTTTAGGTTTTCGGTTAAGTTTCGGGTTAGGGTTAGGGTTTGCGTTCGGGTTGGGTTAGTGATAGGGTTGTAGTTAGGGTTAGAGTGAGGGTTAGAGTTAGGGTTAGGGTTTGGGTTAGGGTTAGGCTTAGGGTTAGGATTTGAGTTTGAGTTAGGTTTAGGGTTTGCATTAGGGTTAGGATTAGTGTTAGGGTTAGGGTTTGGGTTAGGGTTAGGGTTAGGGTTAGTGTTTGGGTTAGTGTTAGAGTAAGGGTTTGAGTTAGGGTTAGGTTTAGGGTTAGGTTAGGGTTTGGGTTAGAGTTAGGGTTAGGGTTAGGGTTTGGGTTTGGTTTAGAGTTAGGGTTAGGTTAGGGTTTGGGATAGAGTTAGAGTTAGGGTGAGGTGTTGGATTAGGGTTATGGTTAGGGTTAGGGTTAGGATTAGGGTTAGGGTTAGGGTTCCGATTAGAGTTAGGTTTAGAGTTTGGGTTTGGGTAAGGGTTAAGGTTAGGGTTAGGGTTAGGGTTAGCGTTAGGGTTAGGGTTAGGGTTTGGGTTCGGGTTGGGTTAGTGTTAGGGTTTTAGTTAGGGTTAGGGTTAGGGTTAGGGTTTGGGTTAGGGTTACGGTTAGGGTTAGGGTTAGGGTTAGGGTTAGGACGAGGGTTAGTGTTAGGGTTAGGTTTAGGGTTAGCATTAGGGTTAGGATTAGGATTAGGGTTAGGGTTAGGGTTAGGGTTTGGGTTAGGATTAGGGTTAGGGTTAGGGTTTGGGTTAGGGTTAGGGTTAGGGTTAGGATTAGGGTTAGGGTTTGTGTTAAGATTAGGGTTTGGGTTACGGTTAGGTTTAGGGTTAGGGTTAGGGTTAGGGTTATTATTTGGGTTATGGTTTGTGTTAGGGTCAGGGTTAGGGTTTGGGTTAGTGTTAGAGTTAGGGTTTGAATTAGGGATAGGTTTAGGGTTAGGTTAGGTTTGGGTTAGAGTTAGGGTTAGGGTTAGGG
>CM069542.1:1095000-1097500 GCA_035773235.1 Eospalax fontanierii | reverse complement strand
GGGATAGAGTTAGAGTTAGGGTGAGGTGTTGGATTAGGGTTATGGTTAGGGTTAGGGTTAGGATTAGGGTTAGGGTTAGGGTTCCGATTAGAGTTAGGTTTAGAGTTTGGGTTTGGGTAAGGGTTAAGGTTAGGGTTAGGGTTAGGGTTAGCGTTAGGGTTAGGGTTAGGGTTTGGGTTCGGGTTGGGTTAGTGTTAGGGTTTTAGTTAGGGTTAGGGTTAGGGTTAGGGTTTGGGTTAGGGTTACGGTTAGGGTTAGGGTTAGGGTTAGGGTTAGGACGAGGGTTAGTGTTAGGGTTAGGTTTAGGGTTAGCATTAGGGTTAGGATTAGGATTAGGGTTAGGGTTAGGGTTAGGGTTTGGGTTAGGATTAGGGTTAGGGTTAGGGTTTGGGTTAGGGTTAGGGTTAGGGTTAGGATTAGGGTTAGGGTTTGTGTTAAGATTAGGGTTTGGGTTACGGTTAGGTTTAGGGTTAGGGTTAGGGTTAGGGTTATTATTTGGGTTATGGTTTGTGTTAGGGTCAGGGTTAGGGTTTGGGTTAGTGTTAGAGTTAGGGTTTGAATTAGGGATAGGTTTAGGGTTAGGTTAGGTTTGGGTTAGAGTTAGGGTTAGGGTTAGGGTTTGGGTTTGGTTTAGAGTTAGGTTTAGGTTAGGGTTTAGGTTAGAGATAGGGTTAGCGTGAGGTTTTGGATTAGGGTTATGGTTAGGGTTAGGGTTAGGATTAGGGTTAGGGTTAGGGTTCCGATTAGAGTTTGGTTTAGAGTTTGGGTTTGGGTAAGGGTTAAGGTTAGGGTTAGGGTTAGGGTTAGGGTTAGGGTTAGGGTTAGGATTAGGGTTAGGACTAGGATTAGGGTTAGGGTTAGGGTTAGGATTAGGGTTAGGGTTTGGGTTTAGGTTTGGGTTATGTTTAGGGAAAGTGTTAGGGTTAGGGTTTAGGGTTAGGGTTAGGGTTAGGGTTAGGGTTTCGGTGTGGTTTATGTTTTGGGTTAGGTTTAGGGTTAGGGTTAGGGTTTGGGTTCGGGTTAGGATTAGGGTTAGGGTTTGAGTTTGAATTAGGTTTAGGTTTAGCATTAGGGTTCGGGTTAGGTTTAGGATTAGTATTTCAGTTAGGGTTAGGGTTAGGTTTAGGGTTTGGGTACGGGTTAGGTTTAGGGTTAGGTTTAGGGTTTGATTTAGGGTTAGGGTTAGGGTTAGGGTTAGTGTTAGGGTTTGGGTTAGGGTTAGGGTTAGGACTAGGGTTAGTGTTAGGGTTAGGTTTAGGGTTAGCATTAGGGTTAGGATTAGGTTTAGGGTTAGGGTTTGGGTTAGGCTTAAGGTTAGGGTTAGGGTTAGGGTTTGGGTTAGGGTTAGGGTTAGGGTTCGGGTTTGGGTTAGGGTTAGGGTTAGGGTTAGGGTTAGGGTTAGGGTTAGGATTAGGGTTAGTGTTAGTGTTAGGGTTAGGGTTTGGTTTAGGATTACGGTTAGGTTTAGGTTTTTGGTTAAGTTTCGGGTTAGGGTTAGGGTTTGCGTTCGGGTTGGGTTAGTGTTAGGGTTTTAATTAGTGTTATGGTTAGGGTTAGGGTTAGGGTTTGGGTTAGGGTTAGGCTTAGGGTTAGGGTTTGTGTTTGAGTTAGGTTTAGGTTTATCAAAAGGGTTAGTATTAGGGTTAGGGTTAGGGTTTGGGTTAGGGTTAGGTTTGAATCTGGGTTAGTGTTAGGGTTAGTGTTAAGATTAAGTTTAGGGTTAGGTTTAGGATTAGGTTTTGGGTCAGGGATAGGGTTAGGCTTAGAATTAGGATTAGGGCTAGAATTATTGTTAGGGTTAGGATAAGGATTAGGGTTAGGGTTAGGATGAGGATTAGGGTTATTATTTGGGTTATGGTTTGAGTTAGGGTTAGGGTTAGTGTTTGGGTTAGTGTTAGAGTTAGGGTTTGAGTTAGGGTTAGGTTTAGGTTTAGGTTAGGGTTTGGGTTAGAGTTAGGGTTAGGGTTAGGGTTTGGGTTTGGTTTAGAGTTAGGGTAAGGTTAGGGTTTGGGATAGAGTTAGGGTTAGGGTGAGGTGTTGGATTAGGGTTATGGTTAGGGTTAGGGTTAGGATTAGGGTTAGGTTTAGGGTTCCGATTAGAGTTAGGTTTAGAGTTTCGGTTTAGATAAGGTTAAGGTTAGGGTTAGGGTTAGGGTTAGGGTTAGGGTTAGGGTTAGGAGCGGGTTTAGGTTTAAGGTTAGGGGTAGGGTTAGGGTTAGGGTTTGGGTTAGGGTTTAGGGTTAGGGGTTAGGGGTTAAGTTTAGGTTTAGGGTTAGGGTTAGGGATTGGTTACGTTTAGGGTTAGGTTTAGGGTTAGGTTTAGGTTTTGGGTTAGGGTTAGAGTTAGCGTTTGGGTTAGGGTTAGGGTTAGGGTTAGGTTTAGAGTTAGTGTTAGGGTTAGGGTTTGGTTTAGGATTACGGTTAGGTTTAGGTTTTCGGTTAAGTTTCGGGTTAGGGTTAGGGTTTGCGTTCGGGTTGGGTTAGTGATAGGGTTGTAGTT
>CM069542.1:1067500-1085000 GCA_035773235.1 Eospalax fontanierii | reverse complement strand
GGGTTAGGGTTAGGTTTGAATCTGGGTTAGTTTTAGGGTTAGGGTTAGTGTTAAGATTATGGTTAGGGTTAGGGTTAGGGTTAGGTTTTGGGTTAGGGTTAGGTTTAGGGTTAGAATTAGGGTTAGGGTTAGGGTTAGGGTTAGGATAAGGATGAGGGTTAGGTTTAGGGTTAGGATTAGGGTTATTATTTGGGTTATGGTTTGCGTTAGGGTTAGGGTTAGGGTTAGGTTTAGGGTTTGATTTAGGGTTAGGGTTACGGTTAGTGTTAGGGTTTGGGTTAGGGTAAGGGTTAGGGTTAGGACTAGGATTACGGTTAGGATTAGGATTAGGGTTAGGGTTTGGGTTTAGGTTTGGGTTATGGTTAGGGTTAGTGTTAGGGTTAGGGTTTAGGGTTAAGGTTAGGGATAGGGTTAGGGTTAGAGTTTCAGTTTGGGTTATGTTTTGGGTTAGGTTTAGGGTTAGGGTTAGGGTTTGGGTTCGGGTTAGGATTAGGGTTAGGGTTTGAGTTTGAATTAGGTTTAGGGTTAGCATTAGGCTTAGGGTTAGGTTTAGGATTAGTGTTTCAGTTAGGTTTAGGGTTAGGGTTAGGGTTTGGGTAATGGTTAGGTTTAGGGTTAGGGTTAGTTTTAGAGTTAGGGGTTAGGTTTAGGTTTAGGGTTATTGTTAGGGTTTGGGTTAGGGTTAGTGTTAGTGTTTGGGTTACGGTTCGAATTAGGTTTAGGGTTAGGGTTTGTGTTAGGGTTAGGGTTAGAGTTTGAATTAGGTTTAGGGTTAGGGTTAGATTTAGGATTTGGTTTAGGGGTAGTGTTGGGGTTTGGTTTAGGTTTTGGGTTAGGTTTAGAGTTAGGGTTAGGGTTTGGGTTCGGGTTAGAATTAGGGTTAGGGATAGGGTTTGAGTTAGGGTTAGGGTTAGGGTTAGGGTTAGTGTTAGGGTTTGCGTTAGGGTTAGGGTTAGGATTAGGATTAGGGTTTGGGTTAGGGTTAGGGTTTGGGTTACGGTTAGGGTTAGGGTTAGCTTTTGGGTTAGGGTTAGGGTTAGGGTTAGGATTAGGGTTAGGGTTTGTGTTAAGATTATGGTTTCTGTGTGGATTAGGTTTAGGGTTAGGGTTTGGATGAAGGTTACGTTTAGGGTTAGTGTCTATGTTAAGGTTAGGGTTAGGCTTAGGAGTACGGGTAGGGTTGAGGTTGTCCGTTAGGGTTAGTGTTAGGGTTAGTGTTAGGATTAGGGTTTGGGTTAGGGTTTAGGTTTGGTTAGGTTTAGGGTTAGGGTTAGGGTTATGGTTAGGGTTAGCGTTAGGGTTAGGGATAGGGTTAGGGTTAGCGTTAGGGTTAGGGTTAGGGTTTGGGTTTGGGTTAGGGTTTGGGTTAGGGTTAGGGTTTGGGTTAGGGTTAGGGTTAGGGTTAGGGTAAGGATTTGGGTTAGGCTTAGGATTAGGGTTCGGGTTTGGGTTAGAGTTATGGTGAGGGTTAGGGGTTGGGTTAGGGTTATGGTTAGGGTTAGGATTAGGGTTAGGGATGTGTTAAGATTACGGTTTGGGTTTGGGTTAGGGTTAGGGTTTGTGTTTTAGTTAGAATTAGGGTTAGTGTTATGGTTAGGGTTAGGGTTAGGGTTAGGGTTAGGGTTAGGGTTAAGGTTAGGGTTAGGTTTTGGGTTAGGGTTAGGTTTAGGATTAGGGTTTGAGTTTGAGTTAGGTTTAGGGTTAGCATTAGGGTTAGGATTAGGGTTAGGGTTTGGGTTTGGGTTCGAGTTAGGGTTAGGGTTAGGGTTTGGGTTAGGGTTAGGGTTAGTGTTAGGGTTTGGGAATGGGTTAGGATAAGGGTTAGGGTTAGGGTTTGGCTTAGGGTTAGGTTTAGGGTTAGTTCTTAGTTTAGGGTTAGGGTTAGGTTTACGGTTGGGTTTAGGTTTTGGGTTAGGGTTAGG
Organism: Eospalax fontanierii; assembly: GCA_035773235.1. Lineage (NCBI taxonomy): Eukaryota > Metazoa > Chordata > Mammalia > Rodentia > Spalacidae > Eospalax > Eospalax fontanierii. The sequence goes on along the minus strand of CM069542.1, from coordinate 1,083,078 downwards.
GTTAGGGTTTGGGTTAGGGTTATGGTTAGGGTTAGGGTTAGGGTTAGGGTTAGGGTTAGGGTTTGGTTTAGGATTACATTTAGGTTTAGGTTTTCGGTTAAGTTTCGGGTTAGGGTTATGGTTTGCGATCGGGTTCGGTTAGTGTTAGGGTTTTAGTTAGGGTTAGGGTTAGGGTTAGGGTTAGCGTTTGGGTTAGGGTTAGGCTTATGGTTAGGGTTTGAGTTTGAGTTAGGTTTAGGTTTAGCATTAGGGTTAAAATTAGGGTTACGGTTAGGGTTTGGGTTAGGGTTAGGGTTAGGGTTAGGTTTTGGGTTAGGGTTAGGTTTGAATCTGGGTTAGTGTTAGGGTTAGGGTTAGTGTTAAGATTAGGGTTAGGGTTAGGGTTAGGGTTAGGTTTTGGGTTAGGGTTAGGGTTAGGATTAGAATTAGTGTTAGGATTAGGGTTAGGGTTAGGGTTAGGGTTAGGATAAGGGTGAGGGTTAGGGTTAGGGTTAGGATTAGGGTTTTTATTTGGGTTATGGTTTGGGTTAGTGTTAGTGTTAGGGTTAGGTTTAGTGTTAGAGTTAGGGTTTGAGTTAGGGTTAGGTTTAGGGTTAGCTTAGAGTTTGGGTTAGAGTTGGGGTTAGGGTTAGGGTTTGCGTTTGGTTTAGAGTAGGGTTAAGTTAGGGTTTGGGTTAAAGTTAGGGTTCGGGTGAGGTGTTGGATTAGGGTTATGGTTAGGGTTAGGGTTAGGATTAGGGTTAGGGTTAGGGTTCCGATTAGAGTTAGGTTTAGAGTTTGTGTTTGGGTAAGGGTTAAGCTTAGGGTTAGGGTTAGGATTAGGGTTAGGACTAGGTTTAGGGTTAGGGTTAGGGTTAGGATTAGGGTTAGGGTTTGGATTTAGGTTTGGGTTAATATTAGGGTTAGTGTTAGGGTTAGGGTTTAGGGTTAGGGTTAGATTTAGGGTTAGGGTTTCAGTTTGGGTTATGTTTTGGGTTAGGTTTAGGGTTAGGGTTAGTGTTTGGGTTCGGGTTAGGAATAGGGTTAGGGTTTGAGTTTGAATTAGGTTTAGGGTTAGCATTAGGGTTAGGGGTAGGTTTCGGATTAGGGTTTCAGTTAGGGTTAGGGTTTGGTTTCGGGTTAGGGTTAGGGATAGGGTTAGGGTTTGATTTAGGGTTAGGGTTAGGGTTAGGTTTAGTGTTAGGGTTTGGGTTAGGGTTAGGGTTAGGACTAGGGTTAGTGTTAGGGTTAGGTTTAGGGTTAGCATTAGGGTTAGGATTAGGGTTGGGGTTAGGGTTTGGGTTAGGGTTAGGGTTAGGGTTAAGGGTAGGGTTAGGGGTAGGGTTATGGGTTAGGGTAAGGGTAAGGGTTAGAGTTTGGGTTAGGTTTAGGGTTGGAGTTAGGATTAGGGTTAGGGTTTGTGTTAAAATTAGGGTTTGGGTTTGTGTTAGGGTTAGGGTTAGGGTTAGGGTTAGGGTTAGGTTTAGAATTAGGGTTAGGGTTAGGGTTAGGATAAGGATGAGGGTTAAGGTAAAGGTTAGGATTAGGGTTATTATTTGTGTTATGGTTTGGGTTAGTGTTAGGGTTAGGGTTTGGTTTAATGTGAGAGTTAGGGTTTGATTTAGGGTTAGGTTTAGGGTTAGGTTAGGGTTTGGGTTAGAGTTAGGGTTAGGGTTACGGTTTGGGTTTGGTTTAGAGTTAGGGTTAGGTTAGGCTTTGGGTTAGAGTTAGGTTTAGGGTGAGGTGTTGGATTAGGGTTATGGTTAGGGTTAGGGTTAGGATTAGGGTTAGGGTTAGGGTTCCGATTCGAGTTATGTTTAGAGTTTGGGTTTGGGTAAGGGTTAAGGTTAGGTTTAGTGTTAGGATTAGGGTTAGGGTTTGAGTTTGAATTAGGTTTAGGGTTAGCATTAGGGTTAGGGTTAGGTTTAGGATAAGTATTTCACTTAGGTTTAGGTTTAGGGTTAGGGTTTGGGTTCGGGTTAGGGTTAGGGTTAGGGTTAGGGTTAGGGTTTGATTTAGGGTTAGGGTTAGGCTTAGGGTTAGTGTAAGGGTTTGGGTTAGGGTTAGGTTTAGGACTAGGTTTAGTGTTAGGGTTAGGTTTAGGGTTAGCATTAGGGTTAGGATTAGGGTTAGGGTTAGGGTTTGGGTTAGGGTTAGGGTTAGGGTTAGGGTTAGGGTTAGGGTTAGGATTAGGGTTAAGGTTTGTGTTAAGATTAGGGTTTGATTTGGGTTAGGGTTAGGGTTAGGGTTAGGGTTAGGGTTAGAATTAGGGTTAGGGATAGGGTTAGGGTTAGGATAAGGATGAGGGTTAGTGTTAGGGTTAGGATTAGGGTTATTATTTGGGTTATGGTTTGGGTTAGGGTTAGGGTTACGGTTTGGGTTAGTGTTAGAGTGAGGGTTTGAGTTAGGGTTAGGTTTAGGGTTAGGTTAGGGTTTGGGTTAGAGTTAGGGTTAGGGTTAGGGTTTGGGTTTGGTTTAGAGTTAGGTTTAGGTTATGGTTTGGGTTAGAGTTAGGGTTAGGGTGTGGTGTTGGATTAGGGTTATGGTTATGGTTAGGGTTAGGATTAGGGTTAGGGTTAGGCTTCCGATTAGAGTTAGGTTTAGAGTTTGGGTTTGGTTAAGGGTTAAGGTTAGGGTTAGGGTTACGGTTAGGGTTAGGGATAGGACTAGGATTAGGGTTAGGTTTAGGGTTAGGATTAGGGTTAGGGTTTCTGTTTAGGTTTGGGTTATGGTTATGGTAAGTGTTAGGGTTAGGGTTTAGGGTTAGGTTTAGGGTTAGGGTTAGGTTTTCGGTTTGGTTTATATTTTGGGTTAGGTTACGGTTAGGGTTAGGGTTTGGGTTCGGGTTAGGATTAGGGTTAGTGTTTGAGTTTGAATTAGGTTTAGGGTTAGCATTAGGGTTAGGGTTAGGTTTAGGATTAGTGTTTCAGTTAGGGTTAGGGTTAGGTTAAGGTTAGGGTTAGGGTTAGGTTTAGGGTTTGATTTAGGGTTAGGGTTAGGGTTAGCGTTAGTGTTAGGGTTTGGGTTAGGGTTAGTGTTACGACTAGGGTTAGGGTTAGGTTTAGGGTTAGCATTAGTTTTAGGATTAGGGTTAGGGTTAGGGTTTGGGTTTGGGTTAGGGTTAGGGTTAGGGTTAGTGTTTGGGTTAGGGTTAGGGTTAGGGTTAACGTTTGAGTTAGGGTTACTGTTAGGGTTAGGATTAGGGTTAGGGTTTGTGTTAAGATTAGGGTTTGATTTAGGGTTAGGGTTAGGCTTAGGGTTAGTGTAAGGGTTTGGGTTAGGGTTAGGTTTAGGACTAGGGTTAGTGTTAGGGTTAGGTTTAGGGTTAGCATTAGGGTTAGGATTAGGGTTAGGGTTAGGGTTTGGGTTAGGGTTAGGGTTAGGGTTAGGGTTAGGGTTAGGGTTAGGGTTAGGATTAGGGTTAAGGTTTGTGTTAAGATTAGGGTTTGGGTTTGGGTTAGGGTTAGGGTTAGGGTTAGGGTTAGGGTTAGGGTTAGAATTAGGGTTAGGGATAGGGTTAGGGTTAGGATAAGGATGAGGGTTAGTGTTAGGGTTAGGATTAGGGTTTTTATTTGGGTTATGGTTTGGGTTAGGGTTAGGGTTACGGTTTGGGTTAGTGTTAGAGTGAGGGTTTGAGTTAGGGTTAGGTTTAGGGTTAGGTTAGGGTTTGGGTTAGAGTTAGGGTTAGGGTTAGGGTTTGGGTTTGGTTTAGAGTTAGGTTTAGGTTATGGTTTGGGTTAGAGTTAGGGTTAGGGTGTGGTGTTGGATTAGGGTTATGGTTATGGTTAGGGTTATAATTAGGGTTAGGGTTTGTGTTAAGATTATGGTTTCTGTGTGGATTAGGGATGGGGTTAGGGTTTGGATTAAGGTTAGGTTTAGGGTTAGGGTTTGTGTTAAGGTTAGGGTTAGGCTTAGGAGTAGGGTTAGGGTTTAGGTTTTCGGTTAGGGTTAGTGTTAGGGTTAGTGTTAGGATTAGGGTTTGGGTTAGGGTTTAGGTTTGGTTAGGTTTAGGGTTAGGGTTAGGGTTATGGTTAGGGTTAGCGTTAGGGTTAGGGTTAGGGTTAGGGTTAGCGTTAGGGTTAGGGTTAGGGTTTGGGTTTGGGTTAGGGTTTGGGTTAGGGTTAGGGTTTGGGTTAGGGTTAGGGTTAGGGTTAGGGTAAGGATTTGGGTTAGGCTTAGGATTAGGGTTCGGGTTTGGGTTAGAGTTATGGTGAGGGTTAGGGGTTGGGTTAGGGTTAGGGTTAGGGTTAGAATTAGGGTTTGGGTTTGTGTTAAGATTACGGTTTGGGTTTGGGTTAGGGTTAGGGTATGGGTTTTAGTTAGAATTAGGGTTAGTGTTATGGTTAGGGTTAGGGTTAGGGTTAGGGTTAGGGTTAGGGTTAAGTTTAGGGTTAGGGTTAGGTTTTGGGTTAGGGTTAGGGTTAGGATTAGGGTTTGAGTTTGAGTTAGGTTTAGGGTTAGCATTAGGGTTAGGATTAGGGTTAGGGTTTGGGTTTGGGTTAGGGTTAGGGTTAGTGTTAGGGTTTGGGAATGGGTTAGGATAAGGGTTAGGGTTAGGGTTTGGCTTAGGGTTAGGTTTAGGGTTAGTTCTTGGTTTAGGGTTAGGGTTAGGTTTACGGTTGGGTTTAGGTTTTGGGTTAGGGTTAGGGTTAGGGTTTGGGTTAGGGTTAAGGTTAGGGTTAGGGTTAGGGTTAGGGTTAGGGTTAGGGTTAGGGTTTGGTTTAGGATTACATTTAGGTTTAGGTTTTCGGTTAAGTTTCGGGTTAGGGTTAGGGTTTGCGATCGGGTTCGGTTAGTGTTAGGGTTTTAGTTAGGGTTAGGGTTAGGGTTAGGGTTAGCGTTTGGGTTAGGGTTAGGCTTATGGTTAGGGTTTGAGTTTGAGTTAGGTTTAGGTTTAGCATTAGGGTTAGAATTAGGGTTACGGTTAGGGTTTCGGTTAGGTTTAGGGTTAGGGTTAGGGTTTGGGTTAGGGTTAGGTTTGAATCTGGGTTAGTGTTAGGGTTAGGGTTAGTGTTAAGATTAGGGTTAGGGTTAGGGTTAGGGTTAGGTTTTGGGTTAGGGTTAGGGTTAGGATTAGAATTAGTGTTAGGATTAGGGTTAGGGTTAGGGTTAGGGTTAGGATAAGGGTGAGGGTTAGGGTTAGGGTTAGGATTAGGGTTACTATTTGGGTTATGGTTTGGGTTAGGGTTAGTGTTAGGGTTTGGTTTAGTGTTAGAGTTAGGGTTTGAGTTAGGGTTAGGTTTAGGGTTAGCTTAGAGTTTGGGTTAGAGTTAGGGTTAGGGTTAGGGTTTGCGTTTGGTTTAGAGTAGGGTTAAGTTAGGGTTTGGGTTAAAGTTAGGGTTCGGGTGAGGTGTTGGATTAGGGTTATGGTTAGGGTTAGGGTTAGGATTAGGGTTAGGCTTAGGGTTCCGATTAGAGTTAGGTTTAGAGTTTGTGTTTGGGTAAGGGTTAAGCTTAGGGTTAGGGTTAGGATTAGGGTTAGGACTAGGTTTAGGGTTAGGGTTAGGGTTAGGATTAGGGTTAGGGTTTGGGTTTAGGTTTGGGTTAATATTAGGGTTAGTGTTAGGGTTAGGGTTTAGGGTTAGGGTTAGATTTAGGGTTAGGGTTTCGGTTTGGGTTATGTTTTGAGTTAGGTTTAGGGTTAGGGTTAGTGTTTGGGTTCGGGTTAGGAATAGGGTTAGGGTTTGAGTTTGAATTAGGTTTAGGGTTATCATTAGGGTTAGGGGTAGGTTTAGGATTAGGGTTTCAGTTAGTGTTAGGGTTAGGGTTAGGGTTTGGTTTCGGGTTAGGTTTAGGGATAGGGTTAGGGTTTGATTTAGGGTTAGGTTTAGGGTTAGGTTTAGTGTTAGGGTTTGGGTTAGGGTTAGGGTTAGGACTAGTGTTAGTGTTAGGGTTAAGTTTAGGGTTAGCATTAGGGTTAGGATTAGGGTTAGGGTTAGGGTTTGGGTTAGGGTTAGGGTTAGGGTTAAGGTTAGGGTTAGGGTTAGGGTTTGGGTTAGGGTTAGGGTTAGTGTTTGGGTTAGGTTTAGGGTTGGAGTTAGGATTAGGGTTAGGGTTTGTGTTAAAATTAGGGTTTGGGTTTGTGTTAGGGTTAGGGTTAGGGTTAGGGTTAGGGTTACGGTTAGGTTTAGAATTAGGGTTAGGGTTAGGGTTAGGATAAGTATGAGGGTTAAGGTTAGCGTTAGGATTAGAGTTATTATTTTCGTTATGGTTTGGGTTAGTGTTAGGCTTAGGGTTTGGTTTAATGTTAGAGTTAGGGTTTGAGTTAGGGTTAGGTTTAGGGTTAGGTTAGGGTTTGGGTTAGAGTTAGGGTTAGGGTTACGGTTTGGGTTTGGTTTAGAGTTAGGGTTAGGTTAGGCTTTGGGTTAGAGTTAGGTTTAGGGTGAGGTGTTGGATTAGGGTTATGGTTATGGTTAGGGTTAGGATTAGGGTTAGGGTTAGGGTTCCGATTAGAGTTATGTTTAGAGTTTGGGTTTGGGTAAGGGTTAAGGTTAGGTTTAGTGTTAGGATTAGGGTTAGGGTTTGAGTTTGAATTAGGTTTAGGGTTAGCATTAGGGTTAGGGTTAGGTTTAGGATAAGTATTTCAGTTCGGTTTAGGGTTAGGGTTAGGGTTTGGGTTCGGGTTAGGGTTAGGGTTAGAGTTAGGGTTAGGGTTAGGGTTTGTTTTAGGGTTGGGGTTAGGCTTAGGGTTAGTGTAAGGGTTTGGGTTAGGGTTAGGTTTAGGACTAGGTTTAGTGTTAGGGTTAGGTTTAGGGTTAGCATTAGGGTTAGGATTAGGGTTAGGGTTAGGGTTTGGGTTAGGGTTAGGTTTAGGGTTAGGGTTAGGGTTAGGGTTAGGGTTAGGATTAGGGTTAAGGTTTGTGTTAAGATTAGGGTTTGATTTGGGTTAGGGTTAGGGTTAGGGTTAGGGTTAGGGTTAGGGTTAGAATTAGGGTTAGGGATAGGGTTAGGGTTAGGATAAGGATGAGGGTTAGTGTTAGGGTTAGGATTAGGGTTTTTATTTGGGTTATGGTTTGGGTTAGGGTTAGTGTTACGGTTTGGGTTAGTGTTAGAGTGAGGGTTTGAGTTAGGGTTAGGTTTAGGGTTAGGTTAGGGTTTGGGTTAGAGTTAGGGTTAGGGTTAGGGTTTGGGTTTGGTTTAGAGTTAGGTTTAGGTTATGGTTTGGGTTAGAGTTAGGGTTAGGGTGTGGTGTTGGACTAGGGTTATGGTTATGGTTAGGGTTAGGATTAGGGTTAGGGTTAGGCTTCCGATTAGAGTTAGGTTTAGAGTTTGTGTTTGGTTAAGGGTTAAGGTTAGGGTTAGGGTTACGGTTAGGGTTAGGGATAGGACTAGGATTAGGGATAGGTTTAGGGTTAGGATTAGGGTTAGGGTTTGTGTTTAGGTTTGGGTTATGGTTATGGTAAGTGTTAGGGTTAGGGTTTAGGGTTAGGTTTAGGGTTAGGGTTAGGTTTTCGGTTTGGGTTATATTTTGGGTTAGGTTTAGGGTTAGGGTTAGGGTTTGGGTTCGGGTTAGGATTAGGGTTAGGGTTTGAGTTTGAATTAGGTTTAGTGTTAGCATTAGGGTTAGGTTTAGGTTTAGGATTAGTGTTTCAGTTAGGGTTAGGGTTAGGTTAAGGTTAGGGTTAGGGTTAGTTTTAGGGTTTGATTTAGGGTTAGGGTTAGGGTTAGGGTTAGTGTTAGGGTTTGGGTTAGGGTTAGTGTTACGACTAGGGTTAGGGTTAGGTTTAGGGTTAGCATTAGTTTTAGGATTAGGGTTAGGGTTAGGGTTTGGGTTTGTGTTAGGGTTAGGGTTAGGGTTAGTGTTTGGGTTAGAGTTAGGGTTAGGGTTAACGTTTGAGTTAGGGTTACGGTTAGGGTTAGGATTAGGGTTAGGGTTTGTGTTAAGATTAGGGTTTGATTTAGGGTTAGGGTTAGGCTTAGGGTTAGTGTAAGGGTTTGGGTTAGGGTTAGGTTTAGGACTAGGGTTAGTGTTAGGGTTAGGTTTAGGGTTAGCATTAGGGTTAGGATTAGGGTTAGGGTTAGGGTTTGGGTTAGGGTTAGGGTTATGGTTAGGGTTAGGTTAGGGTTAGGGTTAGGATTAGGGTTAAGGTTTGTGTTAAGATTAGGGTTTGGGTTTGGGTTAGGGTTAGGGTTAGGGTTAGGGTTAGGGTTAGGGTTAGAATTAGGGTTAGGGATAGGGTTAGGGTTAGGATAAGGATGAGGGTTAGTGTTAGGGTTAGGATTAGGGTTTTTATTTGGGTTATGGTTTGGGTTAGGTTTAGGGTTACGGTTTGGGTTAGTGTTAGAGTGAGGGTTTGAGTTAGGGTTAGGGTTAGGGTTAGGTTAGGGTTTGGGTTAGAGTTAGGTTAGGGTTAGGGTTTGGGTTTGGTTTAGAGTTAGGTTCAGGTTATGGTTTGGGTTAGAGTTAGGGTTAGGGTGTGGTGTTGGATTAGGGTTATGGTTATGGTTAGGGTTATAATTAGAGTTAGGGTTTGTGTTAAGATTATGGTTTCTGTGTGGATTAGGGATGGGGTTAGGGTTTGGATTAAGGTTACGTTTAGGGGTAGGGTTTGTGTTAAGGTTAGGGTTAGGCTTAGGAGTAGGGTTAGGGTTTAGGTTTTCGGTTAGGGTTAGTGTTAGGGTTAGTGTTAGGATTAGGGTTTGGGTTAGGGTTTAGGTTTGGTTAGGTTTAGGGTTAGGGTTAGGGTTATGGTTAGGGTTAGCGTTAGGGTTAGGGTTAGGGTTAGGGTTAGCGTTAGGGTTAGGGTTAGGGTTTGGGTTTGGGTTAGGGTTTGGGTTAGGGTTAGGGTTTGGGTTAGGGTTAGGGTTAGGTTTAGGGTAAGGATTTGGGTTAGGCTTAGGATTAGGGTTCGGGTTTGGGTTAGAGTTATGGTGAGGGTTAGGGGTTGGGTTAGGGTTAGGGTTAGGGTTAGGATTAGGGTTAGGGTTTGTGTTAAGATTACGGTTTGGGTTTGGGTTAGGGTTAGGGTATGGGTTTTAGTTAGAATTAGGGTTAGTGTTACGGTTACGGTTAGGGTTAGGGTTACGGTTAGGGTTAGGGTTAAGGTTAGGGTTAGGGTTAGGTTTTGGGTTAGGGTTTGGTTTAGGATTAGGGTTTGAGTTTGAGTTAGGTTTAGGGTTAGCATTAGGGTTAGGATTAAGGTTAGGGTTTGGGTTTGGGTTCGAGTTAGGGTTAGGGTTAGGGTTTGGGTTAGGGTTAGGGTTAGTGTTAGGGTTTGGGAATGGGTTAGGATAAGGGTTAGGGTTAGGGTTTGGCTTAGGGTTAGGTTTAGGGTTAGTTCTTGATTTAGGGTTAGGGTTAGGTTTACGGTTGGGTTTAGGTTTTGGGTTAGGGTTAGGGTTAGGGTTTGGGTTAGGGTTAAGGTTAGGGTTAGGGTTAGGGTTAGGGTTTGGTTTAGGATTACATTTAGGTTTAGGTTTTCGGTTAAGTTTCGGGTTAGGGTTAGGGTTTGCGATCGGGTTCGGTTAGTGTTAGGATTTTAGTTAGGGTTAGGGTTAGGGTTAGGGTTAGCGTTTGGGTTAGGGTTAGGCTTATGGTTAGGGTTTGAGTTTGAGTTAGGTTTAGGTTTAGCATTAGGGTTAGAATTAGGGTTACGGTTAGGGTTTCGGTTAGGGTTAGGGTTAGGGTAAGGGTTTGGGTTAGGGTTAGGTTTGAATCTGGGTTAGTGTTAGGGTTAGGGTTAGTGTTAAGATTAGGGTTAGGGTTAGGGTTAGGGTTAGGTTTTGGGTTAGGGTTAGGGTTAGGATTAGAATTAGTGTTAGGATTAGGGTTAGGGTTAGGGTTAGGGTTAGGATAAGGGTGAGGGTTAGGGTTAGGGTTAGGATTAGGGTTACTATTTGGGTTATGGTTTGGGTTAGGGTTAGTGTTAGGGTTTGGTTTAGTGTTAGAGTTAGGGTTTGAGTTAGGGTTAGGTTTAGGGTTAGCTTAGAGTTTGGGTTAGAGTTAGGGTTAGGGTTAGGGTTTGCGTTTGGTTTAGAGTAGGGTTAAGTTAGGGTTTGGGTTAAAGTTAGGGTTCGGGTGAGGTGTTGGATTAGGGTTATGGTTAGGGTTAGGGTTAGGATTAGGGTTAGGGTTAGGGTTCCGATTAGAGTTAGGTTTAGAGTTTGTGTTTGGGTAAGGGTTAAGCTTAGGGTTAGGGTTAGGATTAGGGTTAGGACTAGGTTTAGGGTTAGGGTTAGGGTTAGGATTAGGGTTAGGGTTTGGGTTTAGGTTTGGGTTAATATTAGGGTTAGTGTTAGGGTTAGGGTTTAGGGTTAGGGTTAGATTTTGGGTTAGGGTTTCGGTTAGGGTTATGTTTTGGGTTAGGGTTAGGGTTAGGGTTAGTGTTTGGGTTCGGGTTAGGAATAGGGTTAGGGTTTGAGTTTGAATTAGGTTTAGGGTTAGCATTAGGGTTAGGGGTAGGTTTAGGATTAGGGTTTCAGTTAGGGTTAGGGTTAGGGTTAGGGTTTGGTTTCGGGTTAGGGTTAGGGATAGGGTTAGGGTTTGATTTAGGGTTAGGGTTAGGGTTAGGTTTAGTGTTAGGGTTTGGGTTAGGGTTAGGGTTAGGACTAGTGTTAGTGTTAGGGTTAGGTTTAGGGTTAGCATTAGGGTTAGGATTAGGGTTAGGGTTAGGGTTTGGGTTAGGGTTAGGTTTAGTGTTAAGGTTAGGGTTAGGGTTAGGGTTTGGGTTAGGGTTAGGGTTAGGGTTAGTGTTTGGGTTAGGTTTAGGGTTGGAGTTAGGATTAGGGTTAGGGTTTGTGTTAAAATTAGGGTTTGGGTTTGTGTTAGGGTTAGGGTTAGGGTTAGGGTTAGGGTTAGGGTTAGGTTTAGAATTAGGGTTTGGGTTAGGGTTAGGTTAAGGATGAGGGTTAAGGTTAGGGTTAAGATTAGGGTTATTATTTGGGTTATGGTTTGGGTTAGTGTTGGGGTTAGGGTTTGGTTTAATGTTAGAGTTAGGGTTTGAGTTAGGGTTAGGTTTAGGGTTAGGTTAGGGTTTGGGTTAGAGTTAGGGTTAGGGTTACGGTTTGGGTTTGGTTTAGAGTTAGGGTTAGGTTAGGCTTTGGGTTAGAGTTAGGTTTAGGGTGAGGTGTTGGATTAGGGTTATTGTTATGGTTAGGGTTAGGATTAGGGTTAGGGTTAGGGTTCCGATTAGAGTTATGTTTAGAGTTTGGGTTTGGGTAAGGGTTAAGGTTAGGTTTAGTGTTAGGATTAGGGTTAGGGTTTGAGTTTGAATTAGGTTTAGGGTTAGCATTAGGGTTAGGGTTAGGTTTAGGATAAGTATTTCAGTTCGGTTTAGGGTTAGGGTTAGGGTTTGGGTTCGGGTTAGGGTTAGGGTTAGAGTTAGGGTTAGGGTTAGGGTTTGATTTAGGGTTAGGGTTAGGCTTAGGGTTAGTGTAAGGGTTTGGGTTAGGGTTAGGTTTAGGACTAGGTTTAGTGTTAGGGTTAGGTTTAGGGTTAGCATTAGGGTTAGGATTAGGGTTGGGGTTAGGGTTTGGGTTAGGGTTAGGTTTAGGGTTAGGGTTAGGGTTAGGGTTAGGGTTAGGATTAGGGTTAAGGTTTGTGTTAAGATTAGGGTTTGATTTGGGTTAGGGTTAGGGTTAGGGTTAGGGTTAGGGTTAGGGTTAGAATTAGGGTTAGGGATAGGGTTAGGGTTAGGATAAGGATGAGGGTTAGTGTTAGGGTTAGGATTAGGGTTTTTATTTGGGTTATGGTTTGGGTTAGGGTAAGTGTTACGGTTTGGGTTAGTGTTAGAGTGAGGGGTTGAGTTAGGGTTAGGTTTAGGGTAAGGTTAGGGTTTGGGTTAGAGTTAGGGTTAGGGTTAGGGTTTGGGTTTGGTTTAGAGTTAGGTTTAGGTTATGGTTTGGGTTAGAGTTAGGGTTAGGGTGTGGTGTTGGACTAGGGTTATGGTTATGGTTAGGGTTAGGATTAGGGTTAGGGTTAGGCTTCCGATTAGAGTTAGGTTTAGAGTTTGTGTTTGGTTAAGGGTTAAGGTTAGGGTTAGGGTTACGGTTAGGGTTAGGGATAGGACTAGGTTTAGGGTTAGGTTTAGGGTTAGGATTAGGGTTAGGGTTTGTGTTTAGGTTTGGGTTATGGTTATGGTAAGTGTTAGGGTTAGGGTTTAGGGTTAGGTTTAGGGTTAGGGTTAGGTTTTCGGTTTGGGTTATATTTTGGGTTAGGTTTAGGGTTAGGGTTAGGGTTTGGGTTCGGGTTAGGATTAGGGTTAGGGTTTGAGTTTGAATTAGGTTTAGGGTTAGCATTAGGGTTAAGGTTAGGTTTAGGATTAGTGTTTCAGTTAGGGTTAGGGTTAGGTTAAGGTTAGGGTTAGGGTTAGGTTTAGGGTTTGATTTAGGGTTAGGGTTAGGGTTAGGGTTAGTGTTAGGGTTTGGGTTAGGGTTAGTGTTACGACTAGGGTTAGGGTTAGATTTAGGGTTTGCATTAGTTTTAGGATTAGGGTTAGGGTTAGGGTTTGTGTTTGGGTTAGGGTTAGGTTTAGGGTTTGTCTTTGGGTTAGGGTTAGGGTTAGCGTTAACGTTTGAGTTAGGGGTACCGTTAGGGTTAGGATTAGGGTTAGGGTTTCTGTTAAGATTAGGGTTTGGTTTAGGGTTAGGGTTAGGGTTTGGGTTAAAATTACGTTTAGGGTTAGGTTTTGTTTTAGGGTTAGGCTTAGGGTTAGGATTAGGTTTAGGGTTTAGGTTTTCGGTTAGGTTTAGTGTTAGGGTTAGGGTTATGATTAGGGTTTGAGTTAGGGTTTAGGTTTGGTTAGGTTTAGGGTTAGGGTTAGAGTTATGGTTAGGTTTAGCTTTACGGTTAGGGTTAGGGTTATGGTTAGGGTTAGCGTTAGGGTTAGGGTTAGGGTTAGGGTTCCGATTAGATTTAGGTTTAGAGTTTGGGTTTGGGTAAGGGTTAAGGTTAGGTTTAGTGTTAGGATTAGGGTTAGGGTTTGAGTTTGAATTAGGTTTAGGGTTAGCATTAGGGTTAGGGTTAGGTTTAGGATTAGTGTTTCAGTTAGGGTTAGGGTTAGGTTAAAGTTAGGGTTAGGGTTAGGTTTAGGGTTTGATTTAGGGTTACGGTTAAGGTTAGGGTTAGTGTTAGGGTTTGGGTTAGGGTTAGGGTTACGACTAGGTTTAGGGTTAGGTTTAGGGTTAGCATTAGTTTTAGGATTAGGGTTAGGGTTCGGGTTTGGGTTTGGGTTAGGTTTAGGGTTAGGGTTAGGGTTTGGGTTAGGTTTAGGGTTAGGGTTAACGTTTGAGTTAGGGTTACGGTTAGGGTTAGGATTAGGGTTAGGGTTTCTGTTAAGATTAGGGTTTGGTTTAGGGTTAGGGTTAGGGTTTGGGTTAAAGTTACGTTTAGGGTTAGGTTTTGTTTTAGGGTTAGGGTTAGGGTTAGGATTAGGTTTAGGGTTTAGGTTTTCGGTTAGGTTTAGTGTTAGGGTTAGGGTTAGGAATAGGGTTTGGGTTAGGGTTTAGGTTTGGTTAGGTTTAGGGTTAGGGTTAGGGTTATGGTTAGGTTTAGCTTTACGGTTAGGGTTAGGGTTATGGTTAGGGTTAGCGTTAGGGTTAGGGTTAGGGTTAGGGTTCCGATTAGAGTTATGTTTAGAGTTTGGGTTTGGGTAAGGGTTAAGGTTAGGGTTAGGGTTAGGGTTAGGGTTAGGGTTAGGACAAGGATTAGGGTTAGGGTTAGGGTTAGGATTAGGGTTAGGGTTTGTGTTTAGGTTTGGGTTATGGTTAGGGTAAGTGTTAGGGTTACAGTTTAGGGTTAGGGTTAGGGTTAGTTTTAGGGTTTCGGTTTGGGTTATGTTTTGGGCTAGGTTTAGGGTAAGGGTTAGGGTTTGGGTTCGGGTTATGATTAGGTTTAGGATTTGAGTTTGAATTAAGTTTAGGGTTAGCATTAGGGTTAGGGTTAGGTTTAGGATTAGTGTTTCAGTTAGGGTTAGGGTTAGGGTTAAGGTTAGGGTTAGGGTTAGGTTTAGGGTTTGATTTAGGGTTAGGGTTAGGGTTAGGGTTAGTGTTATGGTTTGGGTTAGGGTTAGGGTTAGGACTAGGGTTAGTGTTACGGTTAGGTTTAGGGTTAGCATTAGGTTTAGGATTAGGGTTAGGGTTAGGGTTAGGGTTAGGGTTAGGGTTTGGGTGAGGGTTAGGGTTAGGGTTAGGGTTAGGGTTAGGGTTAGGGTTTGGGTTAGGGTTACGGTTAGGGTTAGGGTTAGGGTTAGGTTTAGGCTTATGACGAGGGTTAGTGTTAGGGTTAGGTTTAGGGTTAGCATTAGGCTTAGGATTAGGGTTAGGGTTAGGGTTAGGGTTAGGGTTTGGGTTAGGATTAGGGTTAGGGTTAGGGTTTGGGTTAGGGTTAGGGTTAGGGTTAGGATTAGGGTTAGGGTTTGTGTTAAGATTAGGGTTTGGGTTAGGGTTAGGGTTAGGGTTAGGGTTAGGGTTATTATTTGGGTTATGGTTTGTGTTAGGGTTAGGGTTAGGGTTTGGGTTAGTGTTAGAGTTAGGGTTTGAATTAGGGATAGGTTTAGGGTTAGGTTAGGGTTTGGGTTATAGTTAGGGTTAGGGTTAGGGTTTGGGTTTGGTTTAGAGTTAGGTTTAGGTTAGGGTTTAGGTTAGAGATAGGGTTAGCGTGAGGTGTTGGATTAGGGTTATGGTTAGGGTTAGGGTTAGGATTAGGGTTAGGGTTAGGGTTCCGATTAGAGTTTGGTTTAGAGTTTGGGTTTGGGTAAGGGTTAAGGTTAGGGTTAGGGTTAGGGTTAGGGTTAGGGTTAGTACTAGGATTAGGGTTAGGGTTAGTGTTAGGATTAGGGTTAGGGTTTGGGTTTAGGTTTGGGTTATGATTAGGGTAAGTGTTAGGGTTAGGGTTTAGGGTTAGGGTTAGGGTTAGGGTTAGGGTTTCGTTTTGGGTTATGTTTTGGGTTAGGTTTAGGGTTAGGGTTAGGGTTTGGGTTCGGGTTAGGATTAGGGTTAGGGTTTGAGTTTGAATTAGGTTTAGGGTTAGCATTAGGGTTCGGGTTAGGTTTAGGATTAGTATTTCAGTTAGGGTTAGGGTTAGGGTTAGGGTTTGGTTTCGGGTTAGGTTTAGGGTTAGGTTTAGGGTTTGATTTAGGGTTAGGGTTAGGGTTAGGGTTAGTGTTAGGGTTTGGGTTAGGGTTAGGGTTAGGACTAGGGTTAGTGTTAGGGTTAGGTTTAGGGTTAGCATTAGGGTTAGGATTAGGATTAGGGTTAGTGTTAGGGTTAGGGTTTGGTTTAGGATTACGGTTAGGTTTAGGTTTTCGGTTAAGTTTCGGGTTAGGGTTAGGGTTTGCGTTCGGGTTGGGTTAGTGATAGGGTTTTTGTTAGGGTTAGGGTTAGGTTTAGGGTTAGGGTTAGGGTTAGGGTTAGTGTTTGGGTTAGGGTTAGGCTTAGGGTTAGGGTTTGTGTTTGAGTTAGGTTTACGGTTATCATTAGGGTTAGGATTAGGGTTAGGGTTAGGGTTAGGGTTTGGGTTAGGGTTAGGGTTAGGGTTAGGGTTTGGATTAGGGTTAGGTTTGAATCTGGGTTAGTGTTAGGGTTAGGGTTAGTGTTAAGATTAAGTTTAGGGTTAGGTTTAGGATTAGGTTTTGGGTCAGGGTTAGGGTTAGGGTTAGAAT
>CM069542.1:1052500-1062500 GCA_035773235.1 Eospalax fontanierii | reverse complement strand
GGTTTAGGGTTAGGATTAGGGTTAGGGTTTGTGTTTAGGTTTGGGTTATGGTTATGGTAGGTGTTAGGGTTAGGGTTTAGGGTTAGGTTTAGGGTTAGGGTTAGGTTTTCGGTTTGGGTTATATTTTGGGTTAGGTTTAGGGTTAGGGTTAGGGTTTGGGTTCGGGTTAGGGTTTGGGTTAGGGTTTGGGTTTGTTTTAGAGTTAGGGTTGGGTTAGGGTTTGGGTTAGAGTTAGGGTTAGGGTGAGGTGTTGGATTAGGGTTATGGTTAGGGTTAGGGTTAGGATTAGGGTTAGGGTTAGGGTTCCGATTAGAGTTATGTTTAGAGTTTGGGTTTGGGTAAGGGTTAAGGTTAGGTTTAGTGTTAGGATTAGGGTTAGGGTTTGAGTTTGAATTAGGTTTAGGGTTAGCATTCGGGTTAGGGTTAGGTTTAGCATAAGTATTTCAGTTCGGTTTAGGGTTAGGGTTAGGGTTTGGGTTCAGGTTAGGGTTAGGGTTAGGGTTAGGGTTAGGGTTAGGGTTTGATTTAGGGTTAGGGGTAGGCTTAGGGTTAGTGTAAGGGTTTGGGTTAGGGTTAGGTTTAGGACTAGGTTTAGTGTTAGGGTTAGGTTTAGGGTTAGCATTAGGGTTAGGATTAGGGTTAGGGTTAAGGTTTGGGTTAGGGTTAGGTTTAGGGTTAGGGTTAGGGTTAGGGTTAGGATTAGGGTTAAGGTTTGTGTTAAGATTAGGGTTTGATTTGGGTTAGGGTTAGGGTTAGGGTTAGGGTTAGGGTTAGAATTAGGGTTAGGGATAGGGTTAGGGTTAGGATAAGGATGAGGGTTAGTGTTAGGGTTAGGATTAGGGTTTTTATTTGGGTTATGGTTTGGGTTAGGGTTAGGGTTACGGTTTGGGTTAGTGTTAGAGTGAGGGTTTGAGTTAGGGTTAGGTTTAGGGTTAGGTTAGGGTTTGGGTTAGAGTTAGGGTTAGGGTTAGGGTTTGGGTTTGGTTTAGAGTTAGGTTTAGGTTATGGTTTGGGTTAGAGTTAGGGTTAGGGTGTGGTGTTGGATTAGGGTTATGGTTATGGTTAGGGTTAGGATTAGGGTTAGGGTTAGGCTTCCGATTAGAGTTAGGTTTAGAGTTTGGGTTTGGTTAAGGGTTAAGGTTAGGGTTAGGGGTACGGTTAGGGTTAGGGATAGGACTAGGATTAGGGATAGGTTTAGGGTTAGGATTAGGGTTAGGGTTTGTGTTTAGGTTTGGGCTATGGTTATGGTAAGTGTTAGGGTTAGGGTTTAGGGTTAGGTTTAGGGTTAGGGTTAGGTTTTCGGTTTGGGTTATATTTTGGGTTAGGTTTAGGGTTAGGGTTAGGGTTTGGGTTCGGGTTAGGATTAGGGTTAGGGTTTGAGTTTGAATTAGGTTTAGTGTTAGCATTAGGGTTAGGGTTAGGTTTAGGATTAGTGTTTCAGTTAGGGTTAGGGTTAGGTTAAGGTTAGGGTTAGGGTTAGGTTTAGGGTTTGATTTAGGGTTAGGGTTAGGGTTAGGGTTAGGGTTAGGGTTTGGGTTAGGGTTAGTGTTACGACTAGGGTTAGGGTTAGATTTAGGGTTAGCATTAGTTTTAGGATTAGGGTTAGGGTTAGGGTTTGGGTTTGTGTTAGGGTTAGGGTTAGGGTTAGTGTTTGGGTTAGGGTTAGGGTTAGGGTTAACGTTTGAGTTAGGGTTACGGTTAGGGTTAGGATTAGGGTTAGGGTTTGTGTTAAGATTAGGGTTTGATTTAGGGTTAGGGTTAGGCTTAGGGTTATTGTAAGGGTTTGGGTTAGGGTTAGGTTTAGGACTAGGGTTAGTGTTAGGGTTAGGTTTAGGGTTAGCATTAGGGTTAGGATTAGGGTTAGGGTTAGGGTTTGGGTTAGGGTTAGGGTTAGGGTTAGGGTTAGGGTTAGGGTTAGGATTAGGGTTAAGGTTTGTGTTAAGATTAGGGTTTGGGTTTGGGTTAGGGTTAGGGTTAGGGTTAGGGTTAGGGTTAGGGTTAGGGTTAGAATTAGGGTTAGGGATAGTGTTAGGGTTAGGATAAGGATGAGGGTTAGTGTTAGGGTTAGGATTAGGGTTTTTATTTGGGTTATGGTTTGGGTTAGGTTTAGGGTTAAGGTTTGGGTTAGTGTTAGAGTGAGGGTTTGAGTTAGGGTTAGGTTTAGGGTTAGGTTAGGGTTTGGGTTAGAGTTAGGGTTAGGGTTAGGGTTTGGGTTTGGTTTAGAGTTAGGTTTAGGTTATGGTTTGGGTTAGAGTTAGGGTTAGGGTGTGGTGTTGGATTAGGGTTATGGTTATGGTTAGGGTTATAATTAGGGTTAGGGTTTGTGTTAAGATTATGGTTTCTGTGTGGATTAGGGATGGGGTTAGGGTTTGGATTAAGGTTACGTTTAGGGTTAGGGTTTGTGTTAAGGTTAGGGTTAGGCTTAGGAGTAGGGTTAGGGTTTAGGTTTTCGGTTAGGGTTAGTGTTAGGGTTAGTGTTAGGATTAGGGTTTGGGTTAGGGTTTAGGTTTGGTTAGGTTTAGGGTTAGGGTTAGGGTTATGGTTAGGGTTAGCGTTAGGGTTAGGGTTAGGGTTAGGGTTAGCGTTAGGGTTAGGGTTAGGGTTTGGGTTTGGGTTAGGGTTTGGGTTAGGGTTAGGGTTTGGGTTAGGGTTAGGGTTAGGGTTAGGGTAAGGATTTGGGTTAGGCTTAGGATTAGGGTTCGGGTTTGGGTTAGAGTTATGGTGAGGGTGGGGGTTGGGTTAGGGTTAGGGTTAGGGTTAGGATTAGGGTTAGGGTTTGTGTTAAGATTACGGTTTGGGTTTGGGTTAGGGTTAGGGTATGGGTTTTAGTTAGAATTAGGGTTAGGGTTAGGGTTTGGGTTAGGGTTAGGGTTAGGGTTAGGGTTAAGGTTAGGGTTAGGGTTAGGTTTTGGGTTAGGGTTTGGGTTAGGATTAGGGTTTGAGTTTGAGTTAGGTTTAGGGTTAGCATTAGGGTTAGGATTAAGGTTAGGGTTTGGGTTTGGGTTCGAGTTAGGGTTAGGGTTAGGGTTTGGGTTAGGGTTAGGGTTAGTGTTAGGGTTTGGGAATGGGTTAGGATAAGGGTTAGGGTTAGGGTTTGGCTTAGGGTTAGGTTTAGGGTTAGTTCTTGGTTTAGGGTTAGGGTTAGGTTTACGGTTGGGTTTAGGTTTTGGGTTAGGGTTAGGGTTAGGGTTTGGGTTAGGGTTAAGGTTAGGGTTAGGGTTAGAGTTAGGGTTAGGGTTAGGGTTAGGGTTTGGTTTAGGATTACATTTAGGTTTAGGTTTTCGGTTAAGTTTCGGGTTAGGGTTAGGGTTTGCGATCGGGTTCGGTTAGTGTTAGGGTTTTAGTTAGGGTTAGGGTTAGGGTTAGGGTTAGCGTTTGGGTTAGGGTTAGGCTTATGGTTAGGGTTTGAGTTTGAGTTAGGTTTAGGTTTAGCATTAGGGTTAGAATTAGGGTTACCGTTAGGGTTTCGGTTAGGGTTAGGGTTAGGGTAAGGGTTAGGGTTAGGGTTAGGTTTGAATCTGGGTTAGGGTTAGGGTTAGGAGTAGTGTTAAGATTAGGGTTAGGGTTAGGGTTAGGGTTAGGTTTTGGGTTAGGGTTAGGGTTAGGATTAGAATTAGTGTTAGGATTAGGGTTAGGGTTAGGGTTAGGGTTAGGATAAGGGTGAGGGTTAGGGTTAGGGTTAGGATTAGGGTTACTATTTGGGTTATGGTTTGGGTTAGGGTTAGTGTTAGGGTTTGGTTTAGTGTTAGAGTTAGGGTTTGAGTTAGGGTTAGGTTTAGGGTTAGCTTAGAGTTTGGGTTAGAGTTAGGGTTAGGGTTAGGGTTTGCGTTTGGTTTAGAGTAGGGTTAAATTAGGGTTTGGGTTAAAGTTAGGGTTCGGGTGAGGTGTTGGATTAGGGTTATGGTTAGGGTTAGGGTTAGGATTAGGGTTAGGGTTAGGGTTCCGATTAGAGTTAGGTTTAGAGTTTGTGTTTGGGTAAGGGTTAAGCTTAGGGTTAGGGTTAGGATTAGGGTTAGGACTAGGTTTAGGGTTAGGGTTAGGGTTAGGATTAGGGTTAGGGTTTGGGTTTAGGTTTGGGTTAATATTAGGGTTAGTGTTAGGGTTAGGGTTTAGGGTTAGGGTTAGATTTTGGGTTAGGGTTTCGGTTAGGGTTATGTTTTGGGTTAGGGTTAGGGTTAGGGTTAGTGTTTGGGTTCTTGTTAGGAATAGGGTTAGGGTTTGAGTTTGAATTAGGTTTAGGGTTAGCATTAGGGTTAGGGGTAGGTTTAGGATTAGGGTTTCAGTTAGGGTTAGGGTTACGGTTAGGGTTTGGTTTCGGGTTAGGGTTAGGGATAGGGTTAGGGTTTGATTTAGGGTTAGGGTTAGGGTTAGGTTTAGTGTTAGGGTTTGGGTTAGGGTTAGGGTTAGGACTAGTGTTAGTGTTAGGGTTAGGTTTAGGGTTAGCATTAGGGTTAGGATTAGGGTTAGGGTTAGGGTTTGGGTTAGGGTTAGGTTTAGGGTTAAGGTTAGGGTTAGGGTTAGGGTTTGGGTTAGGGTTAGGGTTAGTGTTTGGGTTAGGTTTAGGGTTGGAGTTAGGATTAGGGTTAGGGTTTGTGTTAAAATTAGGGTTTGGGTTTGTGTTAGGGTTAGGGTTAGGGTTAGGGTTAGGGTTAGGGTTAGGTTTAGAATTAGGGTTAGGGTTAGGGTTAGGATAAGGATGAGGGTTAAGGTTAGGGTTAAGATTAGGGTTATTATTTGGGTTATGGTTTGGGTTAGTGTTAGGGTTAGGGTTTGGTTTAATTTTAGAGTTAGGGTTTGAGTTAGGGTTAGGTTTAGGGTTAGGTTAGGGTTTGGGTTAGAGTTAGGGTTAGGGTTACGGTTTGGGTTTGGTTTAGAGTTAGGGTTAGGTTAGGCTTTGGGTTAGAGTTAGGTTTAGGGTGAGGTGTTGGATTAGGGTTATGGTTAGGGTTAGGGTTAGGATTAGGGTTAGGGTTAGGGTTCCGATTAGAGTTATGTTTAGAGTTTGGGTTTGGGTTAGGGTTAAGGATAGGTTTAGTGTTAGGATTAGGGTTAGGGTTTGAGTTTGAATTAGGTTTAGGGTTAGCATTAGGGTTAGGGTTAGGTTTAGGATAAGTATTTCAGTTAGGTTTAGGGTTAGGGTTAGGGTTTGGGTTCGGGTTAGGGTTAGGGTTAGGGTTAGGGTTAGGGTTTGAGTTAGGGTTAGGTTTAGGGTTAGGGTTAGGGTAAGGGTTTGGGTTAGGGTTAGGTTTAGGACTAGGGTTAGTGTTAGGGTTAGGTTTAGGGTTAGCATTAGGGTTAGGATTAGGGTTAGGGTTAGGGTTTGGGTTAGGGTTAGGGTTAGGGTTAGGGTTAGGGTTAGGGTTAGGATTAGGGTTAAGGTTTGTGTTAAGATTGGGGTTTGGGTTTGGGTTAGGGTTAGGGTTAGGGTTAGGGTTGGGTTAGAATTAGGGTTAGGGATAGGGTTAGGGTTAGGATAAGGATGAGGGTTAGTGTTAGGGTTAGGATTAGGGTTTTTATTTGGGTTATGGTTTGGGTTAGGGTTAGGGTTACGGTTTGGGTTAATGTTAGAGTGAGGGTTTGAGTTAGGGTTAGGTTTAGGGTTAGGTTAGGGTGTGGGTTAGAGTTAGGGTTAGAGTTAGGGTTTGGGTTTGGTTTAGAGTTAGGTTTAGGTTATGGTTTGGGTTAGAGTTAGGGTTAGGGTGTGGTGTTGGATTAGGGTTATGGTTATGGTTAGGGTTAGGATTAGGGTTAGGGTTAGGCTTCCGATTAGAGTTAGGTTTAGAGTTTGGGTTTGGGTAAGGGTTAAGGTTAGGGTTAGGGTTACGGTTAGGGTTAGGGATAGGACTAGGATTAGGGTTAGGTTTAGGGTTAGGATTAGGGTTAGGGTTTGTGTTTAGGTTTGGGTTATGGTTATGGTAAGTGTTAGGGTTAGGGTTTAGGGTTAGGGTTTAGGGTTAGGGTTAGGTTTTCGGTTTGGGTTATATTTTGGGTTAGCGTTAGGGTTAGTGTTAGGTTTTGGGTTCGGGTTAGGATTAGGGTTAGGGTTTGAGTTTGAATTAGGTTTAGGGTTAGCATTAGGGTTAAGCTTAGGTTTAGGATTAGTGTTTCAGTTAGGGTTAGGGTTAGGTTAAGGTTAGGGTTAGGGTTAGGTTTAGGGTTTGATTTAGGGTTAGGGTTAGGGTTAGGGTTAGTGTTAGGGTTTGGGTTAGGGTTAGTGTTACGACTAGGGTTAGGTTTAGATTTAGGGTTAGCATTAGTTTTAGGATTAGGGTTAGTGTTAGGGTTTATGTTTGGGTTAGTGTTAGGGTTAGGCTTAGTATTTGGGTTAGGGTTAGGGTTAGCGTTAACGTTTGAGTTAGGGTTACGGTTAGGGTTAGGATTAGGGTTAGGGTTTCTGTTAAGATTAGGGTTTGGTTTAGGGTTAGGGTTAGGGTTTGGGTTAAAGTTACGTTTAGGGTTAGGTTTTGTTTTAGGGTTAGGGTTAGGGTTAGGATTAGGTTTAGCGTTTAGGTTTTCGGTTAGGTTTAGTGTTAGGGTTAGGGTTATGATTAGGGTTTGAGTTAGGGTTTAGGTTTGGTTAGGTTTAGGGTTAGGGTTAGAGTTATGGTTAGCGTTAGCTTTAGGGTTAGGGTTAGGGTTATGGTTAGGGTTAGCGTTAGGGTTAGGGTTAGGGTTAGGGTTCCGATTAGATTTAGGTTTAGAGTTTGGGTTTGGGTACGGGTTAGGGGTAGGTTTAGTGTTAGGATTAGGGTTAGGGTTTGAGTTTGAATTAGGTTTGGGGTTAGCATTAGGGTTAGGGTTAGGTTTAGGATTAGTGTTTCAGTTAGGGTTAGGGTTAGGTTAAAGTTAGGGTTAGGGTTAGGTTTAGGGTTTGATTTAGGGTTACGGTTAAGGTTAGGGTTAGTGTTAGGGTTTGGGTTAGCGTTAGGGTTACGACTAGGGTTAGGGTTAGGTTTAGGGTTAGCATTAGTTTTAGGATTAGGGTTAGGGTTCGGGTTTGGGTTTGGGTTAGGTTTAGGGTTAGGGTTAGGGTTTGGGTTAGGTTTAGGGTTAGGGTTAACGTTTGAGTTAGGGTTACGGTTAGGGTTAGGATTAGGGTTAGGGTTTCTGTTAAGATTAGGGTTTGGTTTAGGGTTAGGGTTAGGGTTTGGGTTAAAGTTACGTTTAGGGTTAGGTTTTGTTTTAGGGTTAGGGTTAGGGTTAGGATTAGGTTTAGGGTTTAGGTTTTCGGTTAGGTTTAGTGTTAGGGTTAGCGTTAGGATTAGGGTTTGGGTTAGGGTTTAGGTTTGGTTAGGTTTAGGGTTAGGGTTAGGGTTATGGTT
Source organism: Eospalax fontanierii (assembly GCA_035773235.1). Classification (NCBI taxonomy): domain Eukaryota; kingdom Metazoa; phylum Chordata; class Mammalia; order Rodentia; family Spalacidae; genus Eospalax; species Eospalax fontanierii. Next base: position 1,055,178 of record CM069542.1, on the reverse strand, counting down.
AGGTTTAGCTTTACTGTTAGGGTTAGGGTTATGGTTAGGGTTAGCGTTAGGGTTAGGGTTAGGGTTAGGGTTCCGATTAGAGTTATGTTTAGAGTTTGGGTTTGGGTAAGGGTTAAGGTTAGGGTTAGGGTTAGGGTTAGGGTTAGGGTTAGGACAAGGATTAGGGTTAGGGTTAGGGTTAGGATTAGGGTTAGGGTTTGTGTTTAGGTTTGGGTTATGGTTAGGGTAAGTGTTAGGGTTACAGTTTAGGGTTAGGGTTAGGGTTAGTTTTAGGGTTTCGGTTTGGGTTATGTTTTGGGGTAGGTTTAGGGTAAGGGTTAGGGTTTGGGTTCGGGTTATGATTAGGGTTAGGATTTGAGTTTGAATTAAGTTTAGGGTTAGCATTAGGGTTAGGGTTAGGTTTAGGATTAGTGTTTCAGTTAGGGTTAGGGTTAGGGTTAAGGTTAGGGTTAGGGTTAGGTTTAGGGTTTGATTTAGGGTTAGGGTTAGGGTTAGGGTTAGCATTAGGGTTAGGATTAGGGTTAGGGTTAGGGTTTGGGTTAGGGTTAGGGTTAGGGTTAGGGTTAGGGATAGGGTTAGGATTAGGGTTAAGGTTTGTGTTAAGATTGGGGTTTGGGTTTGGGTTAGGGTTAGGGTTAGGGTTAGGGTTGGGTTAGAATTAGGGTTAGGGATAGGGTTAGGGTTAGGATAAGGATGAGGGTTAGTGTTAGGGTTAGGATTAGGGTTTTTATTTGGGTTATGGTTTGGGTTAGGGTTAGGGTTACGGTTTGGGTTAATGTTAGAGTGAGGGTTTGAGTTAGGGTTAGGTTTAGGGTTAGGTTAGGGTTTGGGTTAGAGTTAGGGTTAGAGTTAGGGTTTGGGTTTGGTTTAGAGTTAGGTTTAGGTTATGGTTTGGGTTAGAGTTAGGGTTAGGGTGTGGTGTTGGATTAGGGTTATGGTTATTGTTAGGGTTAGGATTAGGGTTAGGGTTAGGCTTCCGATTAGAGTTAGGTTTAGAGTTTGGGTTTGGGTAAGGGTTAAGGTTAGGGTTAGGGTTACGGTTAGGGTTAGGGATAGTACTAGGATTAGGGTTAGGTTTAGGGTTAGGATTAGGGTTAGGGTTTGTGTTTAGGTTTGGGTTATGGCTATGGTATGTGTTAGGGTTAGGGTTTAGGGTTAGGTTTAGGGTTAGGGTTAGGTTTTCGGTTTGGGTTATATTTTGGGTTAGGTTTAGGGTTAGGGTTAGGGTTTGGGTTCGGGTTAGGATTAGGGTTAGGGTTTGAGTTTGAATTAGGTTTAGGGTTAGCATTAGGGTTAAGGTTAGGTTTAGGATTAGTGTTTCAGTTAGGGTTAGGGTTAGGTTAAGGTTAGGGTTAGGGTTAGGTTTAGGGTTTGATTTAGGGTTAGGGTTAGGGTTAGGGTTAGTGTTAGGGTTTGGGTTAGGGTTAGTGTTACGACTAGGGTTAGGGTTAGATTTAGGGTTAGCATTAGTTTTAGGATTAGGGTTAGGGTTAGGGTTTGTGTTTGGGTTAGGGTTAGGGTTAGGGTTAGTATTTGGGTTAGGGTTAGGGTTAGCGTTAACGTTTGAGTTAGGGTTACGGTTAGGGTTAGGATTAGGGTTAGGGTTTCTGTTAAGATTAGGGTTTGGTTTAGGGTTAGCGTTAGGGTTTGGGTTAAAATTACGTTTAGGGTTAGGTTTTGTTTTAGGGTTAGGGTCGGGGTTAGGATTAGGTTTAGGGTTTAGGTTTTCGGTTAGGTTTAGTGTTAGGGTTAGGGTTATGATTAGGGTTTGAGTTAGGGTTTAGGTTTGGTTAGGTTTAGGGTTAGGGTTAGAGTTATGGTTAGGTTTAGCTTTACGGTTAGGGTTAGGGTTATGGTTAGGGTTAGCGTTAGGGTTAGGGTTAGGGTTAGGGTTCCGATTAGATTTAGGTTTAGAGTTTGGGTTTGGGTAAGGGTTAAGGTTAGGTTTAGTGTTAGGATTAGGGTTAGGGTTTGAGTTTGAATTAGGTTTAGGGTTAGCATTAGGGTTAGGGTTAGGTTTAGGATTAGTGTTTCAGTTAGGGTTAGGGTTAGGTTAAAGTTAGGGTTAGGGTTAGGTTTAGGGTTTGATTTAGGGTTACGGTTAAGGTTAGGGTTAGTGTTAGGGTTTGGGTTAGGGTTAGGGTTACGACTAGGGTTAGGGTTAGGTTTAGGGTTAGCATTAGTTTTAGGATTAGGGTTAGGGTTCGGGTTTGGGTTTGGGTTAGGTTTAGGGTTAGGGTTAGGGTTTGGGTTAGGTTTAGGGTTAGGGTTAACGTTTGAGTTAGGGTTACGGTTAGGGTTAGGATTAGGGTTAGGGTTTCTGTTAAGATTAGGGTTTGGTTTAGGGTTAGGGTTAGGGTTTGGGTTAAAGTTACGTTTAGGGTTAGGTTTTGTTTTAGGGTTAGGGTTAGGGTTAGGATTAGGTTTAGGGTTTAGGTTTTCGGTTAGGTTTAGTGTTAGGGTTAGCGTTAGGATTAGGGTTTGGGTTAGGGTTTAGGTTTGGTTAGGTTTAGGGTTAGGGTTAGGGTTATGGTTAGGTTTAGCTTTACGGTTAGGGTTAGGGTTATGGTTAGGGTTAGCGTTAGGGTTAGGGTTAGGGTTAGGGTTCCGATTAGAGTTATGTTTAGAGTTTGGGTTTGGGTAAGGGTTAAGGTTAGGGTTAGGGTTAGGGTTAGGGT
>CM069542.1:1035000-1047500 GCA_035773235.1 Eospalax fontanierii | reverse complement strand
TGAGTTTGAGTTAGGTTTAGGTTTAGCATTAGGGTTAGAATTAGGGTTACGGTTAGGGTTTCGATTAGGGTTAGGGTTAGGGTTAGGGTTTGGGTTAGGGTTAGGATTGAATCTGGGTTAGTGTTAGGGTTAGGGTTAGTGTTAAGATTAGGGTTAGGGTTAGGGTTAGGGTTAGGTTTTGGGTTAGGGTTAGGGTTAGGATTAGAATTAGTGTTAGGATTAGGGTTAGGGTTAGGGTTAGGGAAAGGATAAGGGTGAGGGTTAGGGTTAGGGTTAGGATTAGGGTTACTATTTGGGTTATGGTTTGGGTTAGGGTTAGTGTTAGGGTTTGGTTTAGTGTTAGAGTTAGGGTTTGAGTTAGGGTTAGGTTTAGGGTTAGCTTAGAGTTTGGGTTAGAGTTAGGGTTAGGGTTAGGGTTTGCGTTTGGTTTAGAGTAGGGTTAAGTTAGGGTTTGGGTTAAAGTTAGGGTTCGGGTGAGGTGTTGGATTAGGGTTATGGTTAGGGTTAGGGTTAGGATTAGGGTTAGGGTTAGGGTTCCGATTAGAGTTAGGTTTAGAGTTTGTGTTTGGGTAAGGGTTAAGCTTAGGGTTAGGGTTAGGATTAGGGTTAGGACTAGGTTTAGGGTTAGGGTTAGGGTTAGGATTAGGGTTAGGGTTTGGGTTTAGGTTTGGGTTAATATTAGGGTTAGTGTTAGGGTTAGGGTTTAGGGTTAGGGTTAGATTTAGGGTTAGGGTTTCGGTTTGGGTTATGTTTTGGGTTAGGTTTAGGGTTAGGGTTAGTGTTTGGGTTCCGGTTACGAATAGGGTTAGGGTTTGAGTTTGAATTAGGTTTAGGGTTAGCATTAGGGTTAGGGGTAGGTTTAGGATTACGGTTTCAGTTAGGGTTAGGGTTAGGGTTAGGCTTTGGTTTCGGGTTAGGTTTAGGGATAGGGTTAGGGTTTGATTTAGGGTTAGGTTTAGGGTTAGGTTTAGTGTTAGGGTTTGGGTTAGGGTTAGGGTTAGGACTAGTGTTAGTGTTAGGGTTAAGTTTAGGGTTAGCATTAGGGTTAGGATTAGGGTTAGGGTTAGGGTTTGGGTTAGGGTTAGGGTTAGGGTTAAGGTTAGGGTTAGGGTTAGGGTTTGGGTTAGGGTTAGGGTTAGTGTTTGGGTTAGGTTTAGGGTTGGAGTTAGGATTAGGGTTAGGGTTTGTGTTAAAATTAGGGTTTGGGTTTGTGTTAGGTTTAGGGTTAGGGTTAGGGTTAGGGTTAGGGCTATGGTTAGGTTTAGAATTAGGGTTAGGGTTAGGGTTAGGATAAGGATGAGGGTTAAGGTTAGGGTTAGGATTAGGGTTATTATTTTGGTTATGGTTTGGGTTAGTGTTAGGGTTAGGGTTTGGTTTAATGTTAGAGTTAGGGTTTGAGTTAGGGTTAGGTTTAGGCTTAGGTTAGGGTTTGGGTTAGAGTTAGGGTTAGGGTTACGATTTGGGTTTGGTTTATAGTTAGGGTTAGGATAGGCTTTGGGTTAGAGTAAGGTTTAGGGTGAGGTTTTGGGTTAGGGTTATGGTTAGGGTGAGGGTTAGGATTAGGGTGAGGGTTAGGGTTCCGATTCGAGTTATGTTTAGAGTTTGGGTTTGGGTAAGGGTTAAGGTTAGGTTTAGTGTTAGGATTAGGGTTAGGGTTTGAGTTTGAATTAGGTTTAGGGTTAGCATTAGGGTTAGGGTTAGGTTTAGGATAAGTATTTCAGTTCGGTTTAGGGTTACGGTTAGGGTTTGGGTTCGGGTTAGTGTTAGGGTTAGGCGTAGGGTTAGGCTTTGATTTAGGGTTAGGGTTAGGCTTAGGGTTAGTGTAAGGGTTTGGCTTAGGGTTAGGTTTAGGACTAGGTTTAGTGTTAGGGTTAGGTTTAGGGTTAGCATTAGGGTTAGGATTAGGGTTAGGGTTAGGGTTTGGGTTAGCGTTAGGTTTAGGGTTAGGGTTAGGGTTAGGGTTAGGATTAGGGTTAAGGTTTGTGTTAAGATTAGGGTTTGATTTGGGTTAGGGTTAGGGTTAGGGTTAGGGTTAGGGTTAGGGTTAGAATTAGGGTTAGGGATAGGGTTAGGGTTAGGATAAGGATGAGGGTTAGTGTTAGGGTTAGGATTAGGGTTTTTATTTGGGTTATGGTTTGGGTTAGGGTTAGGGTTACGGTTTGGGTTAGTGTTAGAGTGAGGGTTTGAGTTAGGGTTAGGTTTATTGTTAGGTTAGGGTTTGGGTTAGATTTAGGGTTAGGGTTAGGGTTTGGGTTTGGTTTAGAGTTAGGTTTAGGTTATGGTTTGGGTTAGAGTTAGGGTTAGGGTGTGGTGTTGGATTAGGGTTATGGTTATGGTTAGGGTTATAATTAGGGTTAGGGTTTGTGTTAAGATTATGGTTTCTGTGTGGATTAGGGATGGGGTTAGGGTTTGGATTAAGGTTACGTTTAGGGTTAGGGTTTGTGTTAAGGTTAGGGTTAGGCTTAGGAGTAGGGTTAGGGTTTAGGTTTTCGGTTAGGGTTAGTGTTAGGGTTAGTGTTAGGATTAGGGTTTGGGTTAGGGTTTAGGTTTGGTTAGGTTTAGGGTTAGGGTTAGGGTTATGGTTGGGGTTAGCGTTAGGGTTAGGGTTAGCGTTAGTGTAATGGTTAGAGTTAGGGTTAGGGTTAGGGTTAGGGTTGGGTTAGTGTTTGTGTTTGGGTTAAGGTTTAGGTTAGGGTTAGGGTTAGGGTTAGGGTAAGGATTTGGGTTAGGCTTAGGATTAGGGTTCGGGTTTGGGTTAGAGTTATGGTGAGGGTTAGGGGTTGGGTTAGGGTTAGGGTTAGGGTTAGGATTAGGGTTAGGGTTTGGGGTAAGATTACGGTTTGGGTTTGGGTTAGGGTTAGGGTATGGGTTTTAGTTAGAATTAGGGTTAGTGTTATGGTTAGGGTTAGGGTTAGGGTTAGGGTTAGGGTTAGGGTTAAGGTTAGGGTTAGGGTTAGGTTTTGGGTTAGGGTTTGGGTTAGGATTAGGGTTTGAGTTTGAGTTAGGTTTAGGGTTAGCATTAGGGTTAGGATTAAGGTTAGGGTTTGGGTTTGGGTTCGAGTTAGGGTTAGGGTTAGGGTTTGGGTTAGGGTTAGGGTTAGTGTTAGGGTTTGGGAATGGGTTAGGATAAGGGTTAGGGTTAGGGTTTGGCTTAGGTTTAGGTTTAGGGTTAGTTCTTGGTTTAGGGTTAGGGTTAGGTTTACGGTTGGGTTTAGGTTTTGGGTTAGGGTTAGGGTTAGGGTTTGGGTTAGGGTTAAGGTTAGGGTTAGGGTTAGAGTTAGGGTTAGGGTTAGGGTTACGGTTTGGTTTAGGATTACATTTAGGTTTAGGTTTTCGGTTAAGTTTCGGGTTAGGGTTAGGGTTTGCGATCGGGTTCGGTTAGTGTTAGGGTTTTAGTTAGGGTTAGGGTTAGGGTTAGGGTTAGCGTTTGGGTTAGGTTTAGGCTTATGGTTAGGGTTTGAGTTTGAGTTAGGTTTAGGTTTAGCATTAGGGTTAGAATTAGGGTTACGGTTAGGGTTTCGGTTAGGGTTAGGGTTAGGGTAAGGGTTTGGGTTAGGGTTAGGTTTGAATCTGGGTTAGTGTTAGGGTTAGGGTTAGTGTTAAGAGTAGGGTTAGGGTTAGGGTTAGGGTTAGGTTTTGGGTTAGGGTTAGGGTTAGGATTAGAATTAGTGTAAGGATTAGGGTTAGGGTTAGGGTTAGGGTTAGGATAAGGGTGAGGGTTAGGGTTAGGGTTAGGATTAGGGTTACTATTTGGGTTATGGTTTGGGTTAGGGTTAGTGTTAGGGTTTGGTTTAGTGTTAGAGTTAGGGTTTGAGTTAGGGTTAGGTTTAGGGTTAGCTTAGAGTTTGGGTTAGAGTTAGGGTTAGGGTTAGGGTTTGCGTTTGGTTTAGAGTAGGGTTAAATTAGGGTTTGGGTTAAAGTTAGGGTTCGGGTGAGGTGTTGGATTAGGGTTATGGTTAGGTTTAGGGTTAGGATTAGGGTTAGGGTTAGGGTTCCGATTAGAGTTAGGTTTAGAGTTTGTGTTTGGGTAAGCGTTAAGCTTAGGGTTAGGGTTAGGATTAGGGTTACGACTAGGTTTAGGGTTAGGGTTAGGGTTAGGATTAGGGGTAGGGTTTGGGTTTAGGTTTGGGTTAATATTAGCGTTAGTGTTAGGGTTAGGGTTTAGGGTTAGGGTTAGATTTTGGGTTAGGGTTTCGGTTAGGGTTATGTTTTGGGTTAGGGTTAGGGTTAGGGTTAGTGTTTGGGTTCGGGTTAGGAATAGGGTTAGGGTTTGAGTTTGAATTAGGTTTAGGGTTAGCATTAGGGTTAGGGGTAGGTTTAGGATTAGGGTTTCAGTTAGGGTTAGGGTTAGGGTTAGGGTTTGGTTTCGGGTTAGGGTTAGGGATAGGGTTAGGGTTTGATTTAGGGTTAGGGTTAGGGTTAGGTTTAGTGTTAGGGTTTGGGTTAGAATTAGGGTTAGGACTAGTGTTAGTGTTAGGGTTAGGTTTAGGGTTAGCATTAGGGTTAGGATTAGGGTTAGGGTTAGGGTTTGGGTTAGGGTTAGGTTTAGGGTTAAGGTTAGGGTTAGGGTTAGGGTTTGGGTTAGGGTTAGGGTTAGGGTTAGTGTTTGGGTTAGGTTTAGGGTTGGAGTTAGGATTAGGGTTAGGGTTTGTGTTAAAATTAGGGTTTGGGTTTGTGTTAGGGTTAGGGTTAGGGTTAGGGTTAGGGTTAGGGTTAGGGTTAGGTTTAGAATTAGGGTTAGGGTTAGGGTTAGGATAAGGATGAGGGTTAAGGTTAGGGTTAAGATTAGGGTTATTATTTGGGTTATGGTTTGGGTTAGTGTTAGGGTTAGGGTTTGGTTTAATGTTAGAGTTAGGGTTTGAGTTAGGGTTAGGTTTAGGGTTAGGTTAGGGTTTGGGTTAGAGTTAGGGTTAGGGTTACGGTTTGGGTTTGGTTTAGAGTTAGGGTTAGGTTATGCTTTGGGTTAGAGTTAGGTTTAGGGTGAGGTGTTGGATTAGGGTTATGGTTAGGGTTAGGGTTAGGATTAGGGTTAGGGTTAGGGTTCCGATTAGAGTTATGTTTAGAGTTTGGGTTTGGGTTAGGGTTAAGGATAGGTTTAGTGTTAGGATTAGGGTTAGGGTTTGAGTTTGAATTAGGTTTAGGGTTAGCATTAGGGTTAGGGTAAGGTTTAGGATAAGTATTTCAGTTAGGTTTAGGGTTAGGGTTAGGGTTTGGTTTCGGGTTAGGGTTAGGGTTAGGGTTAGGGTTAGGGTTTGATTTAGGGTTAGGGTTAGGCTTAGGGTTAGTGTAAGGGTTTGGGTTAGGGTTAGGTTTAGGACTAGGTTTAGTGTTAGGGTTAGGTTTAGGGTTAGCATTAGGGTTAGGATTAGGGTTAGGGTTAGGGTTTGGGTTAGGGTTAGGGTTATGGTTAGGGTTAGGGTTAGGATTAGGGTTAAGGTTTGTGTTAAGATTAGGGTTTGGGTTTGGGTTAGGGTTAGGGTTAGGGTTAGGGTTAGGGTTAGAATTAGGGTTAGGGATAGGGTTAGGGTTAGGATAAGGATGAGGGTTAGTGTTAGGATTAGGATTAGGGTTTTTATTTGGGTTATGGTTTGGGTTAGGGTTAGGGTTACGGTTTGGGTTAATGTTAGAGTGAGGGTTTGAGTTAGGGTTAGGTTTAGGGTTAGGTTAGGGTTTGGGTTAGAGTTAGGGTTAGAGTTAGGGTTTGGGTTTGGTTTAGAGTTAGGTTTAGGTTATGGTTTGGGTTTGAGTTAGGGTTAGGTTGTGGTGTTGGATTAGGGTTATGGTTATGGTTAGGGTTAGGATTAGGGTTAGGGTTAGGCTTCCGATTAGAGTTAGGTTTAGAGTTTGGTTTTGGGTAAGGGTTAAGGTTAGGGTTAGGGTTACGGTTAGGGTTAGGGATAGGACTAGGATTAGGGTTAGGTTTAGGGTTAGGATTAGGGTTAGGGTTTGTGTTTAGGTTTGGGTTATTGTTATGGTAAGTGTTAGGGTTAGGGTTTAGGGTTAGGTTTAGGGTTAGGGTTAGGTTTTCGGTTTGGGTTATATTTTGGGTTAGGTTTAGGGTTAGGGTTAGGGTTTGGGTTCGGGTTAGGATTAGGGTTAGGGTTTGAGTTTGAATTAGGTTTAGGGTTAGCATTAGGGTTAAGGTTAGGTTTAGGATTAGTGTTTCAGTTAGGGTTAGGTTTAGGTTAAGGTTAGGGTTAGGGTTAGGTTTAGGGTTTGATTTAGGGTTAGGGTTAGGGTTAGGGTTAGTGTTAGGGTTTGGGTTAGGGTTAGTGTTACGACTAGGGTTAGGGTTAGATTTAGGGTTAGCATTAGTTTTAGGATTAGGGTTAGGGTTAGGGTTTGTGTTTGGGTTAGGGTTAGGTTTAGGGTTAGTATTTGGGTTAGGGTTAGGGTTAGCGTTAACGTTTGAGTTAGGGTTACGGTTAGGGTTAGGATTAGCGTTAGGGTTTCTGTTAAGATTAGGGTTTGGTTTAGGGTTAGGGTTAGGGTTTGGGTTAAAATTACGTTTAGGGTTAGGTTTTGTTTTAGGGTTAGGGTTAGGGTTAGGATTAGGTTTAGGGTTTAGGTTTTCGGTTAGGTTTAGTGTTAGGGTTAGGGTTATGATTAGGGTTTGAGTTAGGGTTTAGGTTTGGTTAGGTTTAGAGTTAGGGTTAGAGTTATGGTTAGGTTTAGCTTTACGGTTAGGGTTAGGGTTATGTTTAGTGTTAGCGTTAGGGTTAGGGTTAGGGTTAGGGTTCCGATTAGATTTAGGTTTAGAGTTTGGGTTTGGGTAAGGGTTAAGGTTAGGTTTAGTGTTAGGATTAGGGTTAGGGTTTGAGTTTGAATTAGGTTTAGGGTTAGCATTAGGGTTAGGGTTAGGTTTAGGATTAGTGTTTCAGTTAGGGTTAGGGTTAGGTTAAAGTTAGGGTTAGGGTTAGGTTTAGGGTTTGATTTAGGGTTACGGTTAAGGTTAGGGTTAGTGTTAGGGTTTGGGTTAGGGTTAGGGTTACGACTAGGGTTAGGGTTAGGTTTAGGGTTAGCATTAGTTTTAGGATTAGGGTTAGGGTTCGGGTTTGGGTTTGGGTTAGGTTTAGGGTTAGGGTTAGGGTTTGGGTTAGGTTTAGGGTTAGGGTTAACGTTTGAGTTAGGGTTACGGTTAGGGTTAGGATTAGGGTTAGGGTTTCTGTTAAGATTAGGGTTTGGTTTAGGGTTAGGATTAGGGTTTGGGTTAAAGTTCCGTTTAGGGTTAGGTTTTGTTTTAGGGTTAGGGTTAGGGTTAGGATTAGGTTAAGGGTTTAGGTTTTCGGTTAGGTTTAGTGTTAGGGTTAGGGTTAGGAATAGGGTTTGGGTTAGGGTTTAGGTTTGGTTAGGTTTAGGGTTAGGGTTAGGGTTATGGTTAGGTTTAGCTTTACGGTTAGGGTTAGGGTTATGGTTAGGGTTAGCGTTAGGGTTAGGGTTAGGGTTAGGGTTCCGATTAGAGTTATGTTTAGAGTTTGGGTTTGGGTAAGGGTTAAGGTTAGGGTTAGGGTTAGGGTTAGGGTTAGGGTTAGGACAAGGATTAGGGTTAGGGTTAGGGTTAGGATTAGGGTTAGGGTTTGTGTTTAGGTTTGGGCTATGGTTAGGGTAAGTGTTAGGGCTACAGTTTAGGGTTAGGGTTAGGGTTAGTTTTAGGGTTTCGGTTGGGGTTATGTTTTGGGCTAGGTTTGGGGTAGGGGTTAGGGTTTGGGTTCGGGTTATGATTAGGGTTAGGATTTGAGTTTGAATTAAGTTTAGGGTTAGCATTAGGGTTAGGGTTAGGTTTAGGATTAGTGTTTCAGTTAGGGTTAGGGTTAGGGGTAAGGTTAGGGTTAGGGTTAGGTTTAGGGTTTGATTTAGGGTTAGGGTTAGGGTTAGGGTTAGTGTTATGGTTTGGGTTAGGGTTAGGGTTAGGACTAGGGTTAGTGTTACGGTTAGGTTTAGGGTTAGCATTAGGTTTAGGATTAGGGTTAGGGTTAGGGTTAGGGTTAGGGTTAGGGTTTGGGTTAGGGTTAGGGTTAGGGTTAGGGTTAGGGTTAGGGTTAGGGTTTGGGTTAGGGTTACGGTTAGGGTTAGGGTTAGGGTTAGGGTTAGGCTTATGACGAGGGTTAGTGTTAGGGTTAGGTTTAGGGTTAGCATTAGGCTTAGGATTAGGGTTAGGGTTAGGGTTAGGGTTAGGGTTTGGGTTAGGATTAGGGTTAGGGTTAGGGTTTGGGTTAGGGTTAGGGTTAGGGTTAGGATTAGGGTTAGGGTTTGTGTTAAGATTAGGGTTTGGGTTAGGGTTAGGGTTAGGGTTAGGGTTAGGGTTATTATTTGGGTTATGGTTTGTGTTAGGGTTAGGGTTAGGGTTTGGGTTAGTGTTAGAGTTAGGGTTTGAATTAGGGATAGGTTTAGGGTTAGGTTAGGGTTTGGGTTAGAGTTAGGGTTAGGGTTAGGGTTTGGGTTTGGTTTAGAGTTAGGTTTAGGTTAGGGTTTAGGTTAGAGATAGGGTTAGCGTGAGGTGTTGGATTAGGGTTATGGTTAGGGTTAGGGTTAGGATTAGGGTTAGGGTTAGGGTTCCGATTAGAGTTTGGTTTAGAGTTTGGGTTTGGTTAAGGGTTAAGGTTAGGGTTAGGGTTAGGGTTAGGGTTAGGGTTAGTACTAGGATTAGGGTTAGGGTTAGTGTTAGGATTAGGGTAAGGGTTTGGGTTTAGGTTTGGGTTATGATTAGGGTAAGTGTTAGGGTTAGGGTTTAGGGTTAGGGTTAGGGTTAGGGTTAGGGTTTCGTTTTGGGTTATGTTTTGGGTTAGGTTTAGTGTTAGGGTTAGGGTTTGGGTTCGGGTTAGGATTAGGTTTAGGGTTTGAGTTTGAATTAGGTTTAGGGTTAGCATTAGGGTTCGGGTTAGGTTTAGGATTAGTATTTCAGTTAGGGTTAGGGTTTGGTTTCGGGTTAGGTTTAGAGTTAGGTTTAGGGTTTGATTTAGGGTTAGGGTTAGGGTTAGGGTTAGTGTTAGGGTTTGGGTTAGGGTTAGGGTTAGGACTAGGGTTAGTGTTAGGGTTAGGTTTAGGGTTAGCATTAGGGTTAGGATTAGGATTAGGGTTAGTGTTAGGGTTAGGGTTTGGTTTAGGATTACGGTTAGGTTTAGGTTTTCGGTTAAGTTTCGGGTTAGGGTTAGGGTTTGCGTTCGGGTTGGGTTAGTGATAGGGTTTTTGTTAGGGTTAGGGTTAGGTTTAGGGTTAGGTTTAGGGTTAGGGTTAGGGTTAGGGTTAGTGTTTGGGTTAGGGTTAGGCTTAGGGTTAGGGTTTGTGTTTGAGTTAGGTTTACGGTTATCATTAGGGTTAGGATTACGGTAAGGGTTAGGGTTAGGGTTTGGGTTAGGGTTAGGGTTAGGGTTAGGGTTTGGGTTAGGGTTAGGTTTGAATCTGGGTTAGTGTTAGGGTTAGGGTTAGTGTTAAGATTAAGTTTAGGCCTAGGTTTAGGATTAGGTTTTGGGTCAGGGTTAGGGTTAGGGTTAGAATTAGGGTTAGGGTTAGGGTTAGAATTAGGGTTAGGGTTAGGATAAGGATTAGGGTTAGGGTTAGGTGTAGGATTAGGGTTATTATTTGGGTTATGGTTTGAGTTAGGTTTAGGGTTAGTGTTTGGGTTAGTGTTAGAGTTAGGGTTTGAGTTAGGGTTAGGTTTAGGGTTAGATTAGGATTTGGGTTAGAGTTAGGGTTAGGGTTAGGGTTTGGGTTTTGTTTAGAGTTAGGGTTAGGTTAGGGTTTGGGATAGAGTTAGGGTTAGGGTGATGTGTTGGATTAGGTTTATGGTTAGGGTTAGGGTTAGGATTAGGGTTAGGGTTAGGGTTCCGATTAGAGTTAGGTTTAGAGTTTGGGTTTAGGTAAGGGTTAAGGTTAGGGTTAAGGTTAGGGTTAGGGTTAGGGTTAGGAGTAGGTTTAGGTTTAAGGTTAGGGTTAGGGTTAGGGTTAGGGTTTGGGTTAGGGTTTAGGGTTAGGGGTTAGTGGTTAAGTTTAGGTTTAGGGTTAGGGTTAGGGATTGGGTTACGGATAGGGTTAGGTTTAGGGTTAGGTTTAGGTTTTGGGTTAGGGTTAGCGTTAGAGTTTGGGTTAGGGTTAGGGTTAGGATTAGAGTTAGAGTTAGTGTTAGGGTTAGGGTTTGGTTTAGGATTACGGTTAGGTTTAGGTTTTCAGTTAAGTTTCGGGATAGGGTTAGGGTTTGCGTTCGGGTTGGGTTAGTGATAGGGTTTTAGTTAGGGTTAGGGTGAGGGTTAGGCTTAGGGTTAGGGTTTGGGTTAGGGTTAGGCTTAGGGTTAGGGTTTGAATTTGAGTTAGGTTTAGGGTTAGCATTAGGGTTAGGATTAGGGTTAGGGTTAGGGTTTGGGTTAGGGTTAGGGTTAGGGTTAGGGTTAGTGTTAGGGTTAGGGTTAGGGTTAGGGTTAGGATAAGGATTAGGTTTAGGGTTAGGTTTAGGATTAGGGTTATTATTTGGGTTATGGTTTGAGTTAGGGTTAGGGTTAGTGTTTGGGTTAGTGTTAGAGTTAGGGTTTGAGTTAGGGTTAGGTTTAGGGTTAGGTTAGGGTTTGGGTTAGAGTTAGGGTTAGGGTTAGGGTTTGTGTTTGGTTTAGAGTTAGGGTTAGGTTATGGTTTGGGATAGAGTTAGGGTTAGGGTGAGGTGTTGGATTAGGGTTATGGTTTTGGTTAGGGTTAGGATTAGGGTTAGGGTTAGGGTTCCGATTAGAGTTAGGTTTAGAGTTTGGGTTTGGGTAAGGGTTAAGGTTAGGGTTAGGGTTAGGGTTGGGGTTGGGGTTAGGATTAGGTTTCGGTTTACGGTTGGGGTTAGGGTTGGGGTTGGGGTTAGGGTTGGGGTGAGGGTTAGGGTTAGGGTTAGGGTTAGGGTTTGCGTTAGGGTTTGGCGTTAGGGGTTAGGGGGTAAGTTTAGGTTTAGGGGTAGGGTGAGGGATTGGGTTACGGTGAGGGTTAGGTTTAGGGTTAGGTTTAGGTTTTGGGTTAGGGTTAGGGTTAGCGTTTGGGTTAGGGTTAGGGTTAGGGTTAGAGTTAGTGTTTAGGTTAGGTTTGGTTTAGGATTACGGTTAGGTTTAGGTTTTCGGTTAAGTTTCGGGTTACGGTGATAGGGTTTTAGTTAGGGTTAGGGTTAGGGTTAGGGTTAGGGTTAGGGTTAGGGTTTGGGTTAGGGTTAGGCTTTGGGTTAGGGTTTGAGTTTGAGTTAGGTTTAGGGTTAGGATTAGGGTTAGGATTAGGGTTAGGGTTAGGGTTTGGGTTAGGGTTAGGGTTAGGGTTAGGGTTTGGTTTATGGTTAGGCTTAGGGTTAGGGTTTGAGTTTGAGTTAGGTTTCGGGTTAGCATTAAGGTTAGGATTAGGGTTAGGGTTAGGGTTTGGGTTAGGGTTAGGGTTAGGGTTAGGGTTTTAGTTAGGGATGGTTAGGGTTAGGTTTTGGATTAGGGTTAGGCTTAGGGTTAGGGTTTGAGTTTTAGTTAGGTTTCGGGTTAGCATTAGGGTTAGGATTAGGGTTAGGTTTAGGGTTTGGGTTAGGGTTAGGGTTAGGGTTAGGGTTAGGGTTTGGTTTAGGGTTAGGTTTAGGTTAGGGTTTAGGTTAGAGATAGGGTTAGCGTGAGGTGTTGGATTAGGGTTATGGTTAGGGTTAGGGTTAGGATTAGGGTTAGGGTTAGGGTTCCGATTAGAGTTTGGTTTAGAGTTTGGGTTTGGGTAAGGGTTAAGGTTAGGGTTAGGGTTAGGGTTAGGGTTAGGGTTAGTACTAGGATTAGGGTTAGGGTTAGTGTTAGGATTAGGGTAAGGGTTTGGGTTTAGGTTTGGGTTATGATTAGGGTAAGTGTTAGGGTTAGGGTTTAGGGTTAGGGTTAGGGTTAGGGTTAGGGTTTCGTTTTGGGTTATGTTTTGGGTTAGGTTTAGTGTTAGGGTTAGGGTTTGGGTTCGGGTTAGGATTAGGTTTAGGGTTTGAGTTTGAATTAGGTTTAGGGTTAGCATTAGGGTTCGGGTTAGGTTTAGGATTAGTATTTCAGTTAGGGTTAGGGTTTGGTTTCGGGTTAGGTTTAGGGTTAGGTTTAGGGTTTGATTTAGGGTTAGGGTTAGGGTTAGGGTTAGTGTTAGGGTTTGGGTTAGGGTTAGGGTTAGGACTAGGGTTAGTGTTAGGGTTAGGTTTAGGGTTAGCATTAGGGTTAGGATTAGGATTAGGGTTAGTGTTAGGGTTAGGGTTTGGTTTAGGATTACGGTTAGGTTTAGGTTTTCGGTTAAGTTTCGGGTTAGGGTTAGGGTTTGCGTTCGGGTTGGGTTAGTGATAGGGTTTTTGTTAGGGTTAGGGTTAGGTTTAGGGTTAGGTTTAGGGTTAGGGTTAGGGTTAGTGTTTGGGTTAGGGTTAGGCTTAGGGTTAGGGTTTGTGTTTGAGTTAGGTTTACGGTTATCATTAGGGTTAGGATTAGGGTAAGGGTTAGGGTTAGGGTTTGGGTTAGGGTTAGGGTTAGGGTTAGGGTTAGGGTTAGGGTTAGGTT
>CM069542.1:1030000-1032500 GCA_035773235.1 Eospalax fontanierii | reverse complement strand
TATGGTTAGGGTTAGTGTTAGGGTTAGGGTTTAGGGTTAAGGTTAGGGATAGGGTTAGGGTTAGAGTTTCAGTTTGGCTTGTGTTTTGGGTTAGGTTTAGTGTTACGGTTAGGGTTTGGGTTCGGGTTAGGATTAGGGTTAGTGTTTGAGTTTGAATTAGGTTTAGGGTTAGCATTAGGCTTAGGATTAGGTTTAGGATTAGTGTTTCTGTTAGGTTTAGGGTTAGGGTTAGGGTTTGGGTAATGGTTAGGTTTAGGGTTAGGGTTAGTTTTAGAGTTGGGGGTTAGGTTTAGGTTTTGGGTTATTGTTAGGTTTTGGGTTAGGGTTAGTGTTAGTGTTTGGGTTTCAGTTAGAATTAGGGTTAGCGTTACGGTTTGTGTTAGGGTTAGGGTTAGAGTTTGAATTAGGTTTAGGGTTAGGGTTAGATTTAGGATTTTGTTTAGGGGTAGTGTTGGCTTTAGTTTAGGTTTTGGGTTAGGTTTAGAGTTAGGGTTAGGGTTTGGGTTCGGGTTAGAATTAGGGTTAGGGATAGGGTTTGAGTTAGGGTTAGGGATAGGGTTAGGGTTAGTGTTAGGGTTTGGGTTAGGGTTAGGGTTAGGATTAGGATTAGGGTTTGGGTTACGGTAAGGGTTTGGGTTACGGTTAGGGTTAGGGTTAGCTTTTGGGTTAGGGTTAGTGTTAGGGTTAGGATTAGGTTTAGGGTTTGCGTTAAGATTATGGTTTCTGTATGGATTAGGGTAATTGTAAGGGTTTGGCTTAAGGTTACGCTTAGGGTTTAGCTTTGCGTTAAGGTTAGGGTTAGGCTTAGGAGTAGGGTTAGGGTTTAGGTTTTCGGTTAGGGTTAGTGTTACGATTAGTGTAAGGAATAGGGTTTGGGTTAGGGTTTAGGTTTGGTTAGGTTTAGGGTTACGGTTAGGGTTATGGTTAGGGTTAGCGTTAGGGTTAGGGTTAGGGTTAGGGTTAGCGTTAGGGTTAGGGTTAGGGTTTGGGTTTGGGTTAGGGTTTGGGTTAGGGTTAGGGTTTGGTTTAGGGTTAGGGTAAGGATTTGGGTTAGGCTTAGGATTAGGGTTCGGGTTTGGGTTAGAGTTATGGTGAGGGTTAGGGGTTGGGTTAGGGTTAGGGTTAGGGTTAGGATTAGGGTTAGGGTTTGTGTTAAGATTACGGTTTGGGTTTGGGTTAGGGTTAGGGTTTGGGTTTTAGTTAGAATTAGGGTTAGTGTTATGGTTAGGGTTAGGGTTAGTTTTAGGGTTAGGGTTAAGGTTAGGGTTAGGGTTAGGTTTTGGGTTAGGGTTAGGGTTAGGATTAGGGTTTGAGTTTGAGTTAGGTTTAGGGTTAGCATTAGGGTTAGGATTAGGGTTAGGGTTAGGGTTTGGGTTAGGGTTAGGGTTAGTGTTAGGGTTTGGGAATGGGTTAGGATAAGGGTTAGGGTTAGGGTTTGGCTTAGGGTTAGGTTTAGGGTTAGTTCTTGGTTTAGGGTTAGGGTTAGGTTTACGGTTGGGTTTAGGTTTTGGGTTAGGGTTAGGGTTAGGGTTTGGGTTAGGGTTAAGGTTAGGGTTAGGGTTAGGGTTAGGGTTAGGGTTAGGTTTAGGCTTTGGTTTAGGATTACATTTAGGTTTAGGTTTTCGGTTAAGTTTCGGGTTAGTGTTAGGGTTTGCAATCGGGTTCGGTTAGTGTTAGGGTTTTAGTTAGGTTTAGGGTTAGGGTTAGGGTTAGCGTTTGGGTTAGGGTTAGGGTTTGGGTTAGGGTTAGGTTTGAATCTGGGTTAGTGTTAGGGTTAGGGTTAGTGTTAAGATTAGGGTTAGGGTTAGGGTTAGGGTTAGGTTTTGGGTTAGGGTTAGGGTTAGGATTAGAATTAGTGTTAGGATTAGGGTTAGGGTTAGGGTTAGGGTTAGGATAAGGGTGAGGGTTAGGGTTAGGGTTAGGATTAGGGTTATTATTTGGGTTATGGTTTGGGTTAGGGTTAGTGTTAGGGTTTGGTTTAGTGTTAGGTTTAGGGTTTGAGTTAGGGTTAGGTTTAGGGTTAGGTTAGAGTTTGGGTTAGAGTTAGGGTTAGGGTTAGGGTTTGCGTTTGGTTTAGAGTTAGGGTTAAGTTAGGGTTTGGGTTAAAGTTAGGGTTCGGGTGAGGTGTTGGATTAGGGTTATGGTTAGGGTTAGGGTTAGGATTAGGGTTAGGGTTAGGGTTCCGATTAGAGTTAGGTTTAGAGTTTGTGTTTGGGTAAGGGTTAAGCTTCGGATTAGGGTTAGGATTAGGGTTAGGACTAGGTTTAGGGTTAGGGTTAGGGTTAGGATTAGGGTTAGGGTTTGGGTTTAGGTTTGGGTTAATATTAGGGTTAGTGTTAGGGTTAGGGTTTAGGGTTAGCGTTAAATTTAGGGTTAGGGTTTCGGTTTGGGTTATGTTTTGGGTTAGGTTTAGGGTTAGGGATAGTGTTTGGGTTCGGGTTAGGAATAGGGTTAGGGTTTGAGTTTGAATTAGGTTTAGGGTTAGCATTAGGGTTAGGGG
>CM069542.1:1025000-1027500 GCA_035773235.1 Eospalax fontanierii | reverse complement strand
ATTAGGGTTAGGGTTAGAGTTAGGATTAGGGTTAGGGTTTGGGTTTAGGTTTGGTTCATGGTTAGGGTAAGTGTTAGGGTTACAGTTTAGGGTTAGGGTTAGGGTTAGGGTTAGGGTTTCGGTTTGGGTTATGTTTTGGGCTAGGTTTAGGATTAGGGTTAGGGTTTGGGTTCGGGTTAGGATTAGGGTTATTGTTTGAGTTTGAATTAGGTTTAGGGTTAGCATTAGGGTTAGGGTTAGGTTTAGAATTAGTGTTTCAGTTAGGGTTAGGGTTAGGGTTAAATTAGGGTTAGGGTTAGGTTTAGGGTTTGATTTAGGGTTAGGGTTAGGGTTAGGGTTAGTGTTAGGGTTTGGGTTAGGGTTAGGGTTAGGACTAGAGTTAATGTTAGGGTTAGGTTTACGGTTAGCATTAGGGTTAGGATTAGGGTTAGGGTTAGGGTTAGGGTTAGGGTTAGTGTTTGGGTTAGGTTTAGGGTTGAAGTTAGGATTAGGGTTAGGGTTTGTGTTAAAATTAGGATTTGGGTTTGTGTTAGGGTTAGGGTTAGGGTTAGGGTTAGGATAAGGATGAGGGTTAAGGTTAGGGTTAGGATAAGGATGAGGGTTAAGGTTAGGGTTAGGATTAGGGTTATTATTTGGTTTATGGTTTGGGTTAATGTTAGGGTTAGGGTTTGGTTTAGTGTTAGAGTGAGGGTTTGAGTTAGGGTTAGTGTTAGGGTTAGGTTAGGGTTAGGGTTAGGGTTAGGGTTAGGGTTAGGGTTAGGGTTAGAGTTAGGGTTAGGGTGAGGTGTTGGAGTAGGGTTATGGTTAGGGTTAGGGTGAAAGTTTGGGTTAGGGTGTGGTGTTGGATTAGGGTTATGGTTAGGGTTAGCGTTAGGATTAGGGTTAGGGTTAAGGTTCCGATTAGAGTTATGTTTAGAGTTTGGGTTTGGGTAAGGCTTAAAGTTAGGTTTAGGGTTAGCATTAGCGTTAGGGTTTGAGTTTGAATTAGCTTTAGGGTTAGCATTACGGTTAGGTTTAGGTTTAGGATAAGTATTTCAGTTAGGGTTAGGGTTAGGTTTAGGGTTTGGGTTCGGGTTAGGGTTAGGGTTAGGGTTATGGTTTGATTTAAGGTTAGGGTTAGGCTTATGGTTAGTGTAAGGGTTTGGGTTAGGGTTAGGTTAGGACTAGGGTTAGTGTTAGCGTTAGGTTTAGGGTTAGCATTAGGGTTAGGATTAGGTTTAGGGTTAGGGTTTGGGTTAGGGTTAGGGTTAGGGTTAGGGTTTGGGTTAGGGTTAGGGTTAGGACTAGGGTTAGCATTAGGGTTAGGATTAGGGTTAGGGTTAGTGTAAGGGTTTGGGTTAGGGTTAGGGTTAGGGTTAGTGTTAGGGTTTGGGAATGGGTTACGAGAAGCGTTAGGGGTAGGGTTTGGCTTAGGGTTAGGTTTAGGGTTAGTTTTTGGTTTAGGGTTAGGGTTAGGTTTACGGTTGGGTTTAGGTTTTGGGTTAGGGTTAGGGTTAGGGTTTGGGTTAGGGTTAAGGTTACGGTTAGGGTTAGGTTTAGGGTTAGGGTTAATGTTTGGTTTAGGATTACATTTAGGTTTAGGTTTTCGGTTAAGTTTCGGGTTAGGGTTAGGCTTAGGGTTAGGGTTTGAGTTTGAGTTAGGGTTAGGTTTAGCATTAGGGTTAGAATTAGGGTTATGGTTAGGGTTTGGGTTATGGTTAGCGTTAGGGTTAGGGTTTGGGTTAGGGTTAGGTTTGAATCTGGGTTAGTGTTAGGGTTAGGGTTAGTGTTAAGATTATGGTTAGGGTTAGGGTTAGGTTTTGGGTTAGGGTTAGGGTTAGGATTAGAATTAGTGTTAGGGTTAGGGTTAGGGTTAGGATAAGGATGAGGGTTAGGGTTAGGGTTAGGATTAGGGTTATTATTTGGGTTATGGTTTGGGTTAGGTTTAGTGTTAGGGTTTGGTTTAGTGTTAGAGTTAGGGTTTGAGTTAGGGTTAGGTTTAGGGTTAGGTTAGAGTTTGGGTTAGAGTTAGGGTTAGGGTTAGGGTTTGCATTTGGTTTAGAGTTAGGGTTAAGTTAGGGTTTGGGTTAAAGTTAGGGTACGGGTGAGGTGTTGGATTAGGGTTAATGTTAGGGTTAGGGTTAGGATTAGGGTTAGGGTTAGGGTTCCGATTAGAGTTAGGTTTAGAGTTTGTGTTTGGGTAAGGCTTAAGGTTAGTGTTAGTGTTAGGGTTAGGGTTAGGGTTAGGGTTAGGACTAGGATTAGGGTTAGGGTTAGGGTTAGGAATAGGGTTAGGGTTTGGGTTTAGGTTTGGGTTAATATTAGGGTTAGTGTTAGGGTTAGGGTTTAGGGTTAGGGTTAGATTTAGGGTTAGGGATTCGGTTTGGGTTATGTTTTGGGTTATGTTTAGGGTTAGGGTTAGTGTTTGGGTTCGGGTTAGGAATAGGGTTAGGGTTTGAGTTTGAATTAGGTTTAGGGTTAGCATTAGGGTTAGGGTTAGCTTTACGATTAGGGTTTCAGT
>CM069542.1:1010000-1022500 GCA_035773235.1 Eospalax fontanierii | reverse complement strand
GTTATGGTTAGGGTTAGGATTAGGGTTAGGGTTAGGCTTCCGATTAGAGTTAGGTTTAGAGTTAGGGTTTGGGTAAGGGTTAAGGATAGTGTTAGGGTTACGGTGAGGGTTAGGGATAGGAATGGGATTAGGGTTAGGATTAGGGTTAGGGTTTGTGTTTAGGTTTGGGTTATGGTTAGGTTAAGTGTTAGGGTTAGGGTTTAGGGTTAGGTTTAGGGTTAGGGTTAGGGTTTGGGTTCGGGTTAGGATTAGGGTTAGGGTTTGAGTTTGAATTAGTTTTAGGGTTAGCATTAGGGTTAGGGTTAGGTTTAGGATTAGTGTTACAATTAGGGTTAGGGTTAGGTTAAGGTTAGGGTTAGGGTTAGGTTTAGGGTTTGATTTAGGGTTAGGGTTAGGGTTAGGGTTAGTGTTAGGGTTTGGGTTAGGGTTAGGCTTAGGACTAGGGTTAGTGTTAGGGTTAGGTTTAGGGTTAGCATTAGGGTTAGGATTAGGGTTAGGGTTAGTGTTAGGGTTAGGGTTTGGTTTAGGATTACGGTTAGGTTTAGGTTTTCGGTTAAGTTTCGGGTTAGGGTTTGCGTTCGGGTTGGGTTAGTGTTAAGGTTTTAGTTAGGGTTATGGTTAGGGTTAGGTTTAGGGATAGGGTTAGGGTTAGGGTGACGGATTGGGTTAGGGTTAGGCTTAGGGTTAGGGTTTGTGTTTGAGTTAGGTTTACGGTTATCATTAGGTTAGGATTAGGGTTAGGGTTAGGGTTAGGGTTAGGGTTAGGGTTTGGGTTAGGGTTAGGTTTTAATCTGGGTTAGTGTTAGGGTTAGGGTTAGTGTTAAGATTAAGTTTAGGGTTAGGTTTAGGATTAGGTTTTGGGTCATGGTTAGGGTTAGGGTTAGAATTAGGCTTAGGGTTAGGGTTAGAATTAGGGTTAGGGTTAGGATAAGGATTAGGGTTAGGGTTAGGTGTAGGATTAGGGTTATTATTTGGGTTATGGTTTGAGTTAGGTTTAGGGTTAGTGTTTCGGTTAGTGTTAGAGTTAGGGTTTGAGTTAGGGTTAGGTTTAGGGTTAGATTAGGGTTTGGGTTAGAGTTAGGGTTAGGGTTAGGGTTTGGGTTTGGTTTAGAGTTAGGGTTAGGTTAGGGTTTGGGATAGAGTTAGGGTTAGGGTGATGTGTTGGATTAGGGTTATGGTTAGGGTTAGGGTTAGGATTAGGGTTAGGGTTAGGGTTCCGATTAGAGTTAGGTTTAGAGTTTGGGTTTGGGTAAGGGTTAAGGTTAGGGTTAAGGTTAGGGTTAGGGTTAGGGTTAGGAGTAGGTTTAGGTTTAACGTTAGGGTAAGGGTTAGGGTTAGGGATTGGGTTAGGGTTTAGGGTTAGGGGTTAGGGGTTAAGTTTAGGTTTAGGGTTAGGGTTAGGGATTGGGTTACGGATAGGGTTAGGTTTAGGGTTAGGTTTAGGTTTTGGGTTAGGGTTAGCGTTAGCGTTTGGGTTAGGGTTAGGGTTAGGATTAGAAATAGAGTTAGTGTTAGGGTTAGGGTTTGGTTTAGGATTACGGTTAGGTTTAGGTTTTCGGTTAAGTTTCGGGTTAGGGTTAGGGTTTGCGTTCGGGTTGGGTTAGTGATAGGGTTTTAGTTAGGGTTAGGGTGAGGGTTAGGGTTAGGGTTAGGGTTAGGGTTTGGGTTCGGTTTGGGTTAGTGTTAGGGTTTTAGTTAGGGTTAGGGTTAGGGTTAGGTTTAGGGTTAGCATTAGGGTTAGGATTAGGGTTAGGGTTAGGGTTTGGGTTAGGGTTAGGGTTAGGGTTAGGGTTAGGGTTAGGATTAGTGTTAAGGTTTGTGTTAAGATTAGGGTTTGGGTTTGGGTTAGGGTTAGGGTTAGGGTTAGGGTTAGGGTTAGCGTTAGAATTAGAGTGAGGGATAGGGTTAGGGTTAGGATAAGGATGAGGGTTAGTGTTAGGGTTAGGATTAGGGTTTTTATTTGGGTTATGGTTTGGGTTAGGTTTAGGGTTACGGTTTGGGTTAGTGTTAGAGTGCGGGTTTGAGTTAGGGTTAGGTTTAGGGTTAGGTTAGGGTTTGGGTTAGAGTTAGGGTTAGGGTTAGGGTTTGGGCTTTTTTTAGAGTTAGGTTTAGGTTATGGTTTGGGTTAGAGTTAGGGTTAGGGTGTGGTGTTGGATTAGGGTTATGGTTATGGTTAGGGTTATAATTAGGGTTAGGGTTTGTGTTAAGATTATGGTTTCTGTGTGGATTAGGGATGGGGTTAGGGTTTGGATTAAGGTTACGTTTAGGGTTAGGGTTTGTGTTAAGGTTAGGGTTAGGCTTAGGAGTAGGGTTAGGGTTTAGGTTTTCGGTTAGGGTTAGTGTTAGGGTTAGTGTTAGGATTAGGGTTTGGGTTAGGGTTTAGGTTTGGTTAGGTTTAGGGTTAGGGTTAGGGTTATGGTTAGGGTTAGCGTTAGGGTTAGGGTTAGGGTTAGGGTTAGCGTTAGGGTTAGGGTTAGGGTTTGGGTTTGGGTTAGGGTTTGGGTTAGGGTTATGGTTTGGGTTAGGGTTAGGGTTAGGGTTAGGTTAAGGATTTGGGTTAGGCTTAGGATTAGGGTTCGGGTTTGGGTTAGAGTTATGGTGAGGGTTAGGGGTTGGGTTAGGGTTAGGGTTAGGGTTAGGATTAGGGTTAGGGTTTGTGTTAAGATTACGGTTTGGGTTTGGGTTAGGGTTAGGGTATGGGTTTTAGTTAGAATTAGGGTTAGTGTTATGGTTAGGGTTAGGGTTAGGGTTAGGGTTAGGGTTAGGGTTAAGGTTAGGGTTAGGGTTAGGTTTTGGGTTAGGGTTTGGGTTAGGATTAGGGTTTGAGTTTGAGTTAGGTTTAGGGTTAGCATTAGGGTTAGGATTAAGGTTAGGGTTTGGGTTTGGGTTCGAGTTAGGGTTAGGGTTAGGGTTTGGGTTAGGGTTAGGGTTAGTGTTAGGGTTTGGGAATGGGTTAGGATAAGGGTTAGGGTTAGGGTTTGGCTTAGGGTTAGGTTTAGGGTTAGTTCTTGGTTTAGGGTTAGGGTTAGGTTTACGGTTGGGTTTAGGTTTTGGGTTAGGGTTAGGGTTAGGGTTTGGGTTAGGGTTAAGGTTAGGGTTAGGGTTAGGGTTAGGGTTAGGGTTAGGGTTAGGGTTTGGTTTAGGATTACATTTAGGTTTAGGTTTTCGGTTAAGTTTCGGGTTAGGGTTAGGGTTTGCAATCGGGTTCGGTTATTGTTAGGGTTTTAGTTAGGGTTAGGGCTAGGGTTAGGGTTAGCGTTTGGGTTAGGGTTAGGCTTATGGTTAGGGTTTGAGTTTGAGTTATGTTTAGGTTTAGCATTAGGGTTAGAATTAGGGTTACGGTTAGGGTTTCGGTTAGGGTTAGGGTTAGGGTAAGGGTTTGGGTTAGGGTTAGGTTTGAATCTGGGTTAGTGTTAGGGTTAGGGTTAGTGTTAAGATTAGGGTTAGGGTTAGTGTTAGCTTTTGGGTTAGGGTTAGGGTTAGGATTAGAATTAGTGTTAGGAGTAGGGTTAGAGTGAGGGTGAGGGTTAGTATAAGGGTGAGGGTTAGGGTTAGGGTTAGGATTAGGGTTACTATTTGGGTTATGGTTTGGGTTAGGGTTAGTGTTAGGGTTTGGTTTAGTGTTAGAGTTAGGGTTTGAGTTAGGGTTAGGTTTAGGGTTAGCTTAGAGTTTGGGTTAGAGTTAGGGTTAGGGTTAGGGTTTGCGTTTGGTTTAGAGTAGGGTTAAGTTAGGGTTTGGGTTAAAGTTAGGGTTCGGGTGAGGTGTTGGATTAGGGATATGGTTAGGGTTAGGGTTAGGATTAGGGTTAGGGTTAGGGTTCCGATTAGAGTTAGGTTTAGAGTTTGGGTTGGGTAAGGGTTAAGCTTAGGGTTAGGGTTAGGATTAGGATTAGGACTAGGTTTAGGGTTAGGGTTAGGGTTAGCATTAGGGTTAGGGTTTGGGATTAGGTTTGGGTTAATATTAGGGTTAGTGTTAGGGTTAGGGTTTAGGGTTAGGGTTAGATTTAGGGTTAGGGTTTCGGTTTGGGTTATGTTTTGGGTTAGGTTTAGGGTTAGGGTTAGTGTTTGGGTTCGGGTTAGGAATAGGGTTAGGGTTTGAGTTTGAATTAGGTTTAGGGTTAGCATTAGGGTTAGGGGTAGGTTTAGGATTAGGGTTTCAGTTAGGGTTAGGGTTAGGGTTAGGGTTTGGTTTCGGGTTAGGTTTAGGGATAGGGTTAGGGTTTGATTTAGGGTTAGGTTTAGGGTTATGTTTAGTGTTAGGGTTAGGGTTAGGGTTAGGGTTAGGACTAGTTTTAGTGTTAGGGTTAGGGTTAGGGGTAGCTTTAGGGTTAGGGTTAGGGGTAGGGGGAGGGTTTGGGTTAGGGTTAGGGTTAGGGTTAAGGTTAGGGTTAGGGTTAGGGTTTGGGTTAGGGTTAGGGTTAGTGTTTGGGTTAGGTTTAGGGTTGGAGTTAGGATTAGGGTTAGGGTTTGTGTTAAAATTAGGGTTTGGGTTTGTGTTAGGGTTAGGGTTAGGGTTAGGGTTAGGGTTAGGGTTATGGTTAGGTTTAGAATTAGGGTTAGGGTTAGGGTTAGGATAAGGATGAGGGTTAAGGTTAGGGTTAGGATTAGGGTTATTATTTTGGTTATGGTTTGGGTTAGTGTTAGGGTTAGGGTTTGGTTTAATGTTAGAGTTAGGGTTTGAGTTAGGGTTAGGTTTAGGGTTAGGTTAGGTTTTGGGTTAGAGTTAGGGTTAGGGTTACGGTTTGGGTTTGGTTTAGAGTTAGGGTTAGGTTAGGCTTTGGGTTAGAGTTAGGTTTAGGGTGAGGTGTTGGATTAGGGTTATGGTTAGTGTTAGGGTTAGGATTAGGGTTAGGGCTAGGGTTCCGATTAGAGTTATGTTTAGAGTTTGGGTTTGGGTAAGGGTTAAGGTTAGGTTTAGTGTTAGGATTAGGGTTAGGGTTTGAGTTTGAATTAGGTTTAGGGTTAGCATTAGGGTTAGGGTTAGGTTTAGGATAAGTATTTCAGTTCGGTTTAGGGTTAGGGTTAGGGTTTGGGTTCGGGTTAGGTTTAGGGTTAGGGTTAGGGTTAGGGTTAGGGATTGATTTAGGGTTGGGGTTAGGCTTAGGGTTAGTGTAAGGGTTTGGGTTAGGGTTAGGTTTAGGACTAGGTTTAGTGTTAGGGTTAGGTTTAGGGTTAGCATTAGGGTTAGGATTAGGGTTAGGGTTAGGGTTTGGGTTAGGGTTAGGTTTAGGGTTAGGGTTAGGGTTAGGGTTAGGGTTAGGATTAGGGTTAAGGTTTGTGTTAAGATTAGGGTTTGATTTGGGTTAGGGTTAGGGTTAGGGTTAGGGTTAGGGTTAGGGTGAGGGTTAGAATTAGGGTTAGGGATAGGGTTAGGGTTAGGATAAGGATGAGGGTTAGTGTTAGGGTTAGGATTAGGGTTTTTATTTGGGTTATGGTTTGGGTTAGGGTTAGGGTTACGGTTTGGGTTAGTGTTAGAGTGAGGGTTTGAGTTAGGGTTAGGTTTAGGGTTAGGTTAGGGTTTGGGTTAGAGTTAGGGTTAGGGTTAGGGATTGGGTTTGGTTTAGAGTTAGGTTTAGGTTATGGTTTGGGTTAGAGTTAGGGTTAGGGTGTGGTGTTGGATTAGGGTTATGGTTATGGTTAGGGTTAGGATTAGGGTTAGGGTTAGGCTTCCGATTAGAGTTAGGTTTAGAGTTTGGGTTTGGTTAAGCGTTAAGGTTAGGGTTAGGGTTACGGTTAGGGTTAGGGATAGGACTAGGATTAGGGATAGGTTTAGGGTTAGGATTAGGGTTAGGGTTTGTGTTTAGGTTTGGGTTATGGTTATGGTAAGTGTTAGGGTTAGGGTTTAGGGTTAGGTTTAGGGTTAGGGTTAGGTTTTCGGTTTGGGTTATATTTTGGGTTAGGTTTAGGGATAGGGTTAGGGTTTGGGTTCGGGTTAGAATTAGGGTTAGGGTTTGAGTTTGAATTAGGTTTAGTGTTAGCATTAGGGTTAGGGTTAGGTTTAGGATTAGTGTTTCAGTTAGGGTTAGGGTTAGGTTAAGGTTAGGGTTAGGGTTAGGTTTAGGGTTTGATTTAGGGTTAGGGTTAGGGTTAGGGTTAGTGTTAGGGTTTGGGTTAGGGTTAGTGTTATGACTAGGGTTAGGGTTAGGTTTAGGGTTAGCATTAGTTTTAGGATTAGGGTTAGGGTTAGGGTTTGGGTTTGTGTTAGGGTTAGGGTTAGGGTTAGTGTTTGGGTTAGGGTTAGGGTTAGGGTTAACGTTTGAGTTAGGGTTACGGTTAGGGTTAGGATTAGGGTTAGGGTGTGTGTTAAGTTTAGGGTTTGATTTAGGGTTAGGGTTAGGCTTAGGGTTAGTGTAAGGGTTTGGGTTAGGGTTAGGTTTAGGACTAGGGTTAGTGTTAGGGTTAGGTTTAGGGTTAGCATTAGGGTTAGGATTAGGGTTAGGGTTAGGGTTTGGCTTAGGGTTAGGGTTAGGGTTAGGGTTAGGGTTAGGGTTAGGATTAGGGTTAAGGTTTGTGTTAAGATTAGGGTTTGGGTTTGGGTTAGGGTTAGGGTTAGGGTTAGGGTTAGGGTTAGGGTTAGAATTAGGGTTAGGGATAGGGTTAGGGTTAGGATAAGAATGAGGGTTAGTGTTAGGGTTAGGATTAGGGTTTTTATTTGGGTTATGGTTTGGGTTAGGTTTAGGGTTACGGTTTGGGTTAGTGTTAGAGTGAGGGTTTGAGTTAGGGTTAGGTTTAGGGTTAGGTTAGGGTTTGGGTTAGAGTTAGGGTTAGGGTTAGGGTTTGGGTTTGGTTTAGAGTTAGGTTTAGGTTATGGTTTGGGTTAGAGTTAGGGTTAGGGTGTGGTGTTGGATTAGGGTTATGGTTATGGTTAGGGTTATAATTAGGGTTAGGGTTTGTGTTAAGATTATGGTTTCTGTGTGGATTAGGGATGGGGTAAGGGTTTGGATTAAGGTTACGTTTAGGGTTAGGGTTTGTGTTAAGGTTAGGGTTAGTCTTAGGAGTAGGGTTAGGGTTTAGGTTTTCGGTTAGGGTTAGTGTTAGGGTTAGTGTTAGGATTAGGGTTTGGGTTAGGGTTTAGGTTTGGTTAGGTTTAGGGTTAGGGTTAGGGTTATGGTTAGGGTTAGCGTTAGGGTTAGGGTTAGGGTTAGGGTTAGCGTTAGGGTTAGGTTTAGGGTTTGGGTTTGGGTTAGGGTTTGGGTTAGGGTTAGGGTTTGGGTTAGGGTTAGGGTTAGGGTTAGGGTAAGGATTTGGGTTAGGCTTGGGATTAAGGTTCGGGTTTGGGTTAGAGTTATGGTGAGGGTTAGGGGTTGGGTTAGGGTTAGGGTAAGGGTTAGGATTAGGGTTAGGGTTTGTGTTAAGATTACGGTTTGGGTTTGGGTTAGGGTTAGGGTATGGGTTTTAGTTAGAATTAGGGTTAGTGTTATGGTTAGGGTTAGGGTTAGTGTTAGGGTTAGGGTTAGGGTTAAGGTTAGGGTTAGGGTTAGGTTTTGGGTTAGGGTTTGGGTTAGGATTAGGGTTTGAGTTTGAGTTAGGTTTAGGGTTAGCATTAGGGTTAGGATTAAGGTTAGGGTTTGGGTTTGGGTTCGAGTTAGGGTTAGGGTTAGGGTTTGGGTTAGGGTTAGGATTAGTGTTAGGGTTTGGGAATGGGTTAGGATAAGGGTTAGGGTTAGGGTTTGGCTTAGGGTTAGGTTTAGGGTTAGTTCTTGGTTTAGGGTTAGGGTTAGGTTTACGGTTGGGTTTAGGTTTTGGGTTAGGGTTAGGGTTAGGGTTTGGGTTAGGGTTAAGGTTAGGGTTAGGGTTAGGGTTAGGGTTAGGGTTAGGGTTTGGTTTAGGATTACATTTAGGTTTAGGTTTTCGGTTAAGTTTCGGGTTAGGGTGAGGGTTTGCGATCGGGTTCGGTTAGTGTTAGGGTTTTAGTTAGGGTTAGGGTTAGGGTTAGGGTTAGCGTTTGGGTTAGTGTTAGGCTTATGGTTAGGGTTTGAGTTTGAGTTAGGTTTAGGTTTAGCATTAGGGTTAGAATTAGGGTTACGGTTAGGGTTTCGGTTAGGGTTAAGGTTAGGGTAAGGGTTTGGGTTAGGGTTAGGTTTGAATCTGGGTTAGTGTTAGGGTTAGGGTTAGTGTTAAGATTAGGGTTAGGGTTAGGGTTAGGGTTAGGTTTTGGGTTAGGGTTAGGGTTAGGATTAGAATTAGTGTTAGGATTAGGGTTAGGGTTAGGGTTAGGGTTAGGATAAGGGTGAGGGTTAGGGTTAGGGTTAGGATTAGGGTTACTATTTGGGTTATGGTTTGGGTTAGGGTTAGTGTTAGGGTTTGGTTTAGTGTTAGAGTTAGGGTTTGAGTTAGGGTTAGGTTTAGGGTTAGCTTAGAGTTTGGGTTAGAGTTAGGGTTAGGGTTAGGGTTTGCGTTTGGTTTAGAGTAGGGTTAAGTTAGGGTTTGGGTTAAAGTTAGGGTTCGGGTGAGGTGTTGGATTAGGGTTATGGTTAGGGTTAGGGTTAGGATTAGGGTTAGGGTTAGGGTTCCGATTAGAGTTAGGTTTAGAGTTTGTGTTTGGGTAAGGGCTAAGCTTAGGGTTAGGGTTAGGATTAGGGTTAGGACTAGGTTTAGGGTTAGGGTTAGGGTTAGGATTAGGGTTAGGGTTTGGGTTTAGGTTTGGGTTAATATTAGGGTTAGTGTTAGGGTTAGGGTTTAGGGTTAGGGTTAGATTTTGGGTTAGGGTTTCGGTTAGGGTTATGTTTTGGGTTAGGGTTAGGGTTAGGGTTAGTGTTTGGGTTCGGGTTAGGAATAGGGTTAGGGTTTGAGTTTGAATTAGGTTTAGGGTTAGCATTAGGGTTAGGGGTAGGTTTAGGATTAGGGTTTCAGTTAGGGTTAGGGTTAGGGTTAGGGTTTGGTTTCGGGTTAGGGTTAGCATTAGGGTTATGGTTAGGTTTAGGGTTAGGGTTAGGGTTAGGACTAGTGTTAATGCTAGGGTTAGGTTTAGGGTTAGCATTAGGGTTAGGATTAGGGTTAGGGTTAGGGTTTGGGTTAGGGTTAGGTTTAGGGTTAAGGTTAGGGTTAGGGTTAGGGTTTGGGTTAGGGTTAGGGTTAGGGTTAGTGTTTGGGTTAGGTTTAGGGTTGGAGTTAGGATTAGGGTTAGGGTTTGTGTTAAAATTAGGGTTTGGGTTTGTGTTAGGGTTAGGGTTAGGGTTAGGGTTAGGGTTAGGGTTATGTTTAGAATTAGGGTTAGGGTTAGGGTTAGGATAAGGATGAGGGTTAAGGTTAGGGTTAAGATTAGGGTTATTATTTGGGTTATGGTTTGGGTTAGTGTTAGGGTTAGGGTTTGGTTTAATGTTAGAGTTAGGGTTTGAGTTAGGGTTAGGTTTAGGGTTAGGTTAGGGTTTGGGTTAGAGTTAGGGTTAGGGTTACGGTTTGGGTTTGGTTTAGAGTTAGGGTTAGGTTAGGCTTTGGGTTAGAGTTAGGTTTAGGGTGAGGTGTTGGATTAGGGTTATGGTTAGGGTTAGGGTTAGGATTAGGGTTAGGGTTAGGGTTCCGATTAGAGTTATGTTTAGAGTTTGGGTTTGGGTTAGGGTTAAGGATAGGTTAGTGTTAGGATTAGGGTTAGGGTTTGAGTTTGAATTAGGTTTAGGGTTAGCATTAGGGTTAGGGTTAGGTTTAGGATAAGTATTTCAGTTAGGTTTAGGGTTAGGGTTAGGGTTTGGGTTCGGGTTAGGGTTAGGGTTTGGGTTAGGGTTAGGGTAAGGGTTTGGGTTAGGGTTAGGTTTAGGACTAGGGTTAGTGTTAGGGTTAGGTTTAGGGTTAGCATTAGGGTTAGGATTAGGGTTAGGGTTAGGGTTTGGGTTAGGGTTAGGGTTAGGGTTAGGGTTAGGGTTAGGGTTAGGATTAGGGTTAAGGTTTGTGTTAAGATTAGGGTTTGGGTTTGGGTTAGGGTTAGGGTTAGGGTTAGGGTTAGGGTTAGAATTAGGGTTAGGGATAGGGTTAGGGTTAGGATAAGGATGAGGGTTAGTGTTAGGGTTAGGATTAGGGTTTTTATTTGGGTTATGGTTTGGGTTAGGGTTAGGGTTACGGTTTGGGTTAATGTTAGAGTGAGGGTTTGAGTTAGGGTTAGGTTTAGGGTTAGGTTAGGGTTTGGGTTAGAGTTAGGGTTAGAGTTAGGGTTTGGGTTTGGTTTAGAGTTAGGTTTAGGTTATGGTTTGGGTTAGAGTTAGGGTTAGGGTGTGGTGTTGGATTAGGGTTATGGTTATGGTTAGGGTTAGGATTAGGGTTAGGGTTAGGCTTCCGATTAGAGTTCGGTTTAGAGTTTGGGTTTGGGTAAGGGTTAAGGTTAGGGTTAGGGTTACGGTTAGGGTTAGGGATAGGACTAGGATTAGGGTTAGGTTTAGGGTTAGGATTAGGGTTAGGGTTTGTGTTTAGGTTTGGGTTATGGTTATGGTAAGTGTTAGGGTTAGGGTTTAGGGTTAGGTTTAGGGTTAGGGTTAGGTTTTCGGTTTGGGTTATATTTTGGGTTAGGTTTAGGGTTAGGGTTAGGGTTTGGGTTCGGGTTAGGATTAGGGTTAGGGTTTGAGTTTGAATTAGGTTTAGGGTTAGCATTAGGGTTAAGGTTAGGTTTAGGATTAGTGTTTCAGTTAGGGTTAGGGTTAGGTTAAGGTTAGGGTTATGTTTAGGGTTTGATTTAGGGTTAGGGTTAGGGTTAGGGCTAGTGTTAGGGTTTGGGTTAGGGTTAGTGTTACGACTAGGGTTAGGGTTAGATTTAGGGTTAGCATTAGTTTTAGGATTAGGGTTAGGGTTAGGGTTTGTGTTTGGGTTAGGGTTAGGTTTAGGGTTAGTATTTGGGTTAGGGTTAGGGTTAGCGTTAACGTTTGAGTTAGGTTACGGTTAGGGTTAGGATTAGGGTTAGGGTTTCTGTTAAGATTAGGGTTTGGTTTAGGGTTAGGGTTAGGGTTTGGGTTAAAATTAGGGTTAGGGTTAGGTTTTGTTTTAGGGTTAGCGTTAGGGTTAGGATTAGGTTTAGGGGTTAGGTTTTCGGTTAGGTTTAGTGTTAGGGTTAGGGTTATGATTAGGGTTTGAGTTAGGGTTTAGGTTTGGTTAGGTTTAGGGTTAGGGTTAGAGTTATGGTTAGGTTTAGCTTTACGGTTAGGGTTAGGGTTATGGTTAGGGTTAGCGTTAGGGTTAGGGTTAGGGTTAGGGTTCCGATTAGATTTAGGTTTAGAGTTTGGGTTTGGGTAAGGGTTAAGGTTAGGTTTAGTGTTAGGATTAGGGTTAGGGTTTGAGTTTGAATTAGGTTTAGGGTTAGCATTAGGGTTAGGGTTAGGTTTAGGATTAGTGTTTCAGTTAGGGTTAGGGTTAGGATAAAGTTAGGGTTAGGGTTAGGTTTAGGGTTTGTTTTAGGGTTACGGTTAAGGTTAGGGTAAGAGTTAGGGTTAGGGTTAGGGTTAGGGTTACGGCTAGGGTTAGGGATAGGGTTAGGGTTAGCATTAGTGTTAGGAGTAGGGGTAGGGTTCGGGGTTGGGTTTGGGTTAGGTTTAGGGTTAGGGTTAGGGTTTGGGTTAGGTTTAGGGTTAGGGTTAACGTTTGAGTTAGGGTTACGGTTAGGGTTAGGATTAGGGTTAGGGTTTCTGTTAAGATTAGGGTTTGGTTTAGGGTTAGGGTTAGGGTTTGGGTTAAAGTTACGTTTAGGGTTAGGTTTTGTTTTAGGGTTAGGGTTAGGGTTAGGATTAGGTTTAGGGTTTAGTTTTTCGGTTAGGTTTAGTGTTAGGGTTAGGGTTAGGAATAGGGTTTGGGTTAGGGTTTAGGTTTGGTTAGGTTTAGGGTTAGGGTTAGGGTTATGGTTAGGTTTAGCTTTACGGTTAGGGTTAGGGTTATGGTTAGGGTTAGCGTTAGGGTTAGGGTTAGGGTTAGGGTTCCAATTAGAGTTATGTTTAGAGTTTGGGTTTGGGTAAGGGTTAAGGTTAGGGTTAGGGTTAGGGTTAGGGTTAGGGTTAGGACAAGGATTAGGGTTAGGGCTAGGGTTAGGATTAGGGTTAGGGTTTGTGTTTAGGTTTGGGTTATGGTTAGGGTAAGTGTTAGGGTTACAGTTTAGGGTTAGGGTTAGGGTTAGTTTTAGGGTTTCGGTTTGGGTTATGTTTTGGGCTAGGTTTAGGGTAACTGTTAGGGTTTGGGTTCGGGTTATGATTAGGGTTAGGATTTGAGTTTGAATTAAGTTTAGGGTTAGCATTAGGGTTAGGGTTAGGTTTAGGATTAGTGTTTCAGTTAGGGTTAGCGTTAGGGTTAAGGTTAGGGTTAGGGTTAGGTTTAGGGTTTGATTTAGGGTTAGGGTTAGGGTTAGGGTTAGTGTTATGGTTTGGGTTAGGGTTAGGGTTAGGACTAGGGTTAATGTTACGGTTAGGTTTAGGGTTAGCATTAGGTTTAGGATTAGGGTTAGGGTTAGGGTTAGGGTTTGGGTTAGGGTTAGGGTTAGGGTTAGGGTTAGGGTTAGGGTTAGGGTTTGGGTTAGGGTTACGGTTAGGGTTAGG
>CM069542.1:1002500-1005000 GCA_035773235.1 Eospalax fontanierii | reverse complement strand
GTTTGGGTTTGGGTTAGGGTTAGGGTTTGGGTTTTAGTTAGAATTAGGGTTAGTGTTATGGTTAGGGTTAGGGTTAGTTTTAGGGTTAGGGTTAAGGTTAGGATTAGGGTTAGGTTTTGGGTTAGGGTTAGGGTTAGGATTAGGGTTTGAGTTTGAGTTAGGTTTAGGGTTAGCATTAGGGTTAGGATTAGGGTTAGGGTTAGGGTTTGGGTTAGGGTTAGGGTTAGTGTTAGGGTTTGGGAATGGGTTAGGATAAGGGTTAGGGTTAGGGTTTGGCTTAGGGTTAGGTTTAGGGTTAGTTCTTGGTTTAGGGTTAGGGTTAGGTTTACGGTTGGGTTTAGGTTTTGGGTTAGGGTTAGGGTTAGGGTTTGGGTTAGGGTTAAGGTTAGGGTTAGGGTTAGGGTTAGGGTTAGGCTTTGGTTTAGGATTACATTTAGGTTTAGGTTTTCGGTTAAGTTTCGGGTTAGTGTTAGGGTTTGCAATCGGGTTCGGTTAGTGTTAGGGTTTTAGTTAGGGTTAGGGTTATGGTTAGGGTTAGCGTTTGGGTTAGGGTTAGGGTTTGGGTTAGGGTTAGGTTTGAATCTGTGTTAGTGTTAGGGTTAGGGTTAGTGTTAAGATTAGGGTTAGGGTTAGGGTTAGGGTTAGGTTTTGTGTTAGGGTTAGGGTTAGGATTAGAATTAGTGTTAGTATAAGGGTTAGGGTTAGGGTTAGGGTTAGGATAAGGGTGAGGGTTAGGGTTAGGGTTAGGATTAGGGTTATTATTTGGGTTATGGTTTGGGTTAGGGTTAGTGTTAGGGTTTGGTTTAGTGTTAGGGTTAGGGTTTGAGTTAGGGTTAGGTTTAGGGTTAGGTTAGAGTTTGGGTTAGAGTTAGGGTTAGGGTTAGGGTTTGCGTTTGGTTTAGAGTTAGGGTTAAGTTAGGGTTTGGGTTAAAGTTAGGGTTCGGGTGAGGTGTTGGATTAGGGTTATGGTTAGGGTTAGGGTTAGGATTACGGTTAGGGTTAGGGTTCCGATTAGAGTTAGGTTTAGAGTTTGTGTTTGGGTAAGGGTTAAGCTTAGGATTAGGGTTAGGATTAGGGTTAGGACTAGGTTTAGGGTTAGGGTTAGGGTTAGGGTTACGATAAGGATGAGGGTTAAGGTTAGTGTTAGGATTAGGGTTAGGGTTAGTGTTACGGTTAGGTTTAGGGTTAGCATTAGGTTTAGGATTAGGGTTAGAGTGAGGGTTAGGGTTAGGGTTAGGGTTAGGGTTTGGGTACGGTTTAGGGTTAGAGTTAGGGCTAGGGTATGGGTTAGGGTTACGGTTAGGGTTAGGGTTAGGGTTTGGGTTAGGCTTATGACGAGGGTTAGTGTTAGGGTTAGGTTTAGGGTTAGCATTAGGCTTAGGATTAGGGTTAGGGTTAGGGTTAGGGTTAGGTTTAGGGTTTGGGTTAGGATTAGGGTTAGGGTTAGGGTTTGGGTTAGGGTTAGGGTTAGGGTTAGGATTAGGGTTAGGGTTTGTGTTAAGATTAGGGTTTGGGTTAGGGTTAGGGTTAGGGTTAGGGTTAGGGTTAGGGTTATTATTTGGGTTATGGTTTGTGTTAGGGTTAGGGTTAGGGTTTGGGTTAGTGTTAGAGTTAGGGTTTGAATTAGGGATAGGTTTAGGGTTAGGTTAGGGTTTGGGTTAGAGTTAGGGTTAGGGTTAGGGTTTGGGTTTGGTTTAGAGTTAGGTTTAGGTTAGGGTTTAGGTTAGAGATAGGGTTAGCGTGAGGTGTTGGATTAGGGTTATGGTTAGGGTTAGGGTTAGGATTAGGGTTAGGGTTAGGGTTCCGATTAGAGTTTGGTTTAGAGTTTGGGTTTGGGTAAGAGTTAAGGTTAGGGTTAGGGTTAGGGTTAGGGTTAGGGTTAGTACTAGGATTAGGGTTAGGGTTAGTGTTAGGATTAGGGTTAGGGTTTGGGTTTAGGTTTGGGTTATGATTAGGGTAAGTGTTAGGGTTAGGGTTTAGGGTTAGGGTTAGGGTTAGGGTTGGGGTTTCGTTTTGGGTTATGTTTTGGGTTAGGTTTAGGGTTAGGGTTAGGGTTTGGGTTCGGGTTAGGATTAGGGTTAGGGTTTGAGTTTGAATTAGGTTTAGGGTTAGCATTAGGGTTCGGGTTAGGTTTAGGATTAGTATTTCAGTTAGGGTTAGGGTTAGGGTTAGGGTTTGGTTTCGGGTTAGGTTTAGGGTTAGGTTTAGGGTTTGATTTAGGGTTAGGGTTAGGGTTAGGGTTAGTGTTAGGGTTTGGGTTAGGGTTAGGGTTAGGACTAGGGTTAGTGTTAGGGTTAGGTTTAGGGTTAGCATTAGGGTTAGGATTAGGATTAGGGTTAGTGTTAGGGTTAGGGTTTGGTTTAGGATTACGGTTAGGTTTAGGTTTACGGTTAAGTTTCGGGTTAGGGTTAGGGTTTGCGTTCGGGTTGGGTTAGTGATAGGGTTTTAGTTAGGGTTAGGGTTAGGTTTAGGGTTAGGTTTAGGGTTAGGTTTAGGGTTA
>CM069542.1:992500-997500 GCA_035773235.1 Eospalax fontanierii | reverse complement strand
TAGGGTTAGTGTTAGGGTTAGGGTTTAGGGTTAGCGTTAAATTTAGGGTTAGGGTTTCGGTTTGGGTTATGTTTTGGGTTAGGTTTAGGGTTAGGGTTAGTGTTTGGGTTCGGGTTAGGAATAGGGTTAGGTTTTGAGTTTGAATTAGGTTTAGGGTTAGCATTAGGGTTAGGGTTAGGTTTAGGATTAGGGTTTCAGTTAGGGTTAGGGTTAGGGTTAGAGTTTGGTTTCGGGTTAGGGTTAGGGATAGGGTTAGGGTTTGATTTAGGGTTAGGGTTAGGGTTAGGTTTAGTGTTAGGGTTTGGGTTAGGGTTAGGGTTAGGACTAGGGTTAGTGTTAGGGTTAGGTTTAGGGTTAGCATTAGGGTTAGGATTAGGGTTAGGGTTAGGGTTTGGGTTAGGGTTAGGGTTAGGGTTAAGGTTAGGGTTAGGGTTAGGGTTTGGGTTAGGGTTAGGGTTAGGGTTAGTGTTTGGGTTAGGTTTAGGGTTGGAGTTAGGATTAGGGTTAGGGTTTGTGTTAAAATTAGGGTTTGGGTTTGTGTTAGGGTTAGGGTTAGGGTTAGGGTTAGGGTTAGGTTTAGAATTAGGGTTAGGGTTAGGGTTACGATAAGGATGAGGGTTAAGGTTAGGGTTAGGATTAGGGTTATTATTTGGGTTATGGTTTGGGTTAGTGTTAGGGTTAGGGTTTGGTTTAATGTTAGAGTTAGGGTTTGAGTTAGGGTTAGGTTTAGGGTTAGGTTAGGGTTTGGGTTAGAGTTAGGGTTAGGGTTACGGTTTGGGTTTGGTTTAGAGTTAGGGTTAGGTTAGGCTTTGGGTTAGAGTTAGGTTTAGGGGGAGGTGTTGGATTAGGGTTATGGTTAGGGTTAGGGTTAGGATTAGGGTTAGGGTTAGGGTTCCGATTAGAGTTATGTTTAGAGTTTTAGTTTGGGTAAGGGTTAAGGTTAGGTTTAGTGTTAGGATTAGGGTTAGGGTTTGAGTTTGAATTAGGTTTAGGGTTAGCATTTGGGTTAGGGTCAGGTTTAGGATAAGTATTTCAGTTAGGTTTAGGGTTAGGGTTAGGGTTTTGGTTCGGGTTAGGGTCAGGGTTAGGGTTAGGGTCTGATTTAGGGTTAGGGTTAGGCTTTGGGTTAGGGTAAGGATTTGGGTTAGGGTTAGGTTTAGGACTAGGGTTAGTGTTAGGGTTAGGTTCAGGGTTAGCATTAGGGTTAGGATTAGGGTTAGGTTTAGGGTTTGGGTTAGGGTTAGTGTTAGGGTTAGTGTTAGGGTTTGGGTTAGGGTTAGGGTTAGGGTTAAGGTTTGGGTTAGGGTTAGGGTTAGGGTTAGGATTAGGGTTAAGGTTTGTGTTAAGATTAGGGTTTGTGTTTGGGTTAGGGTTAGGGTTAGGGTTAGGGTTAGGGTTAGGGTTAGGGATAGGGTTAGGGTTAGGATAAGGATGAGGGTTAGTGTTAGGGTTAGGATTAGGGTTATTATTTGGGTTATGGTTTGGGTTAGGGTTAGGGTTACGGTTTGGGTTAGTGTTAGAGTGAGGGTTTGAGTTAGGGTTAGGTTTAGGGTTAGGTTAGGGTTTGGGTTAGAGTTAGGGTTAGGGTTAGGGTTTGGGTTTGGTTTAGATTTAGGTTTAGGTTATGGTTTGGGTTAGAGTTAGGGTTAGGGTGTGGTGTTGGATTAGGGTTATGGTTATGGTTAGGGTTAGGATTAGGGTTAGGGTTAGGCTTCCGATTAGAGTTAGGTTTAGAGTTTGGGTTTGGGTAAGGATTAAGGTTAGGGTTAAGGTTATGGTTAGGGTTAGGGATAGGACTAGGATTAAGGTTAGGTTTAGGGTTAGGATTAGGGTTAGGGTTTGTGTTTAGGTTTGGGTTATGGTTAGGGTAAGTGTTAGGGTTAGGGTTTAGGGTTAGGTTTAGGGTTAGGGTTAGGGTTTCGGTTTGGGTTATATTTTGGTTTAGGTTTAGGGTTAGGGTTAGGGTTTGGGTTCGGGTTAGGATTAGGGTTAGGGTTTGAGTTTGAATTAGGTTTAGGGTTAGCATTAGGGTTAGGGTTAGGTTTAGGATTAGTGTTCCAGTTAGGGTTAGGGTTAGGTTAAGGTTAGGGTTAGGGTTAGGTTTAGGGTTTGATTTAGGGTTAGGGTTAGGGTTAGTGTTTGGGTTTGAGTTAGGGTTTAGGTTTGGTTAGGTTTAGGGTTAGGGTTAGAGTTATGGTTAGGTTAGGGTTAGGGTTAGGGTTAGGGTTAGGGTTAGGGTTAGGGTTTGGGTTAGTGTTTGGGTTATGGTTAGGGTTAGGGTTAACGTTTGAATTAGGGTTACGGTTAGGGTTAGGATTAGGGTTAGGGTTTGTGTTAAGATTAGGGTTTGGTTTAGGGTTAGGGTTAGGGTTTGGGTTAAAATTACGTTTAGGGTTACGTTTTGTTTTAGGGTTAGGGTTAGGGTTAGGATTAGGTTTAGGGTTTAGGTTTTCGGTTAGGTTTAGTGTTAGGGTTAGGGTTATGATTAGGGTTTGAGTTAGGGTTTAGGTTTGGTTAGGTTTAGGGTTAGGGTTAGAGTTATGGTTAGGTTTAGCTTTACGGTTAGGGTTAGCGTTAGGGTTAGGGTTAGGGTTAGGGTTCCGATTAGAGTTAGGTTTAGAGTTTGGGTTTGGGTAAGGGTTAAGGTTAGGGTTAGGGTTAGGGTTAGGTTTAGGGTTAGGACTAGGATTAGGGTTAGTGTTAGGGTTAGGATTAGAGTTAGGGTTTGGGTTTAGGTTTGGTTCATGATTAGGGTAAGTGTTAGGGTTACAGTTTAGGGTTAGGGTTAGGGTTAGGGTTAGGGGTTCGGTTTGGGTTATGTTTTGGGCTAGGTTTAGGATTAGGGTTAGGGTTTGGGTTCGGGTTAGGATTAGGGTTAGAGTTTGAGTTTGAATTAGGTTTAGGGTTAGCATTAGGGTTAGGGTTAGGTTTAGGATTAGTGTTTCAGTTAGGGTTAGGGTTAGGGTTAAATTAGGGTTAGGGTTAGGTTTAGGGTTTGATTTAGGGTTAGGGTTAGGTTTAAGGTTAGCGTAAGGGTTTGGGTTTGGATTAGTGTTAAGGTTAGGGTTAGGGTTAGGACTAGAGTTAATGTTAGGGTTAGGTTTAGGGTTAGCATTAGGGTTAGGATTAGGGTTAGGGTTAGGGTTAGGGTTAGGGTTAGTGTTTGGGTTAGGTTTAGGGTTGGAGTTAGGATTAGGGTTAGGGTTTGTGTTAAAATTAGGATTTGGGTTTGTGTTAGGGTTAGGGTTAGGGTTAGGGATAGGTTTAGAATTAGTGTTAGGGTTAGGGTTAGGATAAGGATGAGGGTTAAGTTTAGGGTTAGGATTAGCGTTATTATTTGGGTTATGGTTTGGGTTAATGTTAGGGTTAGGGTTTGGTTTAGTGTTAGAGTGAGGGTTTGAGTTAGGGTTAGTGTTAGGGTTAGGTTAGGGTTAGGGTTAGGTTTAGGGTTAGGGTTAGGGTTAGGGTTAGAGTTAGAGTTAGGGTGAGGTGTTGGAGTAGGGTTATGGTTAGGGTTAGGGTGAAAGTTTGGGTTAGGGTGAGGTGTTGGATTAGGGTTATGGTTAGGGTTAGGGTTAGGATTAGGGTTAGGGTTAAGGTTCCGATTAGAGTTATGTTTAGAGTTTGGTTTGGGTAAGGCTTAAAGTTAGGTTTAGGGTTAGGATTAGGGTTAGGGTTTGAGTTTCAATTAGGTTTAGGGTTAGCATTAGGGTTAGGTGTAGCTTAAGGATAAGTTTTTGAGTTAGGGTTAGGGTTAGGGTTAGGGTTTGGGTTCGGGTTAGGGTTAGGGTTAGGGTTAGGGTTTGATTTAGGGTTAGGGTTAGGCTTAGGGTTAGTGTAAGGGTTTGGGTTAGGGTTAGGTTTAGGACTAGGGTTAGTGTTAGGGTTAGGTTTAGGGTTAGCATTAGGGTTAGGATTAGGTTTAGGGTTAGGTTTTGGGTTAGGGTTAGGGTTAGGGTTAGGGTTTGGGTTAGGGTTAGGGTTAGGACTAGGGTTAGCATTAGGGTTAGGATTAGGGTTAGGGTTAGTGTAAGGGTTTGGGTTAGGGTTAGGGTTAGGGTTAGGGTTAGAGTTAGGGTTTGGGTTTGGGTTCGAGTTAGGGTTAGGGTTAGTGTTAGGGTTTGGGAATGGGTTACGATAAGGGTTAGGGTTAGGGTTTGGCTTAGGGTTAGGTTTAGGGTTAGTTTTTGGTTTAGGGTTAGGGTTAGGTTTACGGTTGGGTTTAGGTTTTGGGTTAGGGTTAGGGTTAGGGTTTGGGTTAGGGTTAAGGTTAGGGTTAGGGTTAGGGTTAGGGTTAGGGTTAATGTTTGGTTTAGGATTACATTTAGGTTTAGGTTTTCGGTTAAGTTTCGGGTTAGGGTTAGGCTTAGGGTTAGGGTTTGAGTTTGAGTTAGGGTTAGGTTTAGCATTAGGGTTAGAATTAGGGTTATGGTTAGGGTTTGGGTGAGGGTTAGGGTTAGGGTTAGGGTTTGGGTTAGGGTTAGGTTTGAATCTGGGTTAGTGTTAGGGTTAGGGTTAGTGTTAAGATTATGGTTAGGGTTAGGGTTAGGTTTTGGGTTAGGGTTAGGGTTAGGATTAGAATTAGTGTTAGGGTTAGGGTTAGGGTTAGGATAAGGATGAGGGTTAGGGTTAGGGTTAGGATTAGGGTTATTATTTGGGTTATGGTTTGGGTTAGGTTTAGTGTTAGGGTTTGGTTTAGTGTTAGAGTTAGGGTTTGAGTTAGGGTTAGGTTTAGGGTTACGTTAGAGTTTGGGTTAGAGTTAGGCTTAGGGTTAGGGTTTGCGTTTGGTTTAGAGTTAGGGTTAAGTTAGGGTTTGGGTTAAAGTTAGGGTACGGGTGAGGTGTTGGATTAGGGTTAATGTTAGGGTTAGGCTTAGGATTAGGGTTAGGGTTAGGGTTCCGATTAGAGTTAGGTTTAGAGTTTGTGTTTGGGTAAGGCTTAAGGTTAGTGTTAGTGTTAGGGTTAGGGTTAGGGTTAGGGTTAGGACTAGGATTAGGGT
>CM069542.1:975000-987500 GCA_035773235.1 Eospalax fontanierii | reverse complement strand
TTGCGTTCGGGTTGGGTTAGTGATAGGGTTTTAGTTAGGGTTAGGGTTAGGGTTAGGGTTAGGGTTAGGGTTTGGGTTAGGGTTAGGCTTTGGGTTAGGGTTTGAGTTTGAGTTAGGTTTAGGGTTAGGATTAGGGTCCGGATTAGGGTTAGGGTTAGGGTTTGGGTTAGGGTTAGGGTTAGGGTTAGGGTTAGGGTTAGTGTTAGGGTTAGGGTTAGGGTTAGCGTTTGGGTTAGGGTTGGGGTTCGGGTTGGGTTAGTGTTAGGGTTTTAGTTAGGGTTAGGGTTAGAGTTAGGTTTTGGTTTAGGGTTTGGGTTAGGGTTAGGCTTAGGGTTAGGGTTTGAGTTTGAGTTAGGTTTAGGGTTAGCATTAGGGTTAGGATTAGGGTTAGGGTTAGGGTTTGGGTTAGGGTTAGGGTTAGGGTTAGGGTTAGTGTTAGGTTTAGGGTTAGGGTTAGGGTTAGGATTTGGGTTCGTGTTGGGTTAGTGTTAGGGTTTTAGTTAGGGTTAGGGTTAGGGTTAGGGTTTGAGTTTGAGTTAGGTTTCGGGTTAGCATTAAGGTTAGGATTAGGGTTAGGGTTAGGGTTAGGGTTTGGGTTAGGGTTAGGGTTAGGGTTAGGGTTTTAGTTAGGGTTAGGGTTAGGATTAGGTTTTGGTTTAGGGTTAGGCTTAGGGTTAGGGTTTGAGTTTGAGTTAGGTTTCGGGTTAGCATTAGGGTTAGGATTAGGGTTAGGTTTAGGGTTTGGGTTAGGGTTAGTGTTAGGGTTAGGGTTTGGGTTAGGGTTAGGTTTGAATCTGGGTTAGTGTTAGGGTTAGGGTTAGTGTTAAGATTATGTTTAGGGTTAGGGTTAGGGTTAGATTTTGGGTTAGGGTTAGGGTTAGGGTTAGAATTAGTATTAGGGTTAGGGTTAGGTTAAGGATGAGGGTTAGGTTTAGGGTTAGGATTAGGGTTATTATTTGGGTTATGGTTTGCGTTAGGGTTAGGGTTAGGGTTAGGTTTAGGGTTTGATTTAGGGTTAGGGTTAGGGTTAGTGTTAGGGTTTGGATTAGGGTAAGGGTTAGGGTTAGGACTAGGATTACCGTTAGGATTAGGATTAGGGTTAGGGTTTGGGTTTAGGTTTGGGTTATGGTTAGGGTTAGTGTTAGGGTTAGGGTTTAGGCTTAAGGTTAGGGATAGGGTTAGGGTTAGAGTTTCAGTTTGGGTTATGTTTTGGGTTAGGTTTAGGGTTAGGGTTAGGGTTTGGGTTCGGGTTAGGATTAGGGTTAGGGTTTGAGTTTGAATTAGGTTTAGGGCTAGCATTAGGCTTAGGGTTAGGTTTAGGATTAGTGTTACAGTTAGGTTTAGGGTTAGGGTTAGGGTTTGGGTAATGGTTAGGTTTAGGATTAGGGTTAGTTTTAGAGTTAGGGGTTAGGTTTAGGTTTAGGGTTATTGTTAGGGTTTGGGTTAGGGTTACTGTTAGTGCTTGGTTTTCAGTTAGAATTAGGGTTAGCGTTAGGGTTTGTGTTAGGGTTAGGGTTAGAGTTTGAATTAGGTTTAGGGTTAGGGTTAGATTTAGGATTTGGTTTAGGGGTAGTGTTGGGGTTTGGTTTAGATTTTGGGTTAGGTTTAGAGTTAGGGTTAGGGTTTGGGTTCGGGTTAGAATTAGGGTTAGGGATAGGGTTTGAGTTAGGGTTAGGGTTAGGGTTAGGGTTAGGGTTAGTGTTAGGGTTTGGGTTAGGGTTAGGGTTAGGGTTAGGATTAGGATTAGGGTTTGGGTTAGGGTTAGGTTTTGAGTTACGGTTAGGGTTAGGGTTAGCTTTTGGGTTAAGGTTAGGGTTAGGGTTAGGATTAGGGTTAGGGTTTGTGTTAAGATTATGGTTTCTGTGTGGATTAGGGTTAGGGTTAGGGTTTGGATTAAGGTTACGTTTAGGGTTAGGGTTTGTGTTAAGGTTAGGGTTAGGCTTAGGAGTAGGGTTAGGGTTTAGGTTTTCGGTTAGGGTTAGTGTTAGGGTTAGTGTTAGGATTAGGGTTTGGGTTAGGGTTTAGGTTTGGTTAGGTTTAGGGTTAGGGTTAGGGTTAGGGTTAGGGTTAGCGTTAGGGTTAGGGTTAGGGTTAGGGTTAGCGTTAGGGTTAGGGTTAGGGTTTGGGTTTGGGGTTTGGGTTAGGGTTAGGGTTAGGGTTAGGGTTAGGGTAAGGATTTGGGTTAGGCTTAGGATTAGGGTTCGGGTTTGGGTTAGAGTTATGGTGAGGGTTAGGGGTTGGGTTAGGGTTAGGGTTAGGGTTAGGATTAGGGTTAGGGTTTGTGTTAAGATTACGGTTTGGGTTTGGGTTAGGGTTAGGGTTTGGGTTTTAGTTAGAATTAGGGTTAGTGTTATGGTTAGGGTTAGGGTTAGTTTTAGGGTTAGGGTTAAGGTTAGGGTTAGGGTTAGGTTTTGGGATAGGGTTAGGGTTAGGATTAGGGTTTGAGTTTGAGTTAGGTTTAGGGTTAGCATTAGGGTTAGGATTAGGGTTAGGGTTAGGGTTTGGGTTAGGGTTAGGGTTAGTGTTAGGGTTTGGGAATTGGTTAGGATAAGGGTTAGGGTTAGGGTTTGGCTTAGGGTTAGGTTTAGGGTTAGTTCTTGGTTTAGGGTTAGGGTTAGGTTTACGGTTGGGTTTAGGTTTTGGGTTAGGGTTAGGGTTAGGGTTAAGGTTAGGGTTAGGGTTAGGGTTAGGGTTAGGGTTAGGGTTAGGGTTTGGTTTAGGATTACATTTAGGTTTAGGTTTTCGGTTAAGTTTCGGGTTAGGGTTAGGGGTTGCGATCGGGTTCGGTTAGTGTTAGGGTTTTAGTTAGGGTTAGGGTTAGGGTTAGCGTTTGGGTTAGGGTTAGGCTTATGGTTAGGGTTTGAGTTTGAGTTAGGTTTAGGTTTAGCATTAGGGTTAGAATTAGGGTTACGGTTAGGGTTTGGGTTAGGGTTAGGGTTAGGGTTAGGGTTTGGGTTAGGGTTAGGTTTGAATCTGGGTTAGTGTTAGGGTTAGGGTTGGTGTTAAGATTAGGGTTAGGGTTAGGGTTAGGGTTAGATTTCGGGTTAGGGTTAGGGTTAGGGTTAGAATTAGTATTAGGGTTAGGGTTAGGTTAAGGATGAGGGTTAGGTTTAGGGTTAGGATTAGGGTTATTATTTGGGTTATGGTTTGCGTTAGGGTTAGGGTTAGGGTTAGGTTTAGGGTTTGATTTAGGGTTAGGGTTAGGGTTAGTGTTAGGGTTTGGATTAGGGTAATGGTTAGGGTTAGGACTAGGATTACCGTTAGGATTAGGATTAGGGTTAGTGTTTGGGTTTAGGTTTGGGTTATGGTTAGGGTTAGTGTTAGGGTTAGGGTTTAGGGTTAAGGTTAGGGATAGGGTTAGGGTTAGAGTTTCAGTTTGGGTTATGTTTTGGGTTAGGTTTAGTGTTAGGGTTAGGGTTTGGGTTCGGGTTAGGATTAGGGTTAGGGTTTGAGTTTGAATTAGGTTTAGGGTTAGCATTAGGCTTAGGGTTAGGTTTAGGATTAGTGTTTCAGTTAGGTTTAGGGTTAGGTTTAGGGTTTGGGTAATGGTTAGGTTTAGGATTAGGGGTAGTTTTAGAGTTAGGGGTTAGGTTTAGGTTTAGGGTTATTGTTAGGGTTTGGGTTAGGGTTACTGTTAGTGCTTGGTTTTCAGTTAGAATTAGGGTTAGCGTTAGGGTTTGTGTTAGGGTTAGGGTTAGAGTTTGAATTAGGTTTAGGGTTAGGGTTAGATTTAGGATTTGGTTTAGGGGTAGTGTTGGGGTTTGGTTTAGATTTTGGGTTAGGTTTAGAGTTAGGGTTAGGGTTTGGGTTCAGGTTAGAATTAGGGTTAGGGATAGGGTTTGAGTTAGGGTTAGGGTTAGGGTTAGGGTTAGTGTTAGGGTTTGGGTTAGGGTTAGGGTTAGGATTAGGATTAGGGTTTGGGTTAGGGTTAGGGTTTGAGTTACGGTTAGGGTTA
The DNA here is from genome assembly GCA_035773235.1 of Eospalax fontanierii. Lineage (NCBI taxonomy): Eukaryota > Metazoa > Chordata > Mammalia > Rodentia > Spalacidae > Eospalax > Eospalax fontanierii. The sequence continues at coordinate 983,545 of CM069542.1, read as the reverse complement.
GGGTTAGCTTTTGGGTTAAGGTTAGGGTTAGGGTTAGGATTAGGGTTAGGGTTTGTGTTAAGATTATGGTTTCTGTGTGGATTAGGGTTAGGGTTAGGGTTTGGATTAAGGTTACGTTTAGGGTTAGGGTTTGTGTTAAGGTTAGGGTTAGGCTTAGGAGTAGGGTTAGGGTTTAGGTTTTCGGTTAGGGTTAGTGTTAGGGTTAGTGTTAGGATTAGGGTTTGGGTTAGGGTTTAGGTTTGGATAGGTTTAGGGTTAGGGTTAGGGTTAGGGTTATGGTTAGGGTTAGCGTTAGGGTTAGGGTTAGGGTTAGGGTTAGCGTTAGGGTTAGGGTTAGGGTTTGGGTTTGGGTTAGGGTTTGGGTTAGGGTTAGGGTTTGGGTTAGGGTTAGGGTTAGGGTTAGGGTAAGGATTTGGGTTAGGCTTAGGATTAGGGTTCGGGTTTGGGTTAGAGTTATGGTGAGGGTTAGTGGTTGGGTTAGGGTTAGGGTTAGGGTTAGGATTAGGGTTAGGGTTTGTGTTAAGATTACGGTTTGGGTTTGGGTTAGGGTTAGGGTTTGGGTTTTCGTTAGATTTAGGGTTAGTGTTATGGTTAGGGTAAGGGTTAGGGTTAGGGTTAGGGTTAGGGTTAGGGTTAGGGTTACGGTTAGTGTTAGGGTTAGGGTTACGGTTAGGGTTAGGCTTAGGATTAGGGTTTGGGTTTGAGTTAGGTTTAGGGTTAGCATTAGGGTTAGGATTAGGGTTAGGTTTAGGGTTTGGGTTAGGGTTAGGGTTAGGGTTAGGGTTTGGGAATGGGTTAGGATAAGGGTTAGGGTTAGGGTTTGGCTTAGGGTTAGGTTTAGGGTTAGTTCTTGGTTTAGGGTTAGGGTTAGGTTTACGGTTGGGTTTAGGTTTTGGGTTAGGGTTAGGGTTAGGGTTTGGGTTAGGGTTAAGGTTAGGGTTAGGGTTAGGGTTAGGGTTAGGGTTAGGGTTAGGGTTTGGTTTAGGATTACATTTAGGTTTAGGTTTTCGGTTAAGTTTCGGGTTAGGGTTAGGGTGTGCGATCGGGTTCGGTTAGTGTTAGGGTTTTAGTTAGGGTTAGGGTTAGGGTTAGGGTTAGCGTTTGGGTTAGGGTTAGGCTTATGGTTAGGGTTTGAGTTTGAGTTAGGTTTAGGTTTAGCATTAGGGTTAGAATTAGGGTTACGGTTAGGGTTTGGGTTAGGGTTAGGGTTAGGGTTAGGGTTTGGGTTAGGGTTAGGTTTGAATCTGGGTTAGTGTTAGGGTTAGGGTTGGTGTTAAGATTAGGGTTAGGGTTAGGGTTAGGGTTAGGTTTTGGGTTAGGGTTAGGGTTAGGATTAGAATTAGTGTTAGGATTAGGGTTAGGGTTAGGGTTAGGGTTAGGATAAGCGTGGGGGTTAGGGTTAGGTTTAGGATTAGGGTTATTATTTGGGTTATGGTTTGGGTTAGGGTTAGTGTTAGGGTTTGGTTTAGTGTTAGAGTTAGGGTTTGAGTTAGGGTTAGGTTTAGGGTTAGGTTAGAGTTTGGGTTAGAGTTAGGGTTAGGGTTAGGGTTTGCGTTTGGTTTAGAGTTAGGGTTAAGTTAGGGTTTGGGTTAAAGTTAGGGTTCGGGTGAGGTGTTGGATTAGGGTTATGGTTATGGTTAGGGTTAGGATTAGGGTTAGGGTTAGGGTTCCGATTAGAGTTAGGTTTAGAGTTTGTGTTTGGGTAAGGGTTAAGCTTAGGGTTAGGGTTAGGATTAGGGTTAGGACTAGGATTAGGGTTAGGGTTAGGGTTAGGATTAGGGTTAGGGTTTGGGTTTAGGTTTGGGTTAATATTAGGGTTAGTGTTAGGGTTAGGGTTTAGGGTTAGGGTTAGATTTAGGGTTAGGGTTTCGGTTTGGGTTATGTTTTGGGTTAGGTTTAGGGTTAGGGTTAGTGTTTGGGTTCGGGTTAGGAATAGGGTTAGGGTTTGAGTTTGAATTAGGTTTAGGGTTAGCATTAGGGTTAGGGGTAGGTTTAGGATTAGGGTTTCAGTTAGGGTTAGGGTTAGGGTTAGGTTTTGGTTTCGGGTTAGGGTTAGGGATAGGGTTAGGGTTTGATTTAGGGTTAGGGTTAGGGTTAGGTTTAGTGTTAGGGTTTGGGTTAGGGTTAGGGTTAGGACTAGGGTTAGTGTTAGGTTTAGGTTTAGGGTTAGCATTAGGGTTAGGATTAGGGTTAGGGTTAGAGTTTGGGTTAGGGTTAGGGTTAGGGTTAAGTTTAGGGTTAGGGTTAGGGTTTGGGTTAGGGTTAGGGTTAGGGTTAGTGTTTGGGTTAGGTTTAGGGTTGGAGTTAGGATTAGGTTTAGGGTTTGTGTTAAAATTAGGGTTTGGGTTTGTGTTAGGGTTAGGGTTAGGGTTAGGGTTAGGTTTAGAATTAGGGTTAGGGTTAGGGTTAGGTTAAGGATGAGGGTTAGGGTTAGGGTTAGGGTTAGGATTAGGGTTATTATTTGGGTTATGGTTTGGGTTAGGGTTAGTGTTAGGGTTTGGTTTAGTGTTAGAGTTAGGGTTTGAGTTAGGGTTAGGTTTAGGGTTAGGTTAGAGTTTGGGTTAGAGTTAGGGTTAGGGTTAGGTTTTGCGTTTGGTTTAGAGTTATGGTTAAGTTAGGGTTTGGGTTAAAGTTAGGGTTCGGGTGAGGTGTTGGATTAGGGTTATGGTTAGGGTTAGGGTTAGGATTAGGGTTAGGGTTAGGGTTCCGATTAGAGTTAGGTTTAGAGTTTGTGTTTGGATAAGGGTTAAGCTTAGGGTTAGGGTTAGGATTAGGGTTAGGACTAGGTTTAGGGTTAGGGTTAGGGTTAGGATTAGGGTTAGGGTTTGGGTTTAGGTTTGGGTTAATATTAGGGTTAGTGTTAGGGTTAGGGTTTAGGGTTAGGGTTAGATTTAGGGTTAGGGTTTCGGTTTGGGTTATGTTTTGGGTTAGGTTTAGGGTTAGTGTTAGTGTTTGGGTTCGGGTTAGGAATAGGGTTAGGGTTTGAGTTTGAATTAGGTTTAGGGTTAGCATTAAGGTTAGGGGTAGGTTTAGGATTAGGGTTTCAGTTAGGGTTAGGGTTAGGGTTAGGGTTTCGTTTCGGGTTAGTGTTAGGAATAGGGTTAGGGTTTGATTTAGGGTTAGGGTTAGGGTTAGGTTTAGTGTTAGGGTTTGGGTTAGGGTTAGGGTTAGGACTAGGGTTAGTGTTATGGTTAGGTTTAGGGTTAGCATTAGGGTTAGGATTAGGGTTAGGGTTAGGGTTTGGGTTAGGGTTAGGGTTAGTGTTAGGTTTAGGATTAGGGATAGGGTTTGGGTTAGGGTTAGGGTTATGGTTAGTGTTTGGGTTAGGTTTAGGGTAGGAGTAAGGATTAGGTTTAGGGTTTGTGTTAAAATTAGTGTTTGGGTATGTGTTAGGGTTAGGGTTAGGGTTAGGGTTAGGGTTAGGGTTAGGGTTAGGTTTAGAATTAGGGTTAGGGTTAGGGTTAGGATAAGGATGAGGGTTAAGGTTAGGGTTAGGATTAGGGTTATTATTTGGGTTATGGTTTGGTTAGTGTTAGGGTTAGGGTTTGGTTTAATGTTAGAGTTCGGGTTTGAGTTAGGGTTAGGTTTAGGGTCAGGTTAGGGTTTGGGTTAGAGTTAGGGTTAGGTTAGGCTTTGGGTTAGAGTTAGGTTTAGGGTGAGGTGTTGGATTAGGGTTATGGTTAGGGTTAGGGTTAGGATTAGGGTTAGGGTTAGGGTTCCGATTAGAGTTATGTTTAGAGTTTGGGTTTGGGTAAGGGTTAAGGTTAGGTTTAGGGTTAGGATTAGGGTTAGGGTTTGAGTTTGAATTAGGTTTAGGGTTAGCATTAGGGTTAGGGTTAGGTTTAGGATAAGTATTTCAGTTAGGTTTAGGGTTAGGGTTAGGGTTTGGGTTCTGGTTAGGGTTAGCGTTAGGGTTAGGGTTTGATTTAGGGTTAGGGTTAGGCTTAGGGTTAGTGTAAGGGTTTGGGTTAGGGTTAGGTTTAGGACTAGGTTTAGTGTTAGGGTTAGGTTTAGGGTTAGCATTAGGGTTAGGATTAGGGTTAGGGTCAGGGTTTGGGTTAGGCTTAGGGTTAGGGTTAGGGTTTGGGTTAGGGTTAGGGTTAGGGTTTGGGTTAGGGTTAGGGTTAGGGTTAGGATTAGGGTTAAGGTTTGTGTTAAGATTAGGGTTTGGGTTTGGGTTAGGGTTAGGGTTAGGGTTAGGGTTAGGGTTAGGGTTAGGGTTAGAATTAGGGTTAGGGATAGGGTTAGGGTTAGGATAAGGATGAGGGTTAGTGTTAGGGTTAGGATTAGGGTTATTATTTGGGTTATGGTTTGGGTTAGGGTTAGGGTTACGGTTTGGGTTAGTGTTAGAGTGAGGGTTTGAGTTAGGGTTAGGTTTAGGGTTAGGTTAGGGTTTGGGTTAGAGTTAGGGTTAGGGTTAGGGTTTGGGTTTGGTTTAGAGTTAGGTTTAGGTTAGGGTTTGGGTTAGAGTTAGGGTTAGGGTGTGGTGTTGGATTAGGGTTATGGTTATGGTTAGGGTTAGGATTAGGGTTAGGGTTAGGCTTCCGATTAGAGTTAGGTTTAGAGTTTGGGTTTGGGTAAGGGTTAAGGTTAGGGTTAGGGTTACGGTTAGGGTTAGGGATAGGACTAGGATTAGGGTTAGGTTTAGGGTTAGGATTAGGGTTAGGTTTTGTGTTTAGGTTTGGGTTACGGTTAGGGTAAATGTTAGGGTTAGGGTTTAGGGTTAGGTTTAGGGTTAGGGTTAGGGTTTCGGTTTGGGTTATATTTTGGGTAAGGTTTAGGGTTAGGGTTAGGGTTTGGGTTCGGGTTAGGATTAGGATTAGGGTTTGAGGTTGAATTAGGTTTAGGGTTAGCATTAGGGTTAGGGTTAGGTTTAGGATTAGTGTTTCAGTTAGGGTTAGGGTTAGGTTAAGGTTAGGGTTAGAGTTAGGTTTAGGGTTTGATTTAGGGTTAGGGTTAGGGTTAGGGTTACTGTTAGGGTTTGGGTTAGGGTTAGGGTTACGACTAGGGTTAGGGTTAGGTTTAGGGTTAGCATTAGTTTTAGGATTAGGGTTAGGGTTAGGGTTTGGGTTTGGGTTAGGGTTAGGGTTAGGGTCAGTGTTTGGGTTAGGGTTAGGGTTAAGGTTAACGTTTGAATTAGGGTTATGGTTAGGGTTAGGATTAGGGTTAGGGTTTGTGTTAAGATTAGGGTTTGGTTTAGGGTTAGGGTTAGGGTTTGGGTTAAAGTTACGTTTAGGGTTAGGTTTTGTTTTAGGGTTAGGGTTAGGGATAGGATTAGGTTTAGGGTTTAGGTTTTCGGTTAGGTTTAGTGTTAGGGTTAGGGTTATGATTAGGGTTTGAGTTAGGGTTTAGGTTTGGTTAGGTTTAGGGATAGGGTTAGGGTTATGTTTAGGTTTATCTTTACGGTTAGGGTTAGGGTTATGGTTAGGGTTAGCGTTAGGGTTAGGGTTAGGTTTAGGGTTCCGATTAGAGTTAGGTTTAGAGTTTGGGTTTGGGTAAGGGTTAAGGTTAGGGTTAAGGTTAGGGTTAGGGTTAGGGTTAGGACTAGGATTAGGGTTAGGGTTAGGGTTAGGATTAGGGTTAGGGTTTGGGTTTAGGTTTGGGTTATGGTTAGGGTAAGTGTTAGGGTTACAGTTTAGGGTTAGGGTTAGGGTTAGGGTTAGGGTTTCGGTTTGGGTTATGTTTTGGGCTAGGTTTAGGGTTAGGGTTAGGGTTTGTTTTCGAGTTAGGATTAGGGTTAGAGTTTGAGTTAGAATTAGGTTTAGGGTTAGCATTAGGGTTAGGGTTAGGTTTAGGATTAGTGTTTCAGTTAGGGTTAGGGTTAGGGTTAAAGTTAGGGTTAGGGTTATGTTTAGGGTTTGATTTAGGATTAGGGTTAGGGTTAGGGTTAGTGTTAGGGTTTGGGTTAGGGTTAGGGTTAGGACTAGAGTTAGTGTTAGGTTTAGGTTTAGGGTTAGCATTAGGGTTAGGATTAGGGTTAGGATTAGGGTTTGGGTTAGGGTTAGGGTTAGGGTTAGGGTTAGGGTTTGGGTTAGGGTTAGGGTTAGGGTTAGGGTTTGGGTTAGGTTTAGGGTTCGAGTTAGGATTAGGGTTAGGGTTTGTGTTAAAATTAGGGTTTGGGTTTGTGTTAGGGTTAGGGTTAGCATTAGGGTTAGGTTTAGAATTAGGGTTAGGGTTAGGGTTAGGATAAGGATGAGGGTTAAGGTTAGGGTTAGGATTAGGGTTATTATTTGGGTTATGGTTTGGGTTAGTGTTAGGGTTAGGGTTTGGTTTAGTGTTAGAGTGAGGGTTTGAGTTAGGGTTAGGTTTAGGGTTAGGTTAGGGTTAGGGTTAGGGTTAGGGTTAGGGTTAGGGTTAGAGTTAGGGTTAGGGTGAGGTGTTGGATTAGGGTTATGGTTAGGGTTAGGGTTAGAGTTAGGGTTAGGGTGAGGTGTTGGATTAGGGTTATGGTTAGGGTTAGGGTTAGGATTAGGGTTAGGGTTAGGGTTCCGATTAGAGTTATGTTTAGAGTTTGGGTTTGGGTAAGGCTTAAGGTTAGGTTTAGGGTTAGGATTAGGGTTAGGGTTTCAGTTTGAAATAGGTTTAGGGATAGCATTAGGGTTAGGGTTAGGTTTAGGATAAGTATTTCAGTTAGGGTTAGGTTTAGGGTTAGGGTTTGGGTTCGGGTTAGGGTTAGGTTTAGGGTTAGGGTTTGATTTAGGGTTAGGGTTAGGCTTAGGGATAGTGTAAGGGTTTGGGTTAGGGTTAGGGTTAGGACTAGGGTTAGTGTTAGGGTTAGGTTTAGGGTTAGCATTAGGGTTAGGATTACGGTTAGGGTTAGGGTTTGGGTTAGGGTTAGGGTTAGGGTTAGGGTTAGGGTTTGGGTTAGGGTTAGGGTTAGGACTAGGGTTAGCATTAGGGTTAGGATTAGGGTTAGGGTTAGTGTAAGGGTTTGGTTTAGGGTTAGGGTTAGGGTTAGGGTTTGGGTTTGGGTTCGAGTTAGGGTTAGGGTTAGGGTTTTGGTTAGGGTTAGGGTTAGTGTTAGGGTTTGGGAATGGGTTAGGATAAGGGTTAGGGTTAGGGTTTGGCTTAGGGTTAGGTTTAGGGTTAGTTCTTGGTTTAGGGTTAGGGTTAGGTTTACGGTTGGGTTTAGGTTTTGGGTTAGGGTTAGGGTTAGGTTTTGGGTTAGGGTTAAGGTTAGGGTTAGGGTTAGGGTTAGGGTTAGGGTTTGGTTTAGGATTACATTTAGATTTAGGTTTTCGGTTAAGTTTCGGGTTAGGATTAGGTTTTGCGATCGGGTTTGGTTAGTGTTAGGGTTTTAGTTACGGTTAGGGTTAGGGTTAGGGTTAGCGTTTGGGTTAGGGTTAGGCTTAGGGTTAGGGTTTGAGTTTGAGTTAGGGTTAGGTTTAGCATTACGGTTAGAATTAGGGTTACGGTTAGGGTTTGGGTTAGGGTTAGTGTTAAGGTTAGGGTTTGGGTTAGGGTTAGGTTTGAATCTGGGTTAGTGTTAGGGTTAGGGTTAGTGTTAAGATTAGGGTTAGGGTTAGGGTTAGGGTTAGGTTTTGGGTTAGGGTTAGGGTTAGGATTAGAATTAGTGTTAGGATTAGGGTTAGGGTTAGGGTTAGGGTTAGGGTTAGGATAAGGATGAGGGTTAGGGTTAGGGTTAGGATTAGGGTTAGTATTTGGGTTATGGTTTGGGTTAGGGTTAGTGTTAGGGTTTGGTTTAGTGTTAGAGTTAGGGTTTGAGTTAGGGTTAGGTTTAGGGTTAGGTTAAAGTTTGGGTTAGAGTTAGGGTTAGGGTTAGGGTTTGCGTTTGGTTTAGAGTTAGGGTTAAGGTAGGGTTTGGGTTAAAGTTAGGGTTCCTGTGAGGTGTTGGATTAGGGTTATGGTTAGGGTTAGGGTTAGGATTCGGGTTAGGGTTAGGGTTCCGATTAGAGTTAGGTTTAGAGTTTGTGTTTGGGTAAGGTTAAGGTTAGTGTTAGTGGTAGGGTTAGGGTTAGGGTTAGGACTAGGATTAGGGTTAGGCTTAGGGTTAGGAATAGGGTTAGGGTTTGGGTTTAGGTTTGGGTTAATATTAGGGTTAGTGTTAGGGTTAGGGTTTAGGGTTAGGGTTAGATTTAGGGTTAGGGATTAGGTTTGGGTTATGTTTTGGGTTAGGTTTAGGGTTAGGTTTAGTGTTTGGGTTCGGGTTAGGAATAGGGTTAGGGTTTGAGTTTGAATTAGGTTTAGGGTTAGCATTAGTGTTAGGGTTAGGTTTAGGATTAGGGTTTCAGTTAGGGTTAGGGTTAGTGTTAGGGTTTGGGTTCGGGTTAGGGTTAGGGATAGGGTTAGGGTTTGATTTAGGGTTAGGGTTAGGGTTAGGTTTAGTGTTAGGGTTTGGGTTAGGGTTAGGGTTAGGACTAGGGTTAGTGTTAGGGTTAGGTTTAGGGTTAGCATTAGGGTTAGGATTAGGTTTAGGGTTAGGGTTTGGGTTAGGGTTAGGGTTAGGGTTAAGGTTAGGGTTAGTGTTAGGTTTAGAATTAGGGTTAGGGTTAGGGTTAGGATAAGGATGAGGGTTAAGGTTAGG
>CM069542.1:955000-965000 GCA_035773235.1 Eospalax fontanierii | reverse complement strand
GGGTTAGGGTTACGGTTAGGGTTAGGATTAGGGTTAGGGTTTGGGTTTAGGTTTGGGTTATGATTAGGGTAAGTGTTAGGGTTAGGGTTTAGGGTTAGGGTTACGGTTAGGGTTAGGGTTTCGGTTTGGTTTATGTTTTGGGTTTAGGTTTAGGGTTAGGGTTTGAGTTTGAATTAGGTTTATGGTTAGGTTTAGGGTTTGATTTAGGGTTAGGGTTAGGGTTAGGGTTAGTGTTAGGGTTTGGGTTAGGGTTAGGGTTAGGGTTAGGGTTTGGGTTAGAGTTAGGGTTAGGGTTAACGTTTGAGTTAGGGTTACGGTTAGGGTTAGGATTAGGGTTAGGGTTTGTGTTAAGATTAGTGTTTGGTTTAGGGTTAGGGTTAGGGTTAGGGTTAGGGTTAGGATTAGGGTTAGGGTTTGTGTTTAGGTTTGGGTTATGGTTAGGGTAAGTGTTAGGTTTAGGGTTTAGGGTTAGGTTTAGGGTTAGGGTTAGGGTTTCGGTTTGGGTTATATTTTGCGTTAGGTTTAGGGTTAGGGTTAGGGTTTGGGTTCGGGTTAGGATTAGGGTTAGGGTTTGAGTTTGAATTAGGCTTAGGGTTAGCATTAGGGTTAGGGTTAGGTTTAGGATTAGTGTTTCAGTTAGGATTAGGATTATGTTAAGGTTAGTGTTAGGGTTAGGTTTAGGGTTTGATTTAGGGTTAGAGTTAGGGTTAGGGTTAGTGTTAGGTTTTGGGTTAGGGTTAGGGTTAGGACTAGGGTTAGTGTTAGGGTTAGGTTTTGGGTTAGCATTAGGGTTAGATTTAGGTTTAGGGTTAGGGTTTGGTTTACGGTTAGGGTTAGGGTTAGGGTTAGGGTTAGGGTTTGGGTTTGGTTTAGAGTGAGGTTTAGGTTAGGGTTTAGCTTAGAGATAGGGTTAGCTTGAGGTGTTGGATTAGGGTTATGGTTAGGGTTAGGGTTAAGATTAGGGTTAGACTTAATGTTCCGATTAAAGTTTGGTTTAGAGTTTGGGTTTGGGTAAGGGTTAAGGTTAGGGTTAGGGTTAGGGTTAGGGTTAGGACTAGGATTAGGGTTAGGGTTAGGTTTAGGATTAGGGTTAGGGTTTGGGTTCAGGTTTGGGTTATGATTAGGGTAAGTGTTAGGGTTAGGGTTTAGGGTTAGGGTTAGGGTTACGGTTAGGGTTAGGGTTTCGGTTTGGGTTATGTTTTGGGTTAGGGTTAGGGTTAAGCTTAGGGTTTGAGTTCGGGTTAGTATTAGGGTTAGGGTTTGAGTTTGAATGAGGTTTAGGGTTAGCATTAGGGTACGGGTTAGGTTTAGGATTAGTGTTACAGTTAGTGTTAGGGTTAGGGTTAGTGTTTGGGTTCGGCTTAGGTTTAGGGTTAGGTTTAGGGTTTGATTTAGGGTTAGGGTTAGGGTTAGGGTTAGTGTTAGGGTTTGGGTTAGGGTTAGGGTTAGGACTCGGGTTAGTGTTAGGGTTAGGTTTAGGGTTAGCATTAGGGTTAGGATTAGGGTTAGGGTTAGGGTTTGGTTTAGGCTTAGGTTTAGGGTTAGGGTTAGGGTTTGGGTTAGGGTTAGGGTTAGGGTTCGGGTTTGGGTTAGGGTTAGGGTTAGGGTTAGGGTTAGGGTTAGGATTAGGGTTAGGGTTAGTGTTAGGGTTAGGGTTTGGTTTAGGATTACGGTTAGGTTTAGGTTTTCGGTTAAGTTTCGGGTTAGGGTTAGGGTTTGCGTTCGGTTTGGGTTAGTGTTAGGGTTTTAGTTAGGGTTAGGCTTAGGGTTACGGTTAGGGTTTGGGTTAGGGTTAGGCTTATGTTTAGGGTTTGTGTTTGAGTTAGGTTTAGGGTTATCATTAGGGTTAGGATTAGGGTTAGGGTTAGGTTTTGGGTTAGGGTTAGGGTTAGGGTTAGGGTTTGGGTTAGGGTTAGGTTTGAATCTGGGTTAGTGTTAGGGTTAGGGTTAGTGTTAAGATTAAGTTTAGGGTTAGGTTTAGGATTAGGTTTTGGGTCAGGGTTAGGGTTAGGGTTAGAATTAGGGTTAGGGTTAGGGTTAGAATTAGGGTTAGGGTTAGGATAAGCACTAGTGTTGGGGTTAGGGTTAGGTTTAGGGTTATTATTTGGGTTATGGTTTGAGTTAGGGTTAGGGTTAGTGTTTGGGTTAGTGTTAGAGTTAGGGTTTGAGTTAGAGTTAGGTTTAGGGTTAGGTTACGGTTTGGGTTAGAGTTAGGGTTAGTGTAAGGGTTTGGGTTTGGTTTAGAGTTAGGGTTAGGTTAGGGTTTGGGATAGAGTTAGGGTTAGGGTGAGGTGTTGGATTAGGGTTATGGTTAGGGTTAGGGTTAGGATTAGGGTTAGGGTTAGGGTTCCGATTAGAGTTAGGTTTAGAGTTTGGGTTTGGGTAAGGGTTAAGTTTAGGGTTAGGGTTAGGGTTAGGGTTAGGGTTAGGACTAGGTTTAGGTTTAAGGTTAGGGTTAGGGTTAGGGTTAGTGTTTGGGTTAGGGTTTGGGGTTAGGGGTTAGGGGTTAAGTTTTGGTTTAGGGTTAGGGTTAGGGATTGGGTTACGGTTAGGGTTAGGTTTAGGGTTAGGTTTAGGTTTTGGGTTAGGGTTAGGGTTAGCGTTTGGGTTAGGGTTAGGGTTAGGGTTAGGGTTAGGGTTAGAGTTAGTGTTAGGGTTAGGGTTTGGTTTAGGATTACGGTTAGGTTTAGGTTTTCGGTTAAATTTCGGTTTAGGGTTAGGGTTTGCGTTCGTGTTGGGTTAGTGATAGGGTTTTAGTAAGGGTTAGGGTTAGGGTTAGGGTTTGCATTAGGGTTAGGTTTGAATCTGGGTTAGTGTTAGGGTTAGGGTTAGTGTTAAGATTATGGTTAGGGTTAGTGTTAGGGTTAGGTTTTGGGTTAGGGTTACGGTTAGTGTTAGAATTAGGGTTAGGGTTAGGGTTAGGATAACGATGAGGGTTAGGGTTAGGGTTAGGGTTAGTGTTTACGGTTAGGGTTAGGGATAGGGTTAGGGTTAGGGTTTCAGTTTGGGTTATGTTTTGGGTTAGGTTTAGGGTTAGGGTTAGGGTTTGGGTTCGGGTTAGGATTAGGCTTAGGGTTTTAGTTTGAATTAGGTTTAGGGTTAGCATTAAGGTTAGGGTTAGGTTTAGGATTAGTGTTTCAGTTAGGTTTAGGGTTAGGGTTAGGGTTTGGGTAAGGGTTAGGTTTAGGGTTAGGGTTAGGTTTAGGTTTAGGGGATAGGTTTAGGTTTAGGGTTATCGTTAGGGTTTGGGTTAGGGTTAGTGTTAGGGTTTGGGTTTCATTTAGAATTAGGGTTAGCGTTAGGGTTTGTGTTAGGGTTAGGGTTAGAGTTTGGATTAGGTTTAGGGTTAGGGTTAGATTTAGGGTTTGGTTTAGGGGTAGTGTTAGGGTTTGGTTTAGGTTTTGGGTTAGGTTTAGGGTTAGGGTTAGGGTTTGGGTTCGAGTTAGGGTTAGGGTTAGGGATAGGATTTGAGTTAGGGTTAGGGTTAGGGTTAGGGTTATGGTTAGTGTTAGGGTTTGGGTTAGGGTTAGGGTTAGGATTAGGGTTAGGGTTTGGGTTAGGGTTAGGGTTTGGGTTAGGGTTAGGGTTACGGTTAGCGTTTGGGTTAGGGTTAGGGTTAGGATTAGGGTTAGGGTTTGTGTTAAGATTATGGTTTCTGTTTGGATTAGGGTTAGGTTTAGGGTTTGGGTTAAGGTTACGTTTAGGTTTAGGGTTTGTGTTAGGGTTAGGGTTAGCAGTAGGGTTATGGTTTAGGTTTTCGGTTAGGGTTAGTGTTAGGGTTAGTGTTAGGATTAGGGTTTGGGTTAGGGTTTAGGTTTGGTTAGGTTTAGGATTAGGGTTAGGGATATGGTTAGGGTTTGCGTTAGGGTTAGGGTTAGGGTTAGGGTTAGCGTTAGGGGTAGGGTTAGGGTTTAGGTTTGCATTAGCTTTTGGGTTAGGGTTAGGGTTTGGGTTAGTGTTAGGGTTAGGGTTAGGATTTGGGTTAGGCTTAGAGTTAGGGTTCGGGTTTGGGTTAGTGTTATGGTGAGGGTTAGGGGTTGGGTTAGAGTTAGGGTTACGGTTAGGATTACGGTTAGGGTTAGAGTTTGGATTAGGGTTAGTTTTAGGGTTTGGGTTTGCGTAAGGGTAAGGGTTAGGGTTAGGAGTACGGTTAGGGTTTACGTTTTCGTTTAGGGTTAGTGTTAGGGTAAGGGTTAGTATTAGTGTTTGGTTTAGGGTTAAGGTTAGGGTTAGGGTTTGGGTTAGGGTTAGGCTTAGGTTTCGGGTTTGGTTTAGGGTTATGGTTAGGTTTCGATTTTGGGTTATGGTTAGGGTTAGGGTTAGGGTTACGATTAGGGTTAGGGTTTGGGTTAAGGTTAGCCTTAAGTTTGAATTTGGGTTAGTGTTAGGGCTAGGGTTAGTGTAAAGTCTAGGGTTTGGATTTGGGTTAGGGTTAGGGTTTGAGTTACGATTAGGGTAAAGTTTAGGGTTTAGGTTTGGGTTAGGTTTATGTTTAGGGTTAGGGTTATTGTTAGGTTTAGGGTTAGAGTTAGGGTTAGGTTTAGGGTTAAGTTTAGGGTTAGGGTTAGGGTTTTGTTTTGGTTAGGTTTTGGATTAGGGTTAGGGTTTGGGTTAGGGTTAGGGTTAGGGTTAGGGTTAGGATTTGGATTAGGGTTAGGGTTATGGTTCGGGTTTGGGTTAGAGTTAGGGTGAGGGTTAGGGGTTGGGTTAGGTTTAGGGTTATGGTTAGGATTAGGGTTACGGTTAGGGTTCATATTAGGGTTAGTTTTAGGGTTTGGGTTTGGGAAACGGTAAGGGTTAGGGTTAGGGTTAGGATAAGGATGAGAGTTAGGGTTAGGGTTAGGATTAGGGTTAGTATTTGGGTTAGGGTTTGGGTTTTGGGTTAGGGTTAGGGTTTTGGTTAGTGTTAGAGTTAGGTTTTGAGATAGTGTTAGGGTTAGGGTTAGGTTAGGATTTGTGTTAGAGTTAGGGTTAGGGTTAGGGTTTGTGTTTGGATTAAGGTTCCAGTTAGGTTAGGGTTTGGGTTAGAGTTAGGGTTACGGTTAAGGGTTGGATTAGGGATATGTTTAGGGTTAGGGTTAGGATTAGGATTAGGGTTAGGCTTTAGATTTGGGTTATGGTTAGGGTTAGGGTTAGGGTTTAAGGGTAGGATTAGGGTTAGTGTTAGGGATTGGGTTAGGGTTAGGGTTACGCTGTGTGTTTGGATTAGGGTTATGGTTAGGGTTAGGGTTTCGGTGTGGCCAATGTTTTGGGCTAGGTTTTGGGTTAGGGTTAGGGTTTCGGTTCGGGTTAGGATTAGTGTTAGGGTTTGAGTTTGAATTAGGTTTAGGGTTAGCATTAGGGTTAGGGTTAGGTTTAGGATTAGTGTTTCAGTTAGGGTTAGGGTTAGGGTTTGGGTTAAGGTTAGGGTTAGGGTTAGGGTTAGGGTTTTAGTTAGAATTAGGGTTAGTGTTAGGGTTAGGGTTTGTGTTAAGGTTAGGGTTAATCTTAGTGTAAGTGTTAGGGTTTGGGTTAGTGTTAGGGTTAGGGTTAGACTTCGGATTAGGATTAGGTGTAGAGTTAGATTTAGGGTTTGGTTTAGGGGTTGTGTTAGGCTTAGGTCTAGTGTTTGGGTTAGGTTTAGTGTTAGGGTTAAGGTTTGGGTTCGGGTTAGGGTTAGGGTTAGGGTTAGGGTTTGAGTTAGGGTTAGGTTTACGGTTAGGGTTAGAGTTAGGGTTAGGGTTTGGGTTAGGGTTAGGGTTAGGATTAGGGATTGAGTTTGAGTTAGGTTTAGGGTTAGCATTAGGGTTAGGATTAGGGTTAGGGTTTGGGTTTGGGTTAGGGTTAGTGTTAGGGTTAGGGTTTGGGTTAGGGTTAGGTTTAAGGTTAGGGTTTGGATATGGGTTAGGATAAGGGTTAGGGTTAGGGTTTGGCTTAGGGTTAGGTTTACGGTTAGTTTTTGTGTTAGGGTTAGGGTTAGGTTTAGGGTTAGGTTTAGGTTTTGGGTTAGGGTTAGGGTTAGGGTTTATGTTAGGGTTAAGGTTAGGGTTAGGGTTAGGGTTAGGGTTAGGGTTAGGGTTTGGTTTAGGATTACATTTAGGTTTAGGTTTTCGGTTAAGTTTCGGGTTAGGGTTAGGGTTTGCGTTCGGGTGGGTTAGTGTTAGTTTTTTAATTATGGTTAGGGTTAGGGTTAGGCTTATGGTTAGGCTTAGGGTTAGGGTTTGATTTTGAGTTAGGTTTAGGGTTAGCATTAGGGTTAGGATTAGGGTTAGGGTTAGGGTTTGGGTTAGGGTTAGGGTTAGGGTTAGGGTTAGGGTTTGGGTTAGGTTTAGGTTTAAATCTGGGTTAGTGTTAGGGTTAGGGTTAGTGTTAAGATTATGTTTAGGGTTAGGTTTAGGATTAGGTTTTGGGTTAGGGTTAGGGTTAGGGTTAGAATTAGGGTTAGGGTTAGGGTTAGGGTTAGGGTTAGGGTTAGGATAAGGCTGAGGGTTAGGGTTAGGGTTAGGATTAGGGTTATTATTTGGGTTATGGTTTGAGTTAGGGTTAGGGTTAGTGTTTGGGTTAGTGTTAGAGATAGGGTTTGAGTTAGGGTTAGGTTTAGGGTTAGGTTAGGGTTTGCATTAGAGTTAGGGTTAGGGTTAGGGTTTGGGTTTGGTTTAGAGTTAGGGTTAGGTTAGGGTTGGGGTTAGAGTTAGGGTTAGGGTGAGGTGTTGGATTAGGGTTATGATTACGGTTAGGGTTAGGATTAGGGTTAGGGTTAGGGTTCCGATTAGAGTTAGGTTTAGAATTTGGGTTTGGGTAAGGGTTAAGGTTAGGGTTAGGGTTAGGGTTAGGGTTAGGGTTAGTACTAGGTTTAGGTTTAGGGTTAGGGTTAGGGTTAGGGTTAGGGTTAGGGTTAGGGTTTGCATTAGGGTTTGGGTTTAGGGGTTAGGGGTTAAGTTTTGGTTTAGGGTTAGGGTTAGGAATTGGGTTACGGTTAGGGATAGGTTTAGGGTTAGGTTTAGGTTTTGCGTTAGGGTTAAGGTTAGCGTTTCCGTTAGGGTTAGGTTTAGGGTTAGGGTTAGTGTTAGGGTTAGGGTTTGGTTTAGGATTGCGGTTAGGTTTAGGTTTTCGGTTAAGTTTCGGGTTAGGGTTAGGGTTTGCGTTCGGGTTGGGTTATTGTTAGGGTTTTAGTTAGAGATAGGGTTAGTGTGAGGGTTAGGGTTTGGGTTAGGGTTAGGCTTAGGATTAGGGTTAGGGTTAGGGTTTGGGTTAAGGTTACGCTTAGGGTTAGGGTTTGTGTTAGGGTTAGGGTTAGGGTTAGGAGTAGGGCTAGGGTTTAGGTTTTCGGTTAGGGTTAGTGTTAGGGTTAGTGCTAGGATTAGGGTTTGGTTAGGGTTTAGGTTTGGTCAGGTTTAGGGTTAGGGTTAGGGTTTGGGTTCGGGTTAGGGTTAGGGTTTGGGTTAGGGTTACGGTTAGGTTAGGGTTAGGATTTGGGTTAGGCTTAGGGTTAGGGTTCGGGTTTGGGTTAGAGTTAGGGTTAGATTTTGGGTTAGGGTTAGGGTTAGGGTTAGAATTAGGGTTAGGGTTAGGGTTAGGGTTAGGGTTAGGGTTAGGATAAGGCTGAGGGTTAGTGTTAGGGTTAGGATTAGGGTTATTATTTGGGTTATGGTTTGAGTTAGGGTTAGGGTTAGTGTTTGGGTTAGTGTTAGGGTTAGGGTTTGAGTTAGGGTTAGGTTTAGGGTTAGGTTAGGGTTTGCATTAGAGTTAGGGTTAGGGTTTGGTTTGGGTTTGGTTTAGAGTTAGGGTTAGGTTAGGGTTTGGGTTAGAGTTAGGGTTAGGGTGAGGTGTTGGATTAGGGTTATGATTAGGGTTAGGGTTAGGATTAGGGTTAGGGTTAGGGTTCCTATTAGAGTTAGGTTTAGAATTTGGATTTGGGTAAGGGTTAAGGTTAGGGTTAGGGTTAGGGTTAGGGTTAGGGTTAGTACTAGGTTTAGGTTTAGGGTTAGGGTTAGGGTTAGGGTTAGGGTTTGCATTAGGGTTTGGGTTTAGGGGTTAGGGGTTAAGTTTAGGTTTAGGGTTAGGGTTAGGAATTGGGTTACGGTTAGGGATAGGTTTAGGGTTAGGTTTAGGTTTTGCGTTAGGGTTAAGGTTAGCGTTTGTGTTAGGGTTAGGGTTAGGGTTAGGGTTAGTGTTAGGGTTAGGGTTTGGTTTAGGATTGCGGTTAGGTTTAGGTTTTCGGTTAAGTTTCGGGTTAGGGTTAGGGTTTGCGTTCGGGTTGGGTTATTGTTAGGGTTTTAGTTAGGGTTGGGGTTAGGGTTAGCTTTGGGTTAGGGTTAGGCTTAGGATTAGGGTTAGGGTTAGGGTTAGGTTTGAATCTGGGTGAGTGTTAGGGTTAGGGTTAGTGTTAAGATTAGGGTTAGAGTTAGGGTTAGGGTTAGGGTTAGTGTTAGGGAAAGGGTTTGGTTTAGGATTGCGATTAGGTTTAGGTTTTCGATTAAGTTTCGGATGAGGGTTAGGGTTTGCGTTCGGGTTGGGTTATTGTTAGGGTTTTAGTTAGGGTTGGGGTTAGGGTTAGGGTTTGGGTTAGGGTTAGGCTTAGGATTAGGGTTAGGGTTAGGGTTAGGTTTGAATCTGGGTGAGTGTTAGGGTTAGGGTTAGTGTTAAGATTAGGGTGAGGGTTAGGGTTAGGGTTAGGTTTTGGGTTAGGGTTAGGGTTAGGTTTAGAATTAGGGTTAGGTTTAGAATTAGGGTTAGTGTTAGGGTTAGGATAAGGATGAGGGTTATGGTTAGGGTTAGCATTAGGGTTATTATTTGGGTTATGGTTTGGGTTAGGGTTAGGGTTAGGTTTAGGGTTTGATTTAGGGTTAGGGTTAGGGTTAGGGTTAGGGTTAGGATTAGGTTTAGGGTTAGGGTTAGGACTAGGATTACGGTTAGGATTAGGATTAGGGTTGGGTTTGGGTTTAGGTTTGGGTTATGGTTAGGGTTAGTGTTAGGGTTAGGGTTTAGGGTTAGGGTTAGTGATAGGGTTAGGGTTTGGGTTAGGGTTTAGGTTTGGTTAGGTTTAGGGTTAGGGTTAGGGTTTGGGTTCGGGTTAGGTTTAGGGTTTGGGTTAGGGATAGGGTTTGAGTTAGGGTTAGGGTTAGGGTTAGGGTTAGTGTTAGGTTTTGGTTAGGGTTAGGGTTAGGATTAGGGTTAGGTTTGGGTTAGGGTTAGGGTTAGGATTAGGGTTAGGTTTTGTGTTAAGATTTTGGTTTCTGTTTGGAATAGGGTTAGGGTTAGGGTTTGGGTTAAGGTTACGCTTAGGGTTAGGGTTTGTGTTAGGGTTAGGGTTAGGGATAGGAGTAGGGTTAGGGTTTAGGTTTACGGTTAGGGTTAGTGTTAGGGTTAGTGTTAGGATTCGGGTTTGGTTTAGGGTTTAGGTTTGGTTAGGTTTAGGGTTAGGGTTAGGGTTTGAGTTCGGGTTAGGTTTAGGGTTAGGGTTAGGGTTTGGGTTAGGGTTACGGTTAGGGTTAGGGTTAGGATTTGGGTTAGGCTTTGGGTTAGGGTTCGGGTTTGGGTTAGAGTTATGGTGAGGGTTAGGGGTTGGGTTAGGGTTAGGGTTAGGGTTACGGTTAGGATTAGGGTTAGGGTTAGGGTTTGGATTAGGGTTAGTTTTAGGGTTTGGGTTTGCTTTAGGGTAAGGGTTAGGGTTAGGGTTAGGAGTAGGGTTAGGGTTTAGGTTTTCGGTTAGGGTTAGTGTTAGGGTTAGGTTTAGGATTAGCGTTTGGTTTAGGGTTAAGGTTAGGGTTAGGGTTTGGGTTATGGTTAGGGTTAGGTTAGGGTTTGGGTTAGAGTTAGGGTTAGGGTTAGGGGTTGGATTAGGGTTATGGTCAGGGTTAGGGTTAGGATTAGGGTTAGGGTTAGGCTTTAGATTTGGGTTATGGTTAGGGTTAGGGTTAGGGTTTAAGGGTAGGATTAGGGTTAATGTTAGGGTTTGGGTTAGGGTTAGGGTTACGGTGTGGGTTTGGGTTAGGGTTAGGGTTAGGGTTAGGGTTTCGGT
>CM069542.1:930000-950000 GCA_035773235.1 Eospalax fontanierii | reverse complement strand
TAGGGTTAGGGTTAGGGTTTGGGTGAGGGTTAGGATTGGTGTTAGGGTTGGGGAATGGGTTAGGATAGGGGATAGGGTTAGGGTTTGGCTTAGGGTTGGGTTTAGGGTTAGTTCTTGGTTTAGGGTTAGGGTTAGGTTTACGGTTGGGTTTAGGTTTTGGGTTAGGGTTAGGGTTAGGGTTTGGGTTAGGGTTAAGGTTAGGGTTAGGGTTTGGGTTAGGGTTAGGGTTAGGGTTGGGGTTAGGGTTAGGGTTAGGCTTTGGTTTAGTATTACATTTAGGTTTAGGTTTTCGGTTAAGTTTCGGGTTAGTGTTAGGGTTTGCAATCGGGTTCGGTTAGTGTTAGGGTTTTAGTTAGGTTTAGGGTTAGGGTTAGGGTTAGCGTTTGGGTTAGGGTTAGGGGTTGAGTTAGGGTGAGGTTTGAATCTGGGTTAGTGTTAGGGTTAGGGTTAGTGTTAAGATTAGGGTTAGGGTTAGGGTTAGGGTAAGGTTTTGGGTTAGGGTTAGGGTTAGGATTAGAATTAGTGTTAGGATTAGGGTTAGGGTTAGGGTTAGGGTTAGGATAAGGGTTGGGTTAGTGTTAGGGTTAGGATTAGGGTTATTATTTGGGTTATGGTTTGGGTTAGGGTTAGTGTTAGGGTTTGGTTTAGTGTTAGGGTTAGGGTTTGAGTTAGGGTTAGGTTAGAGTTTGGGTTAGAGTTAGGGTTAGGGTTAGGGTTTGCGTTTGGTTTAGAGTTAGGGTTAAGTTAGGGTTTGGGTTAAAGTTAGGGTTCGGGTAAGGTGTTGGATTAGGGTTATGGTTAGGGTTAGGGTTAGGATTAGGGTTAGGGTTAGGGTTAGGGTTACAATTAGGGTTAGGGATAGGGTTAGGGTTAGGATAAGGATGAGGGTTAGTGTTAGGGTTAGGATTAGGGTTTTTATTTGGGTTATGGTTTGGGTTAGGGTTAGGGTTACGGTTTGGGTTAGTGTTAGAGTGAGGGTTTGAGTTAGGGTTAGGTTTAGGGTTAGGTTAGGGTTTGGGTTAGAGTTAGGGTTAGGGTTAGGGTTTGGGTTTGGTTTAGAGTTAGGTTTAGGTTATGGTTTGGGTTAGAGTTAGGGTTAGGGTGTGGTGTTGGATTAGGGTTATGGTTATGGTTAGGGTTAGGATTAGGGTTAGGGTTAGGCTTCTGATTAGAGTTAGGTTTAGAGTTTGGGTTTGGTTAAGGGTTAAGGTTAGGGTTAGGGTTACGGTTAGGGTTAGGGATAGGACTAGGATTAGGGATAGGTTTAGGGTTAGGATTAGGGTTAGGGTTTGTGTTTAGGTTTGGGTTATGGTTATGGTAAGTGTTAGGGTTAGGGTTTAGGGTTAGGTTTAGGGTTAGGGTTAGGTTTTCGGTTTGGGTTATATTTTGGGTTAGGTTTAGGGTTAGGGTTAGGGTTTGGGTTCGGGTTAGGGTTAGGGTTAGGGTTTGGGTTTGTTTTAGAGTTAGGGTTAGGTTAGGGTTTGGGTTAGAGTTAGGGTTAGGGTGAGGTGTTGGATTAGGGTTATGGTTAGGGTTAGGGTTAGGATTAGGGTTAGGGTTAGGGTTCCGATTAGAGTTATGTTTAGAGTTTGGGTTTGGGTAAGGGTTAAGGTTAGGTTTAGTGTTAGGATTAGGGTTAGGGTTTGAGTTTGAATTAGGTTTAGGGTTAGCATTAGGGTTAGGGTTAGGTTTAGCATAAGTATTTCAGTTCGGTTTAGGGTTAGGGTTAGGGTTTGGGTTCAGGTTAGGGTTAGGGTTAGGGTTAGGGTTAGGGTTAGGGTTTGATTTTGGGTTAGGGTTAGGCTTAGGGTTAGTGTAAGGGTTTGGGTTAGGGTTAGGTTTAGGACTAGGTTTAGTGTTAGGGTTAGGTTTAGGGTTAGCATTAGGGTTAGGATTAGGGTTAGGGTTAAGGTTTGGGTTAGGGTTAGGTTTAGGGTTAGGGTTAGGGTTAGGGTTAGGATTAGGGTTAATGTTTGTGTTAAGATTAGGGTTTGATTTGTGTTAGGGTTAGGGTTAGGGTTAGGGTTAGGGTTAGAATTAGGGTTAGGGATAGGGTGAGGGTTAGGATAAGGATGAGGATTAGTGCTAGGGTTAGGATTAGGGTTTTTATTTGGGTTATGGTTTGGGTTAGGGTTAGGGTTACGGTTTGGGTTAGTGTTAGAGTGAGGGTTTGAGTTAGGGTTAGGTTTAGGGTTAGGTTAGGGTTTGGGTTAGAGTTAGGGTTAGGGTTAGGGTTTGGGTTTGGTTTAGAGTTAGGTTTAGGTTATGGTTTGGGTTAGAGTTAGGGTTAGGGTGTGGTGTTGGATTAGGGTTATGGTTATGGTTAGGGTTAGGATTAGGGTTAGGGTTAGGCTTCCGATTAGAGTTAGGTTTAGAGTTTGGGTTTGGTTAAGGGTTAAGGTTAGGGTTAGGGTTACGGTTAGGGTTAGGGATAGGACTAGGATTAGGGATAGGTTTAGGGTTAGGATTAGGGTTAGGGTTTGTGTTTAGGTTTGGGCTATGGTTATGGTAAGTGTTAGGGTTAGGGTTTAGGGTTAGGTTTAGGGTTAGGGTTAGGTTTTCGGTTTGGGTTATATTTTGGGTTAGGTTTAGGGTTAGGGTTAGGGTTTGGGTTCGGGTTAGGATTAGGGTTAGGGTTTGAGTTTGAATTAGGTTTAGTGTTAGCATTAGGGTTAGGGTTAGGTTTAGGATTAGTGTTTCAGTTAGGGTTAGGGTTAGGTTAAGGTTAGGGTTAGGGTTAGGTTTAGGGTTTGATTTAGGGTTAGGGTTAGGGTTAGGGTTAGGTTTAGGGTTTGGGTTAGGGTTAGTGTTACGACTAGGGTTAGGGTTAGATTTAGGGTTAGCATTAGTTTTAGGATTAGGGTTAGGGTTAGGGTTTGTGTTTGGGTTAGGGTTAGGGTTAGGGTTAGTATTTGGGTTAGGGTTAGGATTAGCGTTAACGTTTGAGTTAGGGTTACGGTTAGGGTTAGGATTAGGGTTAGGGTTTCTGTTAAGATTAGGGTTTGGTTTAGGGTTAGGGTTAGGGTTTGGGTTAAAATTACGTTTAGGGTTAGGTTTTGTTTTAGGGATAGGGTTAGGGTTAGGTTTAGGTTTAGGGTTTAGGTTTTCGGTTAGGTTTAGTGTTAGGGTTAGGGTTATGATTAGGGTTTGAGTTAGGGTTTAGGTTTGGTTAGGTTTAGGGTTAGGGTTAGAGTTATGGTTAGGTTTAGCTTTACGGTTAGGGTTAGGGTTATGGTTAGGGTTAGCGTTAGGGTTAGGGTTAGGGTTAGGGTTCCGATTAGATTTAGGTTTAGAGTTTGGGTTTGGGTAAGGGTTAAGGTTAGGTTTAGTGTAAGGATTAGGGTTAGGGTTTGAGTTTGAATTAGCTTTAGGGTTAGCATTAGGGTTAGGGTTAGGTTTAGGATTAGTGTTTCAGTTAGGGTTAGGGTTAGGTTAAAGTTAGGGTTAGGGTTAGGTTTAGGGTTTGATTTAGGGTTACGGTTAAGGTTAGGGTTAGTGTTAGGGTTTGGGTTAGGGTTAGGGTTACGACTAGGGTTAGGGTTAGGTTTAGGGTTAGCATTAGTTTTAGGATTAGGGTTAGGGTTCGGGTTTGGGTTTGGGTTAGGTTTAGGGTCAGGGTTAGGGTTTGGGTTAGGTTTAGGGTTAGGGTTAACGTTTGAGTTAGGGTTACGGTTAGGGTTAGGATTAGGGTTAGGGTTTCTGTTAAGATTAGGGTTTGGTTTAGGGTTAGGGTTAGGGTTTGGGTTAAAGTTACGTTTAGGGTTAGGTTTTGTTTTAGGGTTAGGGTTAGGGTTAGGATTAGGTTTAGGGTTTAGGTTTTCGGTTAGGTTTAGTGTTAGGGTTAGCGTTAGGATTAGGGTTTGGGCTAGGGTTTAGGTTTGGTTAGGTTTAGGGTTAGGGTTAGGGATATGGTTAGGTTTAGCTTTACGGTTAGGGTTAGGGTTATGGTTAGGGTGTGCGTTAGGGTTAGGGTTAGGGTTAGGGTTCCGATTAGAGTTATGTTTAGAGTTTGGGTTTGGGTAAGGGTTAAGGTTAGGGTTAGGGTTAGGGTTAGGTTAGGGGTTGGAACAAGGATTAGGGTTAGGGTAGGGGTTAGGATTAGGATTAGGGTTTGTGTTTAGGTTTGGGTTATGGTTAGGGTAAGTGTTGGGGTTACAGTTTAGGGTTAGGGTTAGGGTTAGTTTTAGGGTTTCGGTTTGGGTTATGTTTTGGGCTAGGTTTAGGGTAAGGGTTAGGGTTTGGGTTCGGGTTATGATTAGGGTTAGGATTTGAGTTTGAATTAAGTTTAGGGTTAGCATTAGGGTTAGGGTTAGGTTTAGGATTAGTGTTTCAGTTAGGGTTAGGGTTAGGGTTAAGGTTAGGGTTAGGGTTAGGTTTAGGGTTTGATTTAGGGTTAGGGTTAGGGTTAGGGTTAGGGTTAGGGTTAGGATTAGAGTTAGGGTTAGGGTTAGGGTTAGGGTTAGGGTTTGGGTTAGGGTTAGGGTTAGGGTTAGGGTTAGTGTTTGGGTTAGGTTTAGGGTTGGAGTTAGGATTAGGGTTAGGGTTTGTGTTAAAATTAGGGTTTGGGTTTGTGTTAGGGTTAGGGTTAGGGTTAGGGTTAGGGTTAGGGTTTGGGTTAGGGTTACGGTTAGGGTTAGGGTTAGGGTTAGGGTTAGGCTTATGACGAGGGTTAGTGTTAGGGTTAGGTTTAGGGTTAGCATTAGGCTTAGGATTAGGGTTAGGGTTAGGGTTAGGGTTAGGGTTTGGGTTAGGATTAGGGTTAGGGTTAGGGTTTGGGTTAGGGTTAGGGTTAGGGTTAGGATTAGGGTTAGGGTTTGTGTTAAGAATAGGGTTTGGGTTAGGGTTAGGGTTAGGGTTAGGGTTAGGGTTATTATTTGGGTTATGTTTGTGTTAGGGTTAGGGTTAGGGTTTGGGTTAGTGTTAGAGTTAGGGTTTGAATTAGGGATAGGTTTAGGGTTAGGTTAGGGTTTGGGTTAGAGTTAGGGTTAGGGTTAGGGTTTGGGTTTGGTTTAGAGTTAGGTTTAGGTTAGGGTTTAGGTTAGAGATAGGGTTAGCGTGAGGTGTTGGATTAGGGTTATGGTTAGGGTTAGGGTTAGGATTAGGGTTAAGGTTAGGGTTCCGATTAGAGTTTGGTTTAGAGTTTGGGTTTGGGTAAGGGTTAAGGTTAGGGTTAGGGTTAGGGTTAGGGTTAGGGTTAGTACTAGGATTAGGGTTAGGGTTAGTGTTAGGATTAGGGTTAGGGTTTGGGTTTAGGTTTGGGTTATGATTAGGGTAAGTGTTAGGGTTAGGGTTTAGGGTTAGGGTTAGGGTTAGGGTTAGGGTTTCGTTTTGGGTTATGTTTTGGGTTAGGTTTAGGGTTAGGGTTAGGGTTTGGGTTCGAGTTAGGATTAGGGTTAGGGTTTGAGTTTGAATTAGGTTTAGGGTTAGCATTAGGGTTCGGGTTAGGTTTAGGATTAGTATTTCAGTTAGGGTTAGGGTTAGGGTTAGGGTTTGGTTTCGGGTTAGGTTTAGGGTTAGGTTTAGGGTTTGATTTAGGGTTAGGGTTAGGGTTAGGGTTAGTGTTAGGGTTTGGGTTAGGGTTAGGGTTAGGATTAGGGTTAGTGTTAGGGTTAGGGTTAGGGTTAGGGTTAGGGTTAGTGTTAGGGTTAGGGTTTAGGGTTAGGGTTAGGGTTAGGGTTAGTGTTTGGGTTAGGGTTAGGCTTAGGGTTAGGGTTTGTGTTTGAGTTAGGTTTACGGTTATCATTAGGGTTAGGATTAGGGTTAGGGTTAGGGTTTGGGTTAGGGTTAGGGTTAGGGTTAGGGTTTGGGTTAGGGTTAGGTTTGAATCTGGGTTAGTGTTAGGGTTAGGGTTAGTGTTAAGATTAAGTTTAGGGTTAGGTTTAGGATTAGGTTTTGGGTCAGGGTTAGGGTTAGGGTTAGGGTTAGGGTTAGAATTAGGGTTAGGGTTAGGATAAGGATTAGGGTTAGGGTTAGGTGTAGGATTAGGGTTATTATTTGGGTTATGGTTTGAGTTAGGTTTAGGGTTAGTGTTTGGGTTAGTGTTAGAGTTAGGGTTTGAGTTAGGGTTAGGTTTAGGGTTAGATTAGGATTTGGGTTACAGTTAGGGTTAGGGTTAGGGTTTGGGTTTTGTTTAGAGTTAGGGTTAGGTTAGGGTTTGGGATAGAGTTAGGGTTAGGGTGATGTGTTGCATTAGGGTTATGGTTAGGGTTAGGGTTAGGATTAGGGTTAGGGTTAGGGTTCCGATTAGAGTTAGGTTTAGAGTTTGGGTTTGGGTAAGGGTTAAGGTTAGGGTTAAGGTTAGGGTTAGGGTTAGGGTTAGTAGTAGGTTTAGGTTTAAGGTTAGGGTTAGGGTTAGGGTTAGGGTTTGGGTTAGGGTTTAGGGTTAGGGGTGAGTGGTTAAGTTTAGGTTTAGGGTTAGGGTTAGGGATTGGGTTACGGATAGGGTTAGGTTTAGGGTTAGGTTTAGGTTTTGGGTTAGGGTTAGCGTTAGAGTTTGGGTTAGGGTTAGGGTTAGGATTAGAGTTAGAGTTAGTGTTAGGGTTAGGGTTTGGTTTAGGATTACGGTTAGGTTTAGGTTTTCAGTTAAGTTTCGGGTTAGGGTTAGGGTTTGCGTTCGGGTTGGGTTAGTGATAGGGTTTTAGTTAGGGTTAGGGTGAGGGTTAGGCTTAGGGTTAGGGTTTGGGTTAGGTTTAGGCTTAGGGTTAGGGTTTGAATTTGAGTTAGGTTTAGGGTTAGCATTAGGGTTAGGATTAGGGTTAGGGTTAGGGTTTGGGTTAGGGTTAGGGTTAGGGTTAGGGTTAGTGTTAGGGTTAGGGTTAGGGTTAGGGTTAGGGTTAGGATAAGGATTAGGTTTAGGGTTAGGTTTAGGATTAGGGTTATTATTTGGGTTATGGTTTGAGTTAGGGTTAGGGTTAGTGTTTGGGTTAGTGTTAGAGTTAGGGTTTGAGTTAGGGTTAGGTTTAGGGTTAGGTTAGGGTTTGGGTTAGAGTTAGGGTTAGGGTTAGGGTTTGGGTTTGGTTTAGAGTTAGGGTTAGGTTATGGTTTGGGATAGAGTTAGGGTTAGGGTGAGGTGTTGGATTAGGGTTATGATTAGGGTTAGGGTTAGGATTAGGGTTAGGGTTAGGGTTCCGATTAGTGTTAGGTTTAGAATTTGGGTTTGGGTAAGGGTTAAGGTTAGGGTTAGGGTTAGGGTTAGGGTTAGGGTTAGTACTAGGTTTAGGTTTAGGGTTAGGGTTAGGGTTAGGGTTAGGGTTAGGGTTAGGGTTTGCATTAGGGTTTGGGTTTAGGGGTTAGGGGTTAAGTTTTGGTTTAGGGTTAGGGTTAGGAATTGGGTTACGGTTAGGGATAGGTTTAGGGTTAGGTTTAGGTTTTGGGTTAGGGTTAAGGTTAGCGTTTCCGTTAGGGTTAGGTTTAGGGTTAGGGTTAGTGTTAGGGTTAGGGTTTGGTTTAGGATTGCGGTTAGGTTTAGGTTTTTGGTTAAGTTTCGGGTTAGGGTTAGGGTTTGCGTTCGGGTTGGGTTATTGTTAGGGTTTTAGTTAGGGTTAGGATTAGGGTTAGGGTTAGGGTTTGGGTTAGGGTTAGGCTTAGGATTAGGGTCAGGGTGAGGGTTTGGGTTAAGGTTACGCTTAGGGTTAGGGTTTGTGTTAGGGTTAGGGTTAGGGTTAGGAGTAGGGTTAGGGTTTAGGTTTTCGGTTAGGGTTAGTGTTAGGGTTAGTGTTAGGATTAGGGTTTGGGTTAGGGTTTAGGTTTGGTTAGGTTTAGGGTTAGGGTTAGGGTTTGGGTTCGGGTTAGGGTTAGGGTTTGGGTTAGGGTTACGGTTAGGTTAGGGTTAGGATTTGGGTTAGGCTTAGGGTTAGGGTTCGGGTTTGGGTTAGAGTTAGGGTTAGATTTTGGGTTAGGGTTAGGGTTAGGGTTAGAATTAGGGTTAGGGTTAGGGTTAGGGTTAGGGTTAGGGTTAGGATAAGGCTGAGGGTTAGTGTTAGGGTTAGGATTAGGGTTATTATTTGGGTTATGGTTTGAGTTAGGGTTAGGGTTAGTGTTTGGGTTAGTGTTAGGGTTAGGGTTTGAGTTAGGGTTAGGTTTAGGGTTAGGTTAGGGTTTGCATTAGAGTTAGGGTTAGGGTTTGGTTTGGGTTTGGTTTAGAGTTAGGGTTAGGTTAGGGTTTGGGTTAGAGTTAGGGTTAGGGTGAGGTGTTGGATTAGGGTTATGATTAGGGTTAGGGTTAGGATTAGGGTTAGGGTTAGGGTTCCTATTAGAGTTAGGTTTAGAATTTGGATTTGGGTAAGGGTTAAGGTTAGGGTTAGGGTTAGGGTTAGGGTTAGGGTTAGTACTAGGTTTAGGTTTAGGGTTAGGGTTAGGGTTAGGGTTAGGGTTTGCATTAGGGTTTGGGTTTAGGGGTTAGGGGTTAAGTTTAGGTTTAGGGTTAGGGTTAGGAATTGGGTTACGGTTAGGGATAGGTTTAGGGTTAGGTTTAGGTTTTGCGTTAGGGTTAAGGTTAGCGTTTGTGTTAGGGTTAGGGTTAGGGTTAGGGTTAGTGTTAGGGTTAGGGTTTGGTTTAGGATTGCGGTTAGGTTTAGGTTTTCGGTTAAGTTTCGGGTTAGGGTTAGGGTTTGCGTTCGGGTTGGGTTATTGTTAGGGTTTTAGTTAGGGTTGGGGTTAGGGTTAGCTTTGGGTTAGGGTTAGGCTTAGGATTAGGGTTAGGGTTAGGGTTAGGTTTGAATCTGGGTGAGTGTTAGGGTTAGGGTTAGTGTTAAGATTAGGGTTAGAGTTAGGGTTAGGGTTAGGGTTAGTGTTAGGGGTAGGGTTTGGTTTAGGATTGCGGTTAGGTTTAGGTTTTCGGTTAAGTTTCGAATTAGGGTTAGGGTTTGCGTTCGGGTTGGGTTATTGTTAGGGTTTTAGTTAGGGTTGGGGTTAGGGTTAGGGTTTGGGTTAGGGTTAGGCTTAGGATTAGGGTTAGGGTTAGGGTTAGGTTTGAATCTGGGTGAGTGTTAGGGTTAGGGTTAGTGTTAAGATTAGGGTGAGGGTTAGGGTTAGGGTTAGGTTTTGGGTTAGGGTTAGGGTTAGGTTTAGAATTAGGGTTAGGTTTAGAATTAGGGTTAGTGTTAGGGTTAGGATAAGGATGAGGGTTATGGTTAGGGTTAGCATTAGGGTTATTATTTGGGTTATGGTTTGGGTTAGGGTTAGGGTTAGGTTTAGGGTTTGATTTAGGGTTAGGGTTAGGGTTAGGGTTAGGGTTAGGATTAGGTTTAGGGTTAGGGTTAGGACTAGGATTACGGTTAGGATTAGGATTAGGGTTGGGTTTGGGTTTAGGTTTGGGTTATGGTTAGGGTTAGTGTTAGGGTTAGGGTTTAGGGTTAGGGTTAGTGATAGGGTTAGGGTTTGGGTTAGGGTTTAGGTTTGGTTAGGTTTAGGGTTAGGGTTAGGGTTTGGGTTCGGGTTAGGTTTAGGGTTTGGGTTAGGGATAGGGTTTGAGTTAGGGTTAGGGTTAGGGTTAGGGTTAGTGTTAGGTTTTGGTTAGGGTTAGGGTTAGGATTAGGGTTAGGTTTGGGTTAGGGTTAGGGTTAGGATTAGGGTTAGGTTTTGTGTTAAGATTTTGGTTTCTGTTTGGAATAGGGTTAGGGTTAGGGTTTGGGTTAAGGTTACGCTTAGGGTTAGGGTTTGTGTTAGGGTTAGGGTTAGGGTTAGGAGTAGGGTTAGGGTTTAGGTTTTCGGTTAGGGTTAGTGTTAGGGTTAGTGTTAGGATTCGGGTTTGGTTTAGGGTTTAGGTTTGGTTAGGTTTAGGGTTAGGGTTAGGGTTTGAGTTCGGGTTAGGTTTAGGGTTAGGGTTAGGGTTTGGGTTAGGGTTACGGTTAGGGTTAGGGTTAGGATTTGGGTTAGGCTTTGGGTTAGGGTTCGGGTTTGGGTTAGAGTTATGGTGAGGGTTAGGGGTTGGGTTAGGGTTAGGGTTAGGGTTACGGTTAGGATTAGGGTTAGGGTTAGGGTTTGGATTAGGGTTAGTTTTAGGGTTTGGGTTTGCTTTAGGGTAAGGGTTAGGGTTAGGGTTAGGAGTAGGGTTAGGGTTTAGGTTTTCGGTTAGGGTTAGTGTTAGGGTTAGGTTTAGGATTAGCGTTTGGTTTAGGGTTAAGGTTAGGGTTAGGGTTTGGGTTATGGTTAGGGTTAGGTTAGGGTTTGGGTTAGAGTTAGGGTTAGGGTTAGGGGTTGGATTAGGGTTATGGTCAGGGTTAGGGTTAGGATTAGGGTTAGGGTTAGGCTTTAGATTTGGGTTATGGTTAGGGTTAGGGTTAGGGTTTAAGGGTAGGATTAGGGTTAATGTTAGGGTTTGGGTTAGGGTTAGGGTTACGGTGTGGGTTTGGGTTAGGGTTAGGGTTAGGGTTAGGGTTTCGGTGTGGCTTATGTTTTGGGTTAGGTTTAGGGTTAGGGTTAGGATTTCGGTTCGGGTTAGGATTAGGGTTAGGATTTGAGTTTGAATTAGGTTTAGGGTTAGCATTAGGGTTAGGGTTAGGTTTAGGATTATTGTTTCAGTTAGGGTTAGGGTTAGGGTTTCGGTTAGGGTTAGGTTTAGGATTAGGGGTTAGTTTTAGGTTTGGGGTTTTCTTTAGAGTTTGGGTAAGGGTTAGTGTTAGGGTTTAGGTTTTAGATAGAATTAGTGTTAGTGTTAGGGTAAGGGTTTGTGTTAGGGTTAGGGTTAAGCTTAGTGTTAGTGTTAGGGTTTGGGTTAGGGTTAGGGTTAGGGTTAGAGTTACGATTAGGTTTAGGGTTAGAGTTAGATTTAGGGTTTGGTTTAGGGGTAGTGTTCGGGTTAGGTTTAGGGTTTGGGTTAGGTTTAGGGTTAGGGTTAGAGTTTGGGTTCGGGTTAGGGTTAGGGTTAGGGTTAGGGTTTGAGTTAGGGTTAGGGTTAGGGTTAAGCTTAGTGTTAGTGTTAGGGTTTGGGTTAGGGTTAGGGTTAGGGTTAGAGTTAGGATTAGGTTTAGGATTAGAGTTAGATTTAGGGTTTGGTTTAGGGGTAGTGTTCGGGTTAGGTTTAGGGTTTGGGTTAGGTTTAGGGTTAGTGTTAGGGTTTGGGTTCGGGTTAGGTTTAGGTTTAGGGTTAGGGTTTGAGTTAGGGTTAGGGTTAGGGTTAGGGTTAGGGGTAGGGTTTGGGTAAGGGTTAGGGTTAGGTTTAGGGTTAGGGTTTGAGTTAGGGTTAGGGTTAGGGTTAGGGTTAGGGTTAGGGTTAGTGTTTGGGTTTTGGGTTAGAGTTACGGTTAGGGTTAGGGTTTGGGTTAGGTTTAGGGTTAGGGTTAGGGTTTGGGTATGGGTTAAGATAAGGGTTAGGGTTAGGGTTTGGCTAATGGTTAGGTTTAGGGTTAGTTTTTGGGTTAGGGTTAGAGTTAGGTTTAGGGTTAGGTTTAGGTTTTGGGTTAGGGTTAGGGTTAGGGTTTGGGTTAGGGTTAAGGTTAGGGTTAGGGTTACGATTAGGGTTAGGGTTTGGGTTAGGGTTAGTCTTAGGTTTGAATTTGGGTTAGTGTTAGGGCTAGGGTTAGTGTAAAGTTTAGGGTTTGAATTTGGGTTAGGGTTAGGGTTTGAGTTACGATTAGGGTAAAGTTTAGGGTTTAGGTTTGGGTTAGGTTTATGGTTAGGTTTAGGATTATGGTTAGGTTTAGGGTTAAGGTTAGGGTTTGGGTTTGGGTTAAGTTTAGGGTTAGGGTTAGGGTTTGGGATGTGGGTTAGGGTTTGGATTACGGTTACGGTTTGGGTTAGGGTTAGGGCTAGGTTTAGGGTTAGGATTTGGGTTAGGGTTAGGGTTAGGGTTCGGGTTTGTGTTAGAGTTAGGGTGAGGGTTAGGGATTGGGTTAGGGTTAGGGTTACGGTTAGGATTAGGATTACGGTTAGGGTTCGAATTAGGGTTAGTTTTAGGGTTTGGGTTTGTTAAACGGTAAGGGTTAGGGTTAGGGTTAGGATAAGGATGAGGGTTAGGGTTAGGGTAAGGATTAGGGTTAGTATTTGGGTTATGGTTTGGGTTTTGGGTTAGGGTTAGGGTTTGGGTTAGTGTTCGAGTTAGGTTTTGAGTTAGGGTTAGGGTTAGGTTTAGTTTAGGATTTGTGTTAGAGTTAGGGATAGGGTTAGGGTTTGGGTTTGGGTTAGGGTTATGGTTAGGTTAGGGTTTGGGTTAGAGTTAGGGTTAGGGTTAGGGGTTGGATTAGGGTTATGGTCAGGGTTAGGGTTAGGATTAGGGTTAGGGTTAGGCTTTAGATTTGGGTTATGGTTAGGGTTAGGGTTAGGGTTTAAGGGTAGGATTAGGGTTAATGTTAGGGTTTGGGTTAGGGTTAGGGTTACGGTGTGGGTTTGGGTTAGGGTTAGGGTTAGGGTTAGGGTTTCGGTGTGGCTTATGTTTTGGGTTAGGTTTAGGGTTAGGGTTAGGATTTCGGTTCGGGTTAGGATTAGGGTTAGGATTTGAGTTTGAATTAGGTTTAGGGTTACCATTAGGGTTAGGGTTAGGTTTAGGATTATTGTTTCAGTTAGGGTTAGGGTTAGGGTTTCGGTTAGGGTTAGGTTTAGGATTAGGGGTTAGTTTTAGGTTTAGGGTTATTTTTAGAGTTTGGGTTAGGGTTAGTGTTAGGGTTTAGGTTTTAGTTAGAATTAGTGTTAGTGTTAGGGTTAGGGTTTGTGTTAGGGTTAGGGTTAAGCTTAGTGTTAGTGTTAGGGTTTGGGTTAGGGTTAGGGTTAGGGTTAGAGTTAGGATTAGGTATAGGGTTAGAGTTAGATTTAGGGTTTGGTTTAGGGGTAGTGTTCGGGTTAGGTTTAGGGTTTGGGTTAGGTTTAGGGTTAGGGTTAGAGTTTGGGTTCGGGTTAGGGTTAGGGTTAGGGTTAGGGTTTGAGTTAGGGTTAGGGTTAGGGTTAAGCTTAGTGTTAGTGTTAGGGTTTGGGTTAGGGTTAGGGTTAGGGTTAGAGTTAGGATTAGGTTTAGGGTTAGAGTTAGATTTAGGGTTTGGTTTAGGGGTAGTGTTCGGGTTAGGTTTAGGGTTTGGGTTAGGTTTAGGGTTAGGGTTAGGGTTTGGGTTCGGGTTAGGGTTAGGGTTAGGGTTAGGGTTTGAGTTAGGGTTAGGGTTAGGGTTAAGCTTAGTGTTAGTGTTAGGGTTTGGGTTAGGGTTAGGGTTAGGGTTAGAGTTAGGATTAGGTTTAGGGTTAGAGTTAGATTTAGGGTTTGGTTTAGGGGTAGTGTTCGGGTTAGGTTTAGGGTTTGGGTTAGGTTTAGGGTTAGTGTTAGGGTTTGGGTTCGGGTTAGGGTTAGGTTTAGGGTTAGGGTTTGAGTTAGGGTTAGGGTTAGGGTTAGGGTTAGGGTTAGGGTTTGGGTAAGGGTTAGGGTTAGGATTAGGGGTTGAGTTTGAGTTAGATTTAGGGTTAGCATTAGGGTTAGGATTAGGGTTAGTGTTTGGGTTTTGGGTTAGAGTTACGGTTAGGGTTAGGGTTTGGGTTAGGTTTAGGGTTAGGGTTAGGGTTTGGGTATGGGTTAAGATAAGGGTTAGGGTTAGGGTTTGGCTAATGGTTAGGTTTAGGGTTAGTTTTTGGGTTAGGGTTAGGGTTAGGTTTAGGGTTAGGTTTAGGTTTTGGGTTAGGGTTAGGGTTAGGGTTTGGGTTAGGGTTAAGGTTAGGGTTAGGGTTAGGGTTAGGGTTAGGGTTAGGGTTTGGTTTAGGATTACATTTAGGTTTAGGTTTTCGGTTAAGTTTCAGGTTAGGGTTAGGGTTTGTGATTGGGTTGGGTAAGTGTTAGGGTTTTAGTTAGGGTTAGGGTTAGGGTTAGGGTTTGGGTTAGGGTTAGGCTTAGGGTTAGGGTTTGAGTTTGAGTTAGGTTTAGGGTTAGCATTAGGGTTAGAATTAGGGTTAGGGTTAGGGTTTGGGTTAGGGTTAGGGTTAGGGTTAGGGTTTGGGTAAGGGTTAGGTTTGAATCTGGGTTAGTGTTAGGGTTAGGGTTAGTGTTAATATAAGGGTTAGGGTTAGGTTTAGGGGTAGGTTTTGGGTTAGGGTTAGGGCTTGGTTTAGACTTAGGGTTAGGGTTAGGGTTAGGGTTAGGGTTAGGGTTAGGGGTAGGATAAGGATGAGGGTTAGGGTTAGGGTTAGGATTAGGGTTATTTTTTGGGTTATGGTTTGGGTTAGGGTTAGGGTTAGGGTTTGGGTTAGTGTTAGACTTAGGGTTTGAGTTAGGGTTAGGTTTAGGGTTAGGTTAGGGTTTGGGTTAGAGTTAGGGTTAGGTTAGGGTTTGCGTTTGGTTTAGAGTTAGGGTTAGGTTAATATTTGGGTTAGAGTTACGGTTAGGGTGAGGTGTTGGATTAGGGTAATGGTTAGGGTTAGGGTTAGGCTTAGGGTTAGGGTTACGGTTAGGGTTAGGATTAGGGTTAGGGTTTGCGTTAAGAATAGGGTTTGGTTTAGGGTTACGGTTAGGGTTTGCGTTAAAGTTACGTTTAGGGTTAGGTTTTGTTTTAGGGTTAGGGTTAGGGTTAGGATTAGGGTTAGGGTTTAGGTTTTCGGTTAGGTTTAGTGTTAGGGTTAGTGTTAGGCTTAGGGTTTAGGGTTAGGGTTAACTTTAGGGTTAGGGTTTCGGTTTGGGTTATGTTTTGGGTTAGGTTTAGGGTTAGGGTTAGGGTTTGGGTTCGGGTTAGTAATAGGGATAGGGTTTGAGTTTGAATTAGGTTTAGGGTTAGCATTAGTGTTAGGGTTAGGTTTAGGATTAGTGTTTCAGTTAGGGTTAGGGTTCGGGTTTGGGTTCGGGTTAGGGTTATGGTTAGGGTTAGGGTTTGATTTAGGGTTAGGGTTAGGGTTAGGTTTAGTGTTAGGGTTTGGGTTAGGGTTAGGGTTAGGACTAGGGTTAGTGTTAGGGTTAGGTTTAGGGTTAGCATTAGGGTTAGGATTAGGGTTAGGGTTAGGGTTCGGGTTAGGGTCCGGGTTAGGGTCAGGGTTAGGGTTTGGGTTAGGTTTCGGGTTAGGGTTAGGTTTTGGGTTAGGTTTAGGGTTGGAGTTAAGATTAGGGTTAGGGTTTGTGTTAAGATTAGGGTTTGGGTTTGTGTTAGGGTTAGGGTTAGGGTTAGGGTTAGGGTTAGGGTTAGGGTTAGGTTTAGATTTAGGGTTAGGGATAGGGTTAGGATAAGGATGCGGGTTAGGGTTAGGGTTAGGATTAGGGTTATTATTTTGGTTATGGTTTGGGTTAGTGTTAGGGTTAGGGTTTGGGTTAGGGTTAGGGTTAGGACTAGGTTTAGGTTTAAGGTTTGGGTTAGGGTTAGGGTTAGGGTTTGTGTTAGGGTTTGGGGTTAGGGGTTAGGGTTAGGGTTAGGGTTAGGGTTAGGGTTAGGGTTAGAGTTAGGGTTTGAGTTAGGGTTAGGTTTAGGGTTACGTTAGGGTTTGGGTTAGAGTTAGGGTTAGGGTTACGGTTTGGGTTTGGTTTAGAGTTAGGGTTAGGTTAGGGTTTGGGTTAGAGTTAGGGTTAGGGTGAGGTGTTGGATTAGGGTTATGGTTAGGGTTAGGGTTAGGATTAGGGTTAGGGTTAGGGTTCCGATTAGAGTTAGATTTAGAGTTTGGGTTTGGGTAAGGTTAAGGTTAGGGTTAGGGTTAGGATTAGGGTTAGGGTTAGGGTTTGGGTATGGGTTAGGATAAGGGTTAGGGTTCGGGTTTGGGTATGGGTTAGGATAAGGGTTAGGGTTAGGGTTTGGCTAAGGGTTAGGTTTAGGGTTAGTTTTTGGGTTAGGGTTAGGGTTAGGTTTAGGGTTAGGTTTAGGTTTTGGGTTAGGGTTAGGGTTAGGGTTTGGGTTAGGGTTAAGGTTAGGGTTAGGGTTAGGGTTAGGGTTTGGTTTAGGATTACATTTAGGTTTAGGTTTTCGGTTAAGTTTCGGGTTATGGTTAGGATTTGCGATCGGGTTGGGTTAGTGTTAGGGTTTTAGTTAGGGTTGGGGTTAGGGTTAGGGTTTGGGTTAGCGTTAGGCTTAGGGTTAGGGTTTGAGTTTGAGTTAGGTTTAGGGTTAGCATTAGGGTTAGAATTAGGGTTAGGGTTAGGGTTTGGGTTAGCTTTAGGGTTTGATATAGGGTTAGGGTTAGGTTTAGGGTTTGTGTTAGGGTTTGGGTTAGGGTTAAGCTTAGTGTTAGTGTTAGGGTTTGGGTTAGGGTTAGGGTTAGGGTTAGAGTTAGGATTAGCTTTAGGGTTAGAGTTAGATTTAGGGTTTGGTTTAGGGGTAGTGTTCGGGTTAGGTTTAGGGTTTGGGTTAGGTTTAGGGTTAGGGTTAGGGTTTGGGTTCGGGTTAGGGTTTGAGTTAGGGTTAGGGTTAGGGTTAAGCTTAGTGTTAGTGTTAGGGTTTGGGTTAGGGTTAGGGTTAGGGTTAGAGTTAGGATTAGGTTTAGGGTTAGAGTTAGATTTAGGGTTTGGTTTAGGGGTAGTGTTCGGGTTAGGTTTAGGGTTTGGGTTAGGTTTAGGGTTAGGGTTAGGGTTTGAGTTCGGGTTAGGGTTAGGGTTAGGGTTAGGGTTTGAGTTAGGGTTAGGGTTAGGGTTAAGCTTAGTGTTAGTGTTAGGGTTTGGGTTAGGGTTAGGGTTAGGGTTAGAGTTAGGATTAGGTTTAGGGTTAGAGTTAGATTTAGGGTTTGGTTTAGGGGTAGTGTTCGGGTTAGGTTTAGGGTTTGGGTTAGGTTTAGGGTTAGTGTTAGGGTTTGGGTTCGGGTTAGGGTTAGGTTTAGGGTTAGGGTTTGAGTTAGGGTTAGGGTTAGGGTTAGGGTTAGGGTTAGGGTTTGGGTAAGGGTTAGGGTTAGGATTAGGGTTTGAGTTTGAGTTAGATTTAGGGTTAGCATTAGGGTTAGGATTAGGGTTAGTGTTTGGGTTTTGGGTTAGAGTTACGGTTAGGGTTAGGGTTTGGGTTAGGTTTAGGGTTAGGGTTAGGGTTTGGGTATGGGTTAAGATAAGGGTTAGGGTTAGGGTTTGGCTAATGGTTAGGTTTAGGGTTAGTTTTTGGGTTAGGGTTAGGGTTAGGTTTAGGGTTAGGTTTAGGTTTTGGGTTAGGGTTAGGGTTAGGGTTTGGGTTAGGGTTAAGTTTAGGGTTAGGGTTAGGGTTAGGGTTAGGGTTAGGGTTTGGTTTAGGATTACATTTAGGTTTAGGATTTCGGTTAAGTTTCAGGTTAGGGTTAGGGTTTGTGATTGGGTTGGGTAAGTGTTAGGGTTTTAGTTAGGGTTAGGGTTAGGGTTAGGGTTTGGGTTAGGGTTAGGCTTAGGGTTAGGGTTTGAGTTTGAGTTAGGTTTAGGGTTAGCATTACGGTTAGGATTAGGGTAAGGGTTGGGGTTTGGGTTAGGGTTAGGGTTAGGGTTAGGGTTTGGGTAAGGGTTAGGTTTGAATCTGGGTTAGTGTTAGGGTTAGGGTTAGTGTTAATATAAGGGTTAGGGTTAGGTTTAGGGGTAGGTATTGGGTTAGGGTTAGGGTTAGGTTTAGAATTAGGGTTAGGGTTAGGGTTAGGGTTAGGGTTAGGGTTAGGGGTAGGATAAGGATGAGGGATAGGGTTAGGGTTAGGATTAGGGTTATTTTTTGGGTTATGGTTTGGGTTAGGGTTAGGGTTAGGGTTTGGGTTAGTGTTAGACTTAGGGTTTGAGTTAGGGTTAGGTTTAGGGTTAGGTTAGGGTTTGGGTTAGAGTTAGGGTTAGGTTAGGGTTTGCGTTTGGTTTAGAGTTAGGGTTAGGTTAATATTTGGGTTAGAGTTACGGTTAGGGTGAGGTGTTGGATTAGGGTAATGGTTAGGGTTAGGGTTAGGGTTAGGGTTAGGGTTACGGTTAGGGTTAGGATTAGGGTTAGGGTTTGTGTTAAGATTAGGGTTTGGTTTAGGGTTAGGGTTAGGGTTTGGGTTAAAGTTACGTTTAGGGTTAGGTTTTGTTTTAGGGTTAGGGTTAGGGTTAGGATTAGGGTTAGGGTTTAGGTTTTCGGTTAGGTTTAGTGTTAGGGTTAGTGTTAGGCTTAGGGTTTAGGGTTAGGGTTAACTTTAGGGTTAGGGTTTCGGTTTGGGTTATGTTTTGGGTTAGGTTTAGGGTTAGGGTTAGGGTTTGGGTTCGGGTTAGTAATAGGGATAGGGTTTGAGTTTGAATTAGGTTTAGGGTTAGCATTAGTGTTAGGGTTAGGTTTAGGATTAGTGTTTCAGTTAGGGTTAGGGTTCGGGTTTGGGTTCGGGTTAGGGTTATGGTTAGGGTTAGGGTTTGATTTAGGGTTAGGGTTAGGGTTAGGTTTAGTGTTAGGGTTTGGGTTAGGGTTAGGGTTAGGACTAGGGTTAGTGTTAGGGTTAGGTTTAGGGTTAGCATTAGGGTTAGGATTAGGGTTAGGGTTAGGGTTTGGGTTAGGGTTAGGGTTAGGGTTAGGGTTAGGGTTTGGGTTAGGTTTCGGGTTAGGGTTAGGTTTTGGGTTAGGTTTAGGGTTGGAGTTAAGATTAGGGTTAGGGTTTGTGTTAAGATTAGGGTTTGGGTTTGTGTTAGGGTTAGGGTTAGGGTTAGGGTTAGGGTTAGGGTTAGGGTTAGGTTTAGATTTAGGGTTAGGGATAGGGTTAGGATAAGGATGCGGGTTAGGGTTAGGGTTAGGATTAGGGTTATTATTTTGGTTATGGTTTGGGTTAGTGTTAGGGTTAGGGTTTGGGTTAGGGTTAGGGTTAGGACTAGGTTTAGGTTTAAGGTTTGGGTTAGGGTTAGGGTTAGGGTTTGTGTTAGGGTTTGGGGTTAGGGGTTAGGGTTAGGGTTAGGGTTAGGGTTAGGGTTAGGGTTAGAGTTAGGGTTTGAGTTAGGGTTAGGTTTAGGGTTACGTTAGGGTTTGGGTTAGAGTTAGGGTTAGGGTTACGGTTTGGGTTTGGTTTAGAGTTAGGGTTAGGTTAGGGTTTGGGTTAGAGTTAGGGTTAGGGTGAGGTGTTGGATTAGGGTTATGGTTAGGGTTAGGGTTAGGATTAGGGTTAGGGTTAGGGTTCCGATTAGAGTTAGATTTAGAGTTTGGGTTTGGGTAAGGTTAAGGTTAGGGTTAGGGTTAGGATTAGGGTTAGGGTTAGGGTTTGGGTATGGGTTAGGATAAGGGTTAGGGTTCGGGTTTGGGTATGGGTTAGGATAAGGGTTAGGGTTAGGGTTTGGCTAAGGGTTAGGTTTAGGGTTAGTTTTTGGGTTAGGGTTAGGGTTAGGTTTAGGGTTAGGTTTAGGTTTTGGGTTAGGGTTAGGGTTAGGGTTTGGGTTAGGGTTAAGGTTAGGGTTAGGGTTAGGGTTAGGGTTTGGTTTAGGATTACATTTAGGTTTAGGTTTTCGGTTAAGTTTCGGGTTATGGTTAGGATTTGCGATCGGGTTGGGTTAGTGTTAGGGTTTTAGTTAGGGTTGGGGTTAGGGTTAGGGTTTGGGTTAGCGTTAGGCTTAGGGTTAGGGTTTGAGTTTGAGTTAGGTTTAGGGTTAGCATTAGGGTTAGAATTAGGGTTAGGATTAGGGTTTGGGTTACGGTTAGGGTTAGGGTTAGGGTTTGGGTAAGGGTTAGGTTTGAATCTGGGTTAGTGTTAGTGTTAGGGTTAGTGTTAAGATTAGTTTTAGGGTTCGCGTTAGGGTTAGGTTTTGGGTTAGGGTTAGGGTTAGGTTTAGAATTAGGGTTAGGGTTAGGGTTAGGGTTAGGGTTAGGATAAGGATGAGGGTTAGGCTTAGGGTTAGGATTAGGGTTATTATTTTGGTTATGGTTTGGGTTAGTGTTAGGGTTAGGGTTTGGTTTAGGGTTCCGATTAGAGTTAGGTTTAGAGTTTGGGTTTGGGTAGGGTTAAGGTTAGGGTTAGGGTTAGGGTTAGGGTTAGGGTTAGGGTTAGGACTAGGTTTAGGTTTAAGGTTTGGGTTAGGGTTAGGGTTAGGGTTTGCGTTAGGGTTTGGTGTTAGGGGTTAGGGTTAGGGTTAGGGTTAGGGTTAGGGTTAGGGTTAGGGTTAGAGTTAGGGTTTGAGTTAGGGTTAGGTTTAGGGTTACGTTAGGGTTTGGGTTAGAGTTAGGGTTAGGGTTAGGTTTAGAATTAGG
>CM069542.1:925000-927500 GCA_035773235.1 Eospalax fontanierii | reverse complement strand
TAGGGTTAGGGTTCCGATTAGAGTTAGGTTTAGAGTTTGGGTTTGGGTAAGGGTTAAGGTTAGTGTTAGTGTTAGGGTTAGGGTTAGGGTTAGGTTTAGGACTAGGATTAGGGTTAGGGTTAGGGTTAGGATTAGGGTTAGGGTTTGGGTTTAGGTTTGGGTTAATGTTAGGGTTAGTGTTAGGGTTAGGGTTTAGGGTTAGGGTTAGATTTAGGTAGGGTTAGATTTAGGGTTAGGGTTTCGGTGTGGGTTATGTTTTAGGTTAGGTTTAGGGTTAGGGTTAGGGTTTGGGTTCGGGTTAGGAATAGGGTTAGGGTTTGAGTTTGAATTAGGTTTAGGGTTAGCATTAGGGTTAGGGTTAGGTTTAGGATTAGTGTTTCAGTTAGGGTTAGGGTTAGGGTTTGGGTTCGGGTTAGGGTTAGGGTTAGGGTTAGGGTTTGATTTATTGTTAGGGTTAGGGTTAGGTTTAGTGTTAGGGTTTGAGTTAGGGTTAGGGTTAGGACTAGGGTTAGCGTTAGGGTTAGGTTTAGGGTTAGCATTAGGGTTAGGATTAGGGTTAGGGTTAGGGTTTGGGTTAGGGTTAGGGTTAGGGTTAGGGTTAGGGTTAGGGTTAGGGTTAGGGTTAGGGTTTGGGTTAGGTTTAGGGTTAGGGTTAGGGTTTGGGTTAGGTTTAGGGTTGGAGTTAGGATTAGGGTTAGGGTTTGTGTTAAGATTAGGGTTTGGGTTTGTGTTAGGTTTAGGGTTAGGGTTAGGGTTAGGGTTAGGTTTAGAATTAGGGTTAGGGTTAGGGTTAGGATTATGGTTAGGGTTAGTTTTCCGATTAGAGTTAGGTTTAGAGTTTGGGTTTGGGTAAGGGTTAAGGTTAGGGTTAGGGTTCGGATTAGGGTTAGGGTTTGAGTTTGAATTAGGTTTAGGGTTAGCATTAGGGTTAGGGTTAGGTTTAGGATAAGTATTTCGGTTAGGGTTAGGATTAGGTTTAGGGTTTGGGTTCGGGTTTGGGTTAGGTTTAGGGTGAGGGTTTGATTTAGGGATAGGGTTAGGCTTAGGGTTAGTGTAAGGGTTTGGGTTAGGGTTAGAGTTAGGACTAGGGTTAGTGTAAGGGTTAGGTTTAGGGTTAGCATTAGGGTTAGGTTTATGGTCAGGGTTAGGGTTTGGGTTAGGGTTAGGGTTCGGGTTAGGATTAGTGTTAGGGTTTATGTTAAGATTAGGGTTTGGGTTTGGGTTAGGGTTAGGGTTAGGGTTAGGGTTAGGGTTAGGGTTAGAATTAGGGTTAGGTTTAGGGGTACGGTTAGGGTTAGGATAAGGATGAGGGTTAGGGTTAGGGTTAGGATTAGGGTTATTTTTTGGGTTATGGTTTGGATTAGGGTTAGGGTTAGGGTTTGGATTAGTGTTAGAGTTAGGGTTTGAGTTAGGGTTAGGTTTAGGGTTAGGTTAGGGGTTGGGTTAGAGTTAGGGTTAGGGTTAGGGTTTGCTTTTGGTTTAGAGTTAGGGTTAGGTTATTGTTTGGGTTAGAGTTAGGGTTAGGGTGAGGTGTTGGATTAGTGTTATGGTTAGGGTTAGGGTTAGGATTAGGGTTAGGATTTGGGTTAGGGTTAGGGTTAGGGTTAGGGTTAGGGTTAGGGTTAGGGTTAGGGTTTGGGTTAGGGTTAGGGTTAGGATTTGGGTTAGGGTTAGGATTAGGGTTAGGGTTAGGCTTTAGATTTGGGTTATGGTTAGGGTTAGGGTTAGGGTTTAAGGGTAGGATTAGGGTTAGTGTTAGGGTTTGGGTTAGGATTAGGGTTACGGTGTGGTTCTGGGTTAGGGTTAAGGTAAGGGTTAGGATTTCGGTGTGGCTTATGTTTTGGGTTAGGTTTAGGGTTAGGGTTAGGGTTTCGGTTCGGGATAGGATTAGGGTTAGTGTTTGAGTTTGAATTAGGTTTTGGGTTAGCATTAGGGTTAGGGTTAGGTTTATAATTAGTGTTTCAGTTAGGGTTAGGGTTAAGGTTTGGATTTGGTTAGGATTAGTATAAGGGGTTAGTTTTAGGTTTAGGGTTATTTTTAGGGTTTGGTTTAGGGTTAGTGTTAGGGTTTGGGTTTTAGTTAGAATTAGGGTTAGTGTTAGGGTTAGGGTTTGTGTTAGGGTTAGGGTTAAGCTTAGTGTTAGTGTTAGGGTTTGGGTTAGGGTTAGGGTTAGAGTTAGGATTAGGTTTAGGGTTAGAGTTAAATTTAGGGTTTGGTTTAGGGGTAGTGTTCGGTTTAGGTTTAGGGTTTGGGTTAGGTTTAGGGTTAGGGTTAAGGTTTGGGTTCGGGTTAGGGTTAGGGTTAGGGTTAGGGTTAGGGTTTGGGTAAGGGTTAGGGTTAGGATTAGGGTTTGAGTTTGAGTTAGGTTTAGGGTTAGCATTAGGGTTAGGATTAGGGTTAGTGTTTGGGTTTGGGTTAGAGTTACGGTTAGGGTTAGGGTTTGGGTTAGGTTTTGGGTTAGGGTTAGGGTTTGGCTAAGGGTTAGGGTTAGGTTTAGGTT
>CM069542.1:900000-902500 GCA_035773235.1 Eospalax fontanierii | reverse complement strand
GGATTAGTGTTAGTGTTAGGGTTAGGGTTTGGGTTAGAATTGGGTTAGGGTTATGTTTAGGGTTAGGTTTTAGGGTTAGGATTACGTTTAAGGTTTGGGTTAGGTTTAGGTATAGGGTTAGGGTTAGGTTAGGATTATGGATGGGGTTAGGTTTGGAGTTAGGTTAAGGTTTTGAGTTATGTTTAGGGTTAGGATTAGGGTTTGGGTTAGGTTTAGGGTTAGGGTTAGCGTGAGGTTTAGGGTTAGGGTTAGGGTTATGTTTTAGGGTTATGTTTAGGGTTATTGTTTGTGTTAAGGTTAGGGTTAGGGTTAGGGTTAGGAATAGGGTTAGGGTTAGTGTTAGGGTTAGGGTTTGGTTTACGGTTTGGGTTAGGGTTAGAGTTAGTTTTTGGGTTAGGGTTAGGGTTAGGATTAGGGTTAGGGTTAGGTTTAGAGTTAGGGTTTGGGTTAGGGTTAGGGTTAGGTTAAAAGTTAGGGTTTGGTTTAGGGTTAGGGTTAGGTTTAGACTTAGGGTTTGAGTTAGGGTTAGGGTTAGGGTTAGGGTTAGTGTTTGGGTTAGGGTTAGGGTTAGGTTTAGGGGTTGGTTTTGGGTTCGGGTTAGGGTTAGGGGTAGGATTTGGGTTAGTTTTAGGGTTACGATTAGGGTTAGGTTTACGGTTTGGGTTAGATTTAGGGTTAGGGTTAGGGTTAGGATTAGCGTTTGGTTTAGGGTTAAGGTTAGGGTTAGGGTATGGGTTAGGGTTAGGTTTTGGGTTAGGGTTATGGTTAGGTTTCGGGTTTGGGTTAGGGTTAGGGTTAGGGTTAGGGTTAGGGTTTGGGTTAGAATTGGGTTAGGGTTAGCCTTATGTTTGAATTTGGGTTAGTGTTAGGGCTAGGGTTAGTGTAATGTTTAGGGATTGGATTTGGGTTAGGGTTAGGGTTTGAGTTACGATTAGGGTAAAGTTTAGGGTTTAGGTTTGGGTTAGGTTTATGGTTAGGGTTAGGGTTATGGTTAGGTTTAGGGTTAGGGTTAGGGTTAGGGTTACGGTTAGGGTTAGGTTTTAGGGTTAGGATTACGTTTAGGGTTTGGGTTAGGTTTAGGTATAGGGTTAGGGTTAGGTTAGGATTATGGATGGGGTTAGGTTTGGAGTTAGGTTAAGGTTTTGAGTTATGGTTAGGGTTAGGATTAGGGTTTGGGTTAGGTTTAGGGTTAGGGTTAGCGTGAGGGTTAGGGTTAGGGTTAGGGTTAGGTTTTAGGGTTATGGTTAGGGTTATTGTTTGTGTTAAGTTTAGGGTTAGGGTTAGGGTTAGGAATAGGGTTAGGGTTAGTGTTAGGGTTAGTGTTTGGTTTACGGTTTGGGTTAGGGTTAGAGTTAGGTTTTGGGTTAGGTTTAGGGTTAGGATTAGGGTTAGGGTTAGGTTTAGCGTTAGGGTTTGTGTTAGTGTTAGGGTTAGGTTAAAAGTTAGGGTTTGGGTTAGGGTTAGGGTTAGGTTTAGACTTAGGGTTTGAGTTAGGGTTAGGGTTAGGGCTAGGGTTAGTGTTTGGGTTAGGGTTAGGGTTAGGTTTAGGGATTGGTTTTGGGTTCGGGTTAGGGTTAGGGCTAGGATTTGGGTTAGGTTTAGGGTTACGATTAGGGTTAGGTTTACTGTTTGGGTTAGGGTTAGGGTTAGGGTTAGGGTTAGGATTAGCGTTTGGTTTAGGGTTAAGGTTAGGGTTAGGTTATGGGTTAGGGTTAGGGTTTGGGTTAGGGTTATGGTTAGGTTTCGGGTTTGGTTTAGGGTTAGGGTTAGGGTTAGGGTTACGATTAGGGTTAGGGTTTGAGTTAGGGTTAGGGTTAGGGTTAGGGTTAGTGTTTGGTTTAGGGTTAGGGTTAGGTTTAGGGGTTGGTTTTGGGTTCGGGTTAGGGTTAGGGCTAGGATTTGGGTTAGGTTTAGGGTTACGATTAGGGTTAGGTTTACGGTTTGCGTTAGGGTTAGGGTTAGGATTTGGTTTGGTTTAGGGCTATGGTTAGGGTTTGGGTTAGTGTTAGGTTTAGTGTTAGTGTTAGGGTTAGGGTTTGTGTTAGGGTTAGGTGTAGGTTTTGATTTGGGTTAGTGTTAGGGTTAGGGTTAGAGTTAAGGTTAGGGTTTGGGTTAGGGTTATGATTAGGGTTAGGGTAACGATTAGGGTTAAATTTAGGGTTTGGGTTTGGGTTAGGTTTAGGGTTAGCGTTAGGGTTAGGGTTATGTTTAGGGTTAGTGTTACGGTTAGGGATTGGGTTAAGGTTAGGGTTAGGGTTTGGGTTAGGGTTAGTTTTACGGTGTGGGTTTGGGTAAGGGATAGGGTTAGGGTTTGGTTTTAGGTTACGGTTAGGTTTAGGTTTAGTGTTAGGGTTTGGGTTTGGATTAGGGTTAGGGTTAGGGTTAGTTTTAGGGTTAGGGTTTGGCTTAGGGTTAGGGTTTGGGTTAGGTTTAGGGTTAGGAATAGAGTTAGGGTTAGGGTTATTGTTAGGGTTTGGGTTAGGTTTGGCTTAGGGTTAGG
>CM069542.1:892500-895000 GCA_035773235.1 Eospalax fontanierii | reverse complement strand
TTAGGTTTGGTTAGGTTTAGGGTTAGGGTTAGGGTTAGGGTTAGGGTTTCGTTTAGGGTTAGTGTTTTATTTGGGGTTAGGTTTAGGGTTAGGATAAGGGTTAGGGTTAGGGTTAGGGTTAGGGTTTGGGTTAGGGTTAGGGTTAGGGTTTGAGTTAGGGTTAGGGTTAGGGTTAGGGTTAGGGTTAGGGTTAGGATTAGGGTTAGGGTTAGGG
This sequence comes from Eospalax fontanierii, assembly GCA_035773235.1. Classification (NCBI taxonomy): domain Eukaryota; kingdom Metazoa; phylum Chordata; class Mammalia; order Rodentia; family Spalacidae; genus Eospalax; species Eospalax fontanierii. Next base: position 894,786 of record CM069542.1, on the reverse strand, counting down.
TTAGGATTAGGTTTAGGGTTTGGGTAAGGGTTAGGGTTTGGTTTAGGGTTAGTGTTATATTTTGGGTTAGGTTTAATGTTAGGATAAGGGTTAGGGTTAGGGTTTGGGTTAGGGTTTGGGTTAAGGTTAGGTTTACGGTTAGGGTTAGGAATAGAGTTAGGTTTAGGGTTTGGGTTAGGGTTAGGGTTAGGATTAGGGTTTGGGTTAGGGTTCAAGTTAGGGTTAGTTTTTGGGTTAGGGTTAGCGTTAGGATTAGGGTTAGGGTTAGGTTTAGGTTGAGGGTTTGGGTAAGGGTTAGGGTTTGGGTTAGGGTTAGGGTTTGGGTTAGGGTTTGGGTTAAGGTTAGGTTTAGGGTTAATGTTAGGAATAGGGTTAGGGTTAGGGTTTGGGTTAGGGTAAGGTTTAGGATTAGGGTTTGTGTTAGGGTTCGAGTTAGGGTTAGTTTTTGGGTTAGAGTTAGGGTTAGGGTTAGGGTTTGGGTTAGGGTTAGGGTTAGGATTAGGGTTTGGTTTAGGGTTATAGTTAGCGTGAGGGTTATGTTTAGGGTATTGTTTAGGGTTAGGGTTTAATGTTAGGGTTAGGAATAGGGTTAGGGTTAGGGTTAGGGTTAGGGTTAGTCTTAGGAATAGGGTTAGGTTTAGGGTTATTGTTAGGGTTTGGGTTAGGGTTTGGATTAGGTTAGGTTTAGGTTTTGGGTTAGGGTTAGAGTTAGGGTTCGAGTTTGAGTTAGGGTTAGGGTTAGGGTTAGGGATAGGGTTTGGGTTAGGGTTTAGGTTTAGGGTTTGGGTTAGGGTTTGGGTTAAGTTTAGGTTTAGGGTTATGGTTAGGAATAGGGTTATGGTTAGGGTTTGGGTTAGGCTTAGGGTTAGGATTAGGGTTTGGGTTAAGGTTCGGGTTAGGGTTAGTTTTTGGGTTAGGGTTAGGGTTAGGATTAGGGTTAAGGTTAGGGTTAGGGTTAGGGTTTGGGTTAGGGTTAGGGTTAGGGTTTGAGTTAGGGTTAGGGTTAGGGTTAGGGTTAGGGTTAGGTTTAGGGTTTGGTTTAGGGTTAGTGTTATATATTGGGTTAAGTTTAGGGTTAGGATAAGCGTTAAGGTTAGGGTTAGGTTTAGGGTTTGGGTTAGGATTAGGGTTAGGGTTTGAGTTAGGGTTAGGGTTAGCGTTAGGGTTAGGGTTAGGGTTAGGGTTAGCGTTAGGGTTAGGGTTAGGATTAGAGTTAGGGTTACGGATAGGGTTTGGTTTAGTGTTAGGGTTAGTGTTAGTGTTAGTGTTAGTGTTTGGGTTAGGGTTAGGGTTAGGGTTAGGGTTTCGGTTATCGTTAGGGTTAGTTTTTGGGTCAGTGTTAGGGTTAGGATTGGAGTTAGGGTTAGGGTTAGGGTTAGGGTTAGGGTTAGGATTAGGGTTAGGTTTAGGTTTTGGGTTAGGGTTAGGGTTAGGTTTAATGTTAGGGTTTTGATTAGGGTTAGGGTTAGGATTAGAGTTAGATTTAGGGCGTGGTTTGCGTTAATGTTAGGGTTAGGATTTGGGTTAGTGTTAGGGTTAGCGTTAGTGTTAGGATTTGGGTTTGGGTTAGGTTTAGGTTTTTGGTTAGGTTTAGGGTTAGGGTTAGGTTTAGGCTTAGGGTTGAGGTTAGTGTTAGGAATAGGGTTAGGGTTAGGGTTATTGTTAGGGTTTGGGTTAGTGTTTGGGTTAGGGTTAGGGTTCGAATTAGGGTTAGAGTTTGAGTTAGGGTTAGGGTTAGGGTTAGGGTTTGGATTAGGGTTTGGGTTAAGGTTAGGTTTAGGGTTAGGGTTAGGAATAGGGTTAGGGTTAGGGTTTTGGTTAGGGTTAGGGTTAGGATTAGGGTTTGGTTTAGGGTTCGAGTTCGGGTTAGTTTTTGGGTTAGGGTTAGGGTTTGGATTAGGGTTAGGGTTAGGTTTAGGTTTAGGGCTTGGGTAAGGGTTAGGGTTTGGGTTAGGGTTAGGGTTAGGGTTAGGGTTTGGTTTAGGGTTAGTGTTATATTTTGGGTTAAGTTTTGGGTTAGGATAAGGGTTAGGGTTAGGTTTAGGGTTAGGGTTTGGGTTAGGGTTAGGGTTAGGGTTTGAGTTAGTGTTAGTGTTAGGGTTAGGGTTAGGGTTAGTGTTAGGGTTAGGATTAGAGTTAGGGTTAGGGTTAGGGTTTGGGTTAGTGTTAGGGTTAGTATTAGTGTTAGTGTTAGTTTTTGGGTTAGGGTTAGGGTTAGGGTTAGGGTTAGGGTTAGGCTTAGGCTTAGGGTTTGGTTTAGGGTTAGTGTTATATTTTGGGTTAAGT
>CM069542.1:872500-875000 GCA_035773235.1 Eospalax fontanierii | reverse complement strand
GGGTTAGGGTTAGTGTTAGGGTTAGGGTTAGGTTTAGGTTTATGGTTAGGTTTAGGGTTAGGGTTTGGGTAAGGGTTAGGATTTGGGTTAGGGTTAGGGTTTGGGTTAGGGTTTGGGTTAAGGTTAGGTTTAGGTTTAATGTTAGGAATAGGGTTAGGGTTAGGGTTTGGTTTAGGGTTATTGTTAGGATTAGGGTTTGGGTTAGGGTTCGAGTTAGTGTTAGTTTTTGGGTTAGAGTTAGGGTTAGGGTTAGGGTTTGGGTTAGGGATAGGGTTTGGGTTAGGATTTGGGTTAGGGTTAGGGATAGCGTGAGGGTTATGTTTAGGGTATTGGTTAGGGTTAGGGTTTAATGTTAGGGTTAGGAATAGGGTTAGGGTTAGGGTTAGGGTTAGGGTTAGTCTTAGGAATAGGGTTAGGGTTAGGGTTATTGTTAGGGTTTGGGATAGAGTTTGGATTAGGCTTAAGTTTAGGTTTTGGGTTAGGGTTAGAGTTAGGGTTAGAGTTTGAGTTAGGGTTAGGGTTAGGGTTAGGGATAGTGTTTGGGTTAGGGTTTAGGGTTAGGGTTTGGGTTAGGGTTTGGGTTAAGGTTAGGTTTAGGGTTATGTTTAGGAATAGGTTTATGGTTAGGGTTTGGGTTAGGGTTATGGTTAGGATTAGGGTTTGGGTTAAGGTTCGGGTTAGGGTTAGTTTTTGGGTTAGGGTTAGGATCAGGGTTAGGGTTAGGTTTAGGTTTAGGGTTTGGGTAAGGGGTTGGGTTTGGGTTAGGGTTAGGGTTAGGGTTAGGGGTTAGGGTTTTGGTTTAGGGTTAGTGTTATATTTTGGGTTAAGTTTCGTTTTAGGATAAGGGTTAGGGTTAGGTTTAGGGTTAGGGTTTGGGTTAGGGTTAGGGGTTAGGGTTTGAGTAGGGTTAGGGTTAGGGTTAGGGTTAGGGTTAGGGTTAGGGTTAGGATTAGAGTTAGGGTTAGGGTTAGGGTTTGGGTCAGTGTTAGGGTTAGTGTTAGTGTTAGTGTTAGTGTTTGGGTTAGGGTTAGGGTTAGGGTTAGGGTTAGGGTTAGGGTTAAGGTTTGGGTTATCGTTAGGGTTAGTTTTTGGGTTAGGGTTAGATTTAGGATTAGGGTTAGGGTTAGGGTTAGGGTTAGGGTTAGGGTTAGGATTAGGGTTAGGTTTAGGTTTTGGGTTAGGGTTAGGGTTAGTTTTAATGTTAGGGTTTTGATTAGGGTTAGGGTTAGGATTAGAGTTAGATTTAGGGCTTTGCTTTGGGTTAATGTTAGGGTTAGGATTTTGGTTAGTGTTAGGGTTAGGGTTAGTGTTAGGGTTTGGGTTTGGGTTAGGGTTAGGTTAGGGTTTGGGTTAGGGTTAGGGTTAGGGTTTGGGTTAGGGTTAGAGTTAGGTTTAGGATTAGGGTTAGGGTTAGGATTAGGATTTGGGTTAGGGTTAGGTTTTGGGTTAGGGTTAGGTTTAGGGTTAGGTTTACTTTTTGGGTTAGGGTTAGGGTTAGGTTTAGCATTACGGTTAGGGTTAGTGTTAGGGTTAGGGTTTGCGTTAGAGTTAGGGTTTGATTAGGGTTTGGGGTTAGGGTTAAATTTAGGGTTAGGGTTTGGGTTAAGGGTAGGGTTAGGGTTAGGGTTAGGAATAGGGTTAGCGTTAGGGTTAGAGTTACGGTTAGGTTTAGGAATAGGTTTAGGGTGAGGGTTAGGATTAGAGTTAGGGTTAGGGTTTTGGTTTGGTTTAGGGTTAGGGTTAGGGTTTGGGTTAGTGTTAGGTTTAGTGTTAGTGTTAGTGTTAGGGTTTGGATTAGGGTTATGGTTAGGGTTACGGTTAGGGTTAGTGTTAGGGTTAGGTTTTGGGTTAGGGTTATGGTTAGGTTTAGGTTTAGGTTTTTGGTTAGGTTTAGGGTTAGGGTTAGTGTTTGTGTTAGGGTTAGGGTTTCCGTGAAGGTTATGTTTAGGGTATTGGTTAGGGTTAGGGTTTAGGGTTAGGGTTAGGTATAGGGTTAGGGTTAGGGTTAGGGTTAGTGTTAGGCATAGTGTTAGGGTTGTGGTTAGGGTTTGGGTTAGGGTTAGGTTTTGGGTTAGGGTTAGGTTTAGGGTTAGGTTTACTTTTTGGGTTAGGGTTAGGGTTAGGTTTAGGATTACGGTTAGGGTTAGTGTTAGGGTTAGGGTTTGGTTTAGGGTTAGTGTTATATTTTGGGTTAAGTTTCGGGTTAGGATAAGGGTTAGGGTTAGGTTTAGGGTTAGGGTTTGGGTTAGGGTTAGGGTTTGAGTTAGTGTTAGGGTTAGGGTTAGGGTTAGGGTTAGGGTTAGGTTTAGAGTTAGGGTTAGGGTTAGGGTTTGGGTTAGTGTTAGGGTTAGTGTTAGTGTTAGTGTTAGTGTTTGGGTTAGGGTTAGGGTTAGGGTTAGGGTTAGGGTTTGGGTTATCGTTAGGGTTAGTTTTTGGGTTAGGGTTAGGGTTAGGATTAGGGTTAGGGTTAGGGTTAGTGTTAGGGTTAGGGTTAGGGTTA
>CM069542.1:860000-867500 GCA_035773235.1 Eospalax fontanierii | reverse complement strand
GGTTATTGTTAGGATTAGGGTTTGGGTTAGGGTTCGAGTTAGTGTTAGTTTTTGGGTTAGAGTTAGGGTTAGGGTTAGGGTTTGGGTTAGGGATAGGGTTTGGGTTAGGATTTGGGTTAGGGTTAGGGATAGCGTGAGGGTTATGTTTAGGGTATTGGTTAGGGTTAGGGTTTAATGTTAGGGTTAGGAATAGGGTTAGGGTTAGGGTTAGGGTTAGGGTTAGTCTTAGGAATAGGGTTAGGGTTAGGGTTATTGTTAGGGTTTGGGATAGAGTTTGGATTAGGCTTAAGTTTAGGTTTTGGGTTAGGGTTAGAGTTAGGGTTAGAGTTTGAGTTAGGGGTTAGGGTTAGGGTTAGGGATAGTGTTTGGGTTAGGGTTTAGGGTTAGGGTTTGGGTTAGGGTTTGGGTTAAGATTAGGTTTAGGGTTATGTTTAGAAATAGGTTTATGGTTAGGGTTTGGGTTAGGGTTACGGTTAGGATTAGGGTTTGGGTTAAGGTTCGGGTTAGGGTTAGTTTTTGGGTTAGGGTTAGGATCAGGGTTAGGGTTAGGTTTAGGTTTAGGGTTTGGGTAAGGGTTGGGTTTGGGTTAGGGTTAGGGTTAGGGTTAGGGTTAGGGTTTGGTTTAGGGTTAGTGTTATATTTTGGGTTAAGTTTCGGTTTAGGATAAGGGTTAGGGTTAGGTTTAGGGTTAGGGTTTGGGTTAGGGTTAGGGTTAGGGTTTGAGTTAGGGTTAGGGTTAGGGTTAGGGTTAGGGTTAGGGTTAGGATTAGAGTTAGGGTTAGGGTTAGGGTTTGGGTCAGTGTTAGGGTTAGTGTTAGTGTTAGTGTTAGTGTTTGGGTTAGGGTTAGGGTTAGGGTTAGGGTTAGGGTTAGGGTTTGGGTTATCGTTAGGGTTAGTTTTTGGGTTAGGGTTAGATTTAGGATTAGGGTTAGGGTTAGGGTTAGGGTTAGGGTTAGGGTTAGGATTAGGGTTAGGTTTAGGTTTTGGGTTAGGGTTAGGGTTAGTTTTAATGTTAGGGTTTTGATTAGGGTTAGGGTTAGGATTAGAGTTAGATTTAGGGCTTTGCTTTGGGTTAATGTTAGGGTTAGGATTTTGGTTAGTGTTAGGGTTAGGGTTAGTGTTAGGGTTTGGGTCTGGGTTAGGGTTAGGGTTAGGGTTTGGGTTAGGGTTAGGGTTAGGGTTTGGGTTAGGGTTAGAGTTAGGTTTAGGATTAGGGTTAGGGTTAGGATTAGGATTTGGGTTAGGGTTAGGTTTTGGGTTAGGGTTAGGTTTAGGGTTAGGTTTACTTTTTGGGTTAGGGTTAGGGTTAGGTTTAGCATTACGGTTAGGGTTAGTGTTAGGGTTAGGGTTTGCGTTAGAGTTAGGGTTTGATTAGGGTTTGGGTTAGGGTTAAATTTAGGGTTAGGGTTTGGGTTAAGGGTAGGGTTAGGGTTAGGGTTAGGAATAGGGTTAGCGTTAGGGTTAGAGTTACGGTTAGGTTTAGGAATAGGTTTAGGGTGAGGGTTAGGATTAGAGTTAGGGTTAGGGTTTTGGTTTGGTTTAGGGTTAGGGTTAGGGTTTGGGTTAGTGTTAGGTTTAGTGTTAGTGTTAGTGTTAGGGTTTGGATTAGGGTTATGGTTAGGGTTACGGTTAGGGTTAGTGTTAGGGTTAGGTTTTGGGTTAGGGTTATGGTTAGGTTTAGGTTTAGGTTTTTGGTTAGGTTTAGGGTTAGGGTTAGTGTTTGTGTTAGGGTTAGGGTTTGCGTGAAGGTTATGTTTAGGGTATTGGTTAGGGTTAGGGTTTAGGGTTAGGGTTAGGAATAGGGTTAGGGTTAGGGTTAGGGTTAGTGTTAGGCATAGTGTTAGGGTTGTGGTTAGGGTTTGGGTTAGGGTTAAGTTTTGGGTTAGGGTTAGGTTTAGGGTTAGGTTTACTTTTTGGGTTAGGGTTAGGGTTAGGTTTAGGATTACGGTTAGGGTTAGTGTTAGGGTTAGGGTTTGGTTTAGGGTTAGTGTTATATTTTGGGTTAAGTTTCGGGTTAGGATAAGGGTTAGGGTTAGGTTTAGGGTTAGGGTTTGGGTTAGGGTTAGGGTTTGAGTTAGTGTTAGGGTTAGGGTTAGGGTTAGGGTTAGGGTTAGGGTTAGGGTTAGGTTTAGAGTTAGGGTTAGGGTTAGGGTTTGGGTTAGTGTTAGGGTTAGTGTTAGTGTTAGTGTTAGTGTTTGGGTTAGGGTTAGGGTTAGGGTTAGGGTTAGGGTTTGGGTTATCGTTAGGGTTAGTTTTTGGGTTAGGGTTAGGGTTAGGATTAGGGTTAGGGTTAGGGTTAGTGTTAGGGTTAGGGTTAGGGTTAGGGTTAGGATTAGGGTTAGGTTTAGGTTTAGGTTTTGTGTTAGGGTTAGGGTTAGGTTTAATGTTAGGGTTTTGATTAGGGTTAGGGTTAGGATTAGAGTTAGATTTAGGGCTTTGGTTTGGGTTAATGTTAGGGTTAGGATTTGGGTTAGTGTTAGGGTTAGGGTTAGTGTTAGGGTTTGGGTTAGGGTTAGGGTTAGGGTTAGGGTTAGGGTTTGGTTTAGGGTTAGTGTTATATTTTGGGTTAAGTTTCGGGTTAGGATAAGGGTTAGGGTTAGGTTTAGGGTTAGGGTTTGGGTTAGGGTTAGGGTTAGGGTTTGAGTTAGGGTTAGGGTTTGGGTAAGGGTTAGGGTTTGGGTTAGGTTTAGTGTTACGGTTAGGGTTAGGGTTTGGTTTAGGGTTAGTGTTTTATTTGGGGTTATGTTTAGGGTTAGGATAGGGGTTAGGGTTAGGGTTAGGGTTAGGGTTTGGGTTAGGGTTAGGGTTAGGGTTTGAGTTAGGGTTAGGGTTAGGGTTAGGGTTAGGGTTAGGGTTAGGATTAGTGTTAGGGTTAGGGTTAGGATTAGGTTTAGGGTTTGGGTAAGGGTTAGGGTTTGGTTTTGGGTTAGTGTTATATTTTGGGTTAGGTTTAATGTTAGGATAAGGGTTAGGGTTAGGGTTTGGGTTAGGGTTTGGGTTAAGGTTAGGTTTACGGTTAGGTTTAGGAATAGAGTTAGGTTTAGGGTTTGGTTTAGGGTTAGGGTTAGGATTAGGGTTTGGGTTAGGGTTCAAGTTAGGGTTAGTTTTTGGGTTAGGGTTAGCGTTAGGATTAGGGTTAGGGTTAGGTTTAGGTTGAGGGTTTGGGTAAGGGTTAGGGTTTGGGTTAGGGTTAGGGTTTGGTTTAGGGTTTGGGTTAAGGTTAGGTTTAGGGTTAATGTTAGGAATAGGGTTAGGGTTAGGGTTTGGGTTAGGGTAAGGTTTAGGATTAGGGTTTTTGTTAGGGTTCGAGTTAGGATTAGTTTTTGGGTTAGAGTTAGGGTTAGGGTTAGGGTTTGGGTTAGTGTTAGGGTTAGGGTTAGGGTTTGGTTTAGGGTTAGAGTTAGCATGAGGGTTATGTTTAGGGTATTGTTTAGGGTTAGGGTTTAATGTTAGGGTTAGGAATAGGGTTAGGGTTAGGGTTAGGGTTAGGGTTAGTCTTAGGAATAGGGTTAGGTTTAGGGTTATTGTTAGGGTTTGGGTTAGGGTTTGGATTAGGTTAGGTTTATGTTTTGGGTTAGGGTTAGAGTTTGAGTTAGGGTTAGGGTTAGGGTTAGGGATATGGTTGGGGTTAGGGTTTAGGGTTAGGTTTTGGCTTAGGGTTTGTGTTAAGTTTAGGTTTAGGGTTATGTTTAGGAATAGGGGTATGGTTAGGGTTTGGGTTAGGGTTAGTGTTAGGATTATGGTTTGGGTTAAGGTTCGGGTTAGGGTTAGTTTTTGGGTTAGGGTTAGGGTTAGGATTAGGGTTAAGGTTAGGGTTAGGGTTAGGGTTTGGGTTAGGGTTAGGGTTAGGGTTTGAGTTAGGGTTAGGGTTAGGGTTAGGGTTAGGGTTAGGTTTAGGGTTTGGTTTAGTGTTAGTGTTATATTTTGGGTTAAGTTTAGGGTTAGGATAAGCGTTAAGGTTAGGGTTAGGGTTAGGGTTTGGGTTAGGGTTAGGGTTAGGGTTTGAGTTAGGGTTAGGGTTAGGGTTAGGGTTAGGGTTAGGGTTAGCGTTAGGGTTAGGGTTAGGATTAGAGTTAGGGTTACGGTTAGGGTTTGGGTTAGTGTTAGGGTTAGTGTTAGTGTTAGTGTTAGTGTTTGGGTTAGGGTTAGGGTTAGGGTTAGGGTTTCGGTTATCGTTAGGGTTAGTTTTTGGGTTAGCGTTAGGGTTAGGATTAGGGTTAGGGTTAGGGTTAGGGTTAGGGTTAGGGTTAGGGTTAGGATTAGGGTTAGGTTTAGGTTTTGGGTTAGGGTTAGGGTTAGGTTTAATGTTAGGGTTTTGATTAGGGTTAGGGTTAGGATTAGAGTTAGATTTAGGGCGTGGTTTGCGTTAATGTTAGGGTTAGGATTTGGGTTAGTGTTAGGGTTAGCGTTAGTGTTAGGGTTTGGGTTTGGGTTAGGTTTAGGTTTTTGGTTAGGTTTAGAGTTAGGGTTAGGGTTAGACTTAGGGTTAAGGTTAGTGTTAGGGATAGGGTTAGGGTTAGGGTTATTGTTAGGGTTTGGGTTAGTGTTTGGGTTAGGGTTAGGGTTCGAATTAGGGTTAGAGTTTGAGTTAGGGTTAGGGTTAGGGTTGGGGTTTGGGTTAGGGTTTGGGTTAAGGTTAGGTTTAGGGTTAGGGTTAGGAATAGGGTTAGGGTTAGGGTTTGGGTTAGGGTTAGGGTTAGGATTAGGGTTTGGTTTAGGGTTCGAGTTAGGGTTAGTTTTTGGGTTAGGGTTAGGGTTTGGATTAGGGTTAGGGTTAGGTTTAGGTTTAGGGCTTGGGTAAGGGTTAGGGTTTGGGTTAGGGTTAGGGTTAGGGTTAGGGTTAGGGTTTGGTTTAGGGTTAGTGTTATATTTTGGGTTAAGTTTCGGGTTAGGATAAGGGTTAGGGTTAGGTTTAGGGTTAGGGTTTGGGTTAGGGTTAGGGTTAGGGTTTGAGTTAGTGTTAGTGTTAGGGTTAGGGTTAGGGTTAGGGTTAGGGTTAGGATTAGAGTTAGGGTTAGGGTTAGGGTTTGGGTTAGTGTTAGGGTTAGTGTTAGTGTTAGTGTTAGTGTTTGGGTTAGGGTTAGGGTTAGGGTTAGTGTTAGGGTTAGGTTTAGGGTTTGGTTTAGGGTTAGTGTTATATTTTGGGTTAAGTTTAGGGTTAGGATAAGCGTTAAGGTTAGGGTTAGGGTTAGGGTTTGGGTTAGGGTTAGGGTTAGGGTTTGAGTTAGGGTTAGGGTTAGGGTTAGGGTTAGGGTTAGGGTTAGGGTTAGGTTTAGGGTTAGGATTAGAGTTAGGGTTACGGTTAGGGTTTGGGTTAGTGTTAGGGTTAGTGTTAGTGTTAGTGTTAGTGTTTGGGTTAGGGTTAGGGTTAGGGTTAGGGTTTCGGTTATCGTTAGGGTTAGTTTTTGGGTTAGCGTTAGGGTTAGGATTAGGGTTAGGGTTAGGGTTAGGGTTAGGGTTAGGGTTAGGATTAGGGTTAGGTTTAGGTTTTGGGTTAGGGTTAGGTTTAGGTTTAATGTTAGGGTTTTGATTAGGGTTAGGGTTAGGATTAGAGTTAGATTAAGGGTGTGGTTTGCGTTAATGTTAGGGTTAGGATTTGGGTTAGTGTTAGGGTTAGCGTTAGTGTTAGGGTTTGGGTTTGGGTTAGGTTTAGGTTTTTGGTTAGGTTTAGGGTTAGGGTTAGGGTTAGGCTTAGGGTTAAGGTTAGTGTTAGGAATAGGGTTAGGGTTAGGGTTATTGTTAGGGTTTGGGTTAGTGTTTGGGTTAGGGTTAGGGTTCGAATTAGGGTTAGAGTTTGAGGTAGGGTTAGGGTTAGGGTTAGGGTTTGGGTTAGGGTTTGGGTTAAGGTTAGGTTTATGGTTAGGGTTAGGAATAGGGTTAGGGTTAGGGTTTGGGTTAGGGTTAGGGTTAGGATTAGGGTTTGGTTTAGGGTTAGAGTTAGGGTTAGTTTTTGGGTTAGGGTTAGGGTTTGGATTAGGGTTAGGGTTAGGTTTAGGTTTAGGGTTTGGGTAAGGGTTAGGGTTTGGGTTAGGGTTAGGGTTAGGGTTAGGGTTTGGTTTAGGGTTAGTGTTATATTTTGGGTTAAGTTTCGGGTTAGGATAAGGGTTAGTGTTAGGTTTAGGGTTAGGGTTTGGGTTAGGGTTAGGGTTAGGGTTTGAGTTAGTGTTAGGGTTAGGGTTAGGGTTAGGGTTAGGGTTAGGATTAGAGTTAGGGTTAGGGTTAGGGTTTGGGTTAGTGTTAGGGTTAGTGTTAGTGTTAGTGTTAGTGTTTGGGTTAGGGTTAGGGTTAGGGTTAGGGTTAGGGTTTGGGTTATCGTTAGGGTTAGTTTTTGGGTTAGGGTTAGGGTTAGAATTAGGGTTAGGGTTAGGGTTAGGGTTAGGGTTAGGGTTAGGGTTAGGGTTAGGGTTAGGGTTAGGGTTAGGATTAGGGTTAGGTTTAGGTTTAGGTTTTGTGTTAGGGTTAGGTTTAGGTTTAATGTTAGGGTATTGATTAGGGTTAGGGTTAGGATTAGAGTTAGATTTAGGGCTTTGGTTTGGGTTAATATTAGGGTTAGGATTTGGGTTAGTGTTAGGGTTAGGGTTAGTGTTAGGGTTTGGGTTAGGGTTAGGGTTAGGGTTAGGGTTAGGGTTTGGTTTAGGGTTAGTGTTATATTTTGGGTTAAGTTTCGGGTTAGGATAAGGGTTAGGGTTAGGTTCAGGGTTAGGGTTTGGGTTAGGGTTAGGGTTTAGGGTTTGAGTTAGGGTTAGTGTTAGGGTTAGGGTTAGGGTTTGGCTTAGGGTTAGTGTTTTATTTGGGGTTAGGTTTAGGGTTAGGATAAGGGTTAGGGTTAGGGTTAGGGTTTGGGTTAGGGTTAGGGTTAGGGTTTGAGTTAGGGTTAGGGTTACGGTTAGAGTTAGGGTTAGGGTTAGGATTAGGGTTAGGGTTATGGTTAGGATTAGGTTTAGGGTTTGAGTAAGGGTTAGGGTTTGGTTTAGGGTTAGTGTTATATTTTGGGTTAGGTTTAGGTTTAGGATAAGGGTTAGGGTTAGGGTTAGGGTTAGGGTTTGGGTTAGGGTTAGGGTTAGGGTTTGAGTTAGGGTTAGGGTTAGGGTTAGGGTTAGGGTTAGGGTTAGGATTAGGGTTAGGGTTAGGGTTAGGTTTAGGTTTAGGGTTTGGGTAAGGGTTAGGGTTTGGGTTAGGTTTAGGGTTAGGGTTAGGGTTAGGGTTTGGTTTAGGGTTAGTGTTATTTTTTGTGTTAGGTTTAGGGTTAGGATAAGGGTTAGGGTTAGGTTTAGGGTTAGGTTTTGAGTTAGGGTTAGGGTTAGGGTTAGGGTTAGGGTTAGGGTTAGGGTTAGGGTTAGTGTTAGGGTTAGTGTTAGTGTTAGTGTTAGTGTTTGGGTTAGGGTTAGGGTTAGGGTTAGGGTTTCGGTTTTCGTTAGGGTTAGTTTTTGGGTTAGCGTTAGGGTTAGGATTAGGGTTAGGGTTAGGGTTAGGGTTAGGATTAGGGTTAGGTTTAGGTTT
>CM069542.1:837500-855000 GCA_035773235.1 Eospalax fontanierii | reverse complement strand
TAGGGTTAGGGTTAGTTTTAATGTTAGGGTTTTGATTAGGGTTAGGGTTAGGATTAGAGTTAGATTTAGGGCTTTGCTTTGGGTTAATGTTAGGGTTAGGATTTTGGTTAGTGTTAGGGTTAGGGTTAGTGTTAGGGTTTGGGTTTGGGTTAGGGTTAGGGTTAGGGTTTGGGTTAGGGTTAGGGTTAGGGTTTGGGTTAGGGTTAGAGTTAGGTTTAGGATTAGGGTTAGGGTTAGGATTAGGATTTGGGTTAGGGTTAGGTTTTGGGTTAGGGTTAGGTTTAGGGTTAGGTTTACTTTTTGGGTTAGGGTTAGGGTTAGGTTTAGCATTACGGTTAGGGTTAGTGTTAGGGTTAGGGTTTGCGTTAGAGTTAGGGTTTGATTAGGGTTTGGGTTAGGGTTAAATTTAGGGTTAGGGTTTGGGTTAAGGGTAGGGTTAGGGTTAGGGTTAGGAATAGGGTTAGCGTTAGGGTTAGAGTTACGGTTAGGTTTAGGAATAGGTTTAGGGTGAGGGTTAGGATTAGAGTTAGGGTTAGGGTTTTGGTTTGGTTTAGGGTTAGGGTTAGGGTTTGGGTTAGTGTTAGGTTTAGTGTTAGTGTTAGTGTTAGGGTTTGGATTAGGGTTATGGTTAGGGTTACGGTTAGGGTTAGTGTTAGGGTTAGGTTTTGGGTTAGGGTTATGGTTAGGTTTAGGTTTAGGTTTTTGGTTAGGTTTAGGGTTAGGGTTAGTGTTTGTGTTAGGGTTAGGGTTTGCGTGAAGGTTATGTTTAGGGTATTGGTTAGGGTTAGGGTTTAGGGTTAGGGTTAGGAATAGGGTTAGGGTTAGGGTTAGGGTTAGTGTTAGGCATAGTGTTAGGGTTGTGGTTAGGGTTTGGGTTAGGGTTAAGTTTTGGGTTAGGGTTAGGTTTAGGGTTAGGTTTACTTTTTGGGTTAGGGTTAGGGTTAGGTTTAGGATTACGGTTAGGGTTAGTGTTAGGGTTAGGGTTTGGTTTAGGGTTAGTGTTATATTTTGGGTTAAGTTTCGGGTTAGGATAAGGGTTAGGGTTAGGTTTAGGGTTAGGGTTTGGGTTAGGGTTAGGGTTTGAGTTAGTGTTAGGGTTAGGGTTAGGGTTAGGGTTAGGGTTAGGGTTAGGGTTAGGTTTAGAGTTAGGGTTAGGGTTAGGGTTTGGGTTAGTGTTAGGGTTAGTGTTAGTGTTAGTGTTAGTGTTTGGGTTAGGGTTAGGGTTAGGGTTAGGGTTAGGGTTTGGGTTATCGTTAGGGTTAGTTTTTGGGTTAGGGTTAGGGTTAGGATTAGGGTTAGGGTTAGGGTTAGTGTTAGGGTTAGGGTTAGGGTTAGGGTTAGGATTAGGGTTAGGTTTAGGTTTAGGTTTTGTGTTAGGGTTAGGGTTAGGTTTAATGTTAGGGTTTTGATTAGTGTTAGGGTTAGGATTAGAGTTAGATTTAGGGCGTGGTTTGCGTTAATGTTAGGGTTAGGATTTGGGTTAGTGTTAGGGTTAGTATTAGTGTTAGGGTTTGGGTTTGGGTTAGGTTTAGGTTTTTGGTTAGGTTTAGGGTTAGGGTTAGGGTTAGGCTTAGGGTTAAGGTTAGTGTTAGGGATAGGGTTAGGGTTAGGGTTATTGTTAGGGTTTGGGTTAGTGTTTGGGTTAGGGTTAGGGTTCGAATTAGGGTTAGAGTTTGAGTTAGGCTTAGGGTTAGGGTTAGGGTTTGGGTTAGGGTTTGGGTTAAGGTTACGTTTAGGGTTAGGGTTAGGAATAGGGTGAGGGTTACAGTTTGGGTTACGGTTAGGGTTAGGATTAGGGTTTGGTTTAGGGTTCGAGTTAGGGTTAGTTTTTGGGTTAGGGTTAGGGTTTGGATTAGGGTTAGCGTTAGGCTTAGGTTTAGGGCTTGCGTAAGGGTTAGGGTTTGGGTTAGGGTTAGGGTTAGGGTTAGGGTTTGGTTTAGGGTTAGTGTTATATTTTGGGTTAAGTTTCACGTTAGGATAAGGGTTAGGGTTAGGTTTAGGGTTAGGGTTTGGGTTAGGGTTAGGGTTAGGGTTTGAGTTAGTGTTAGTGTTAGGGTTAGGGTTAGGGTTAGGGTTAGGGTTAGGGTTAGGGTTAGGGTTAGTCTTAGGAATAGGGTTAGGGTTAGGGTTATTGTTAGGGTTTGGGATAGAGTTTGGATTAGGCTTAAGTTTAGGTTTTGGGTTAGGGTTAGAGTTAGGGTTAGAGTTTGAGTTAGGGTTAGGGTTAGGGTTAGGGATAGTGTTTGGGTTAGGGTTTAGGGTTAGGGTTTGGGTTAGATTTTGGGTTAAGGTTAGGTTTAGGGTTATGTTTAGGAATAGGTTTATGGTTAGGGTTTGGGTTAGGGTTACGGTTAGGATTAGGGTTTGGGTTAAGGTTCGGGTTAGGGTTAGTTTTTGGGTTAGGGTTAGGATCAGGGTTAGGGTTAGGTTTAGGTTTAGGGTTTGGGTAAGGGTTGGGTTTGGGTTGGGGTTGGGGTTAGGGTTAGGGTTAGGGTTTGGTTTAGGGTTAGTGTTATCTTTTGGGTTTAGTTTCGGTTTAGGATAAGGGTTAGGGTTAGGTTTAGGGTTAGGGTTTGGGTTAGGGTTAGGGTTAGGGTTTGAGTTAGGGTTAGGGTTAGGGTTAGGGTTAGGGTTAGGGTTAGGATTAGAGTTAGGGTTAGGGTTAGGGTTTGGGTCAGTGTTAGGGTTAGTGTTAGTGTTAGTGTTAGTGTTTGTGTTAGGGTTAGGGTTAGGGTTAGGGTTAGGGTTAGGGTTTGGGTTATCGTTAGGGTTAGTTTTTGGGTTAGGGTTAGATTTAGGATTAGGGTTAGGGTTAGGGTTAGGGTTAGGGTTAGGGTTAGGATTAGGGTTAGGTTTAGGTTTTGGGTTAGGGTTAGGGTTAGTTTTAATGTTAGGGTTTTGATTAGGGTTAGGGTTAGGATTAGGGTTAGCTTTAGGGGTTTCGTTTGGGTTAATGTTGGGCTTAGGATTTTGGTTAGTGTTAGGGTTAGGGTTAGTGTTAGGGTTTGGGTTTGGGTTAGGGTTAGGGTTAGGGTTTGGGTGAGGTTGAGGGTGAGGGTTTGGGTTAGGGTTAGAGTTAGGTTTAGGATTAGGGTAAGGGTTAGGATTAGGATTTGGGTTAGGGTTAGGTTTTGGGTTAGGGTTAGGTTTAGGGTTAGGTTTACTTTTTGGGTTAGGGTTAGGGTTAGGTTTAGCATTACGGTTAGGGTTAGTGTTAGGGTTAGGGTTTGCGTTAGAGTTAGGGTTTGATTAGGGTTTGGGTTAGGGTTAAATTTAGGTTTAGGGTTTGGGTTATGGGTAGGGTTAGGGTTAGGGTTAGGAATAGGGTTAGCGTTAGGGTTAGAGTTACGGTTAGGTTTAGGAATAGGTTTAGGGTGAGGGTTAGGATTAGAGTTAGGGTTAGGGTTTTGGTTTGGTTTAGGGTTAGGGTTAGGGTTTGGGTTAGTGTTAGGTTTAGTGTTAGTGTTAGTGTTAGGGTTTGGATTAGGGATATGGTTAAAGTTACGGTTAGGATTAGTGTTAGGGTTAGGTTTTGGGTTAGGGTTATGGTTAGGTTTAGGTTTAGGTTTTTGGTTAGGTTTAGGGTTAGGGTTAGTGTTTGTGTTAGGGTTAGGGTTTGCGTGAAGGTTATGTTTAGGGTATTGGTTAGGGTTAGGGTTTAGGGTTAGGGTTAGGAATAGGGTTAGGGTTAGGGTTAGTGTTAGGCATAGTGTTAGGGTTGTGGTTAGGGTTTGGGTTAGGGTTAAGTTTTGGGTTAGGGTTAGGTTTAGGGTTAGGTTTACTTTTTGGGTTAGGGTTAGGGTTAGGTTTAGGATTACGGTTAGGGTTAGTGTTAAGGTTAGGGTTTGGTTTAGGGTTAGTGTTATATTTTGGGTTAAGTTTCGGGTTAGGATAAGGGTTAGGGTTAGGTTTAGGGTTAGGGTTTGGGTTAGGGTTAGGGTTTGAGTTAGTGTTAGGGTTAGGGTTAGGGTTAGGGTTAGGGTTAGGGTTAGGTTTAGAGTTAGGGTTAGGGTTAGGGTTTGGGTTAGTGTTAGGGTTAGTGTTAGTGTTAGTGTTAGTGTTTGGGTTAGGGTTAGGGTTAGGGTTAGGGTTACGGTTATCGTTAGGGTTAGTCTTTGAGTTAGGGTTAGGGTTAGGATTAGGGTTAGGGTTAGGGTTAGTGTTAGGGTTAGGGTTAGGGTTAGGGTTAGGATTAGGGTTAGGTTTAGCTTTAGGTTTTGTGTTAGGGTTAGGGTTAGGTTTAATGTTAGGGTTTTGATTAGGGTTAGGGTTAGGATTAGAGTTAGATTTAGGGCTTTGGTTTGGGTTAATGTTAGGGTTAGGATTTGGGTTAGTGTTAGGGTTAGGGTTAGTGTTAGGGTTTGGGTTAGGGTTAGGGTTAGGGTTAGGGTTAGGGTTTGGTTTAGGGTTAGTGTTATATTTTGGGTTAAGTTTCGGGTTAGGATAAGGGTTAGGGTTAGGTTTAGGGTTAGGGTTTGGGTTAGGGTTAGGGTTAGGGTTTGAGTTAGGGTTAGGGTTTGGGTAAGGGTTAGGGTTTGGGTTAGGTTTAGTGTTACGGTTAGGGTTAGGGTTTGGTTTAGGGTTAGTGTTTTATTTGGGGTTATGTTTAGGGTTAGGATAAGGGTTAGGGTTAGGGTTAGGGTTAGGGTTTGGGTTAGGGTTAGGGTTAGGGTTTGAGTTAGGGTTAGGGTTAGGGTTAGGGTTAGGGTTAGGATTAGTGTTAGGGTTAGGGTTAGGATTAGGTTTAGGGTTTGGGTAAGGGTTAGGGTTTGGTTTAGGGTTAGTGTTATATTTTGGGTTAGGTTTAATGTTAGGATAAGGGTTAGGGTTAGGGTTTGGGTTAGGGTTTGGGTTAAGGTTAGGTTTACGGTTAGGTTTAGGAATAGAGTTAGGTTTAGGGTTTGGTTTAGGGTTAGGGTTAGGATTAGGGTTTGGGTTAGGGTTCAAGTTAGGGTTAGTTTTTGGGTTAGGGTTAGCGTTAGGATTAGGGTTAGGGTTAGGTTTAGGTTGAGGGTTTGGGTAAGGGTTAGGGTTTGGGTTAGGGTTAGGGTTTGGTTTAGGGTTTGGGTTAAGGTTAGGTTTAGGGTTAATGTTAGGAATAGGGTTAGGGTTAGGGTTTGGGTTAGGGTAAGGTTTAGGATTAGGGTTTTTGTTAGGGTTCGAGTTAGGATTAGTTTTTGGGTTAGAGTTAGGGTTAGGGTTAGGGTTTGGGTTAGGGTTAGGGTTAGGGTTAGGGTTTGGTTTAGGGTTAGAGTTAGCATGAGGGTTATGTTTAGGGTATTGTTTAGGGTTAGGGTTTAATGTTAGGGTTAGGAATAGGGTTAGGGTTAGGGTTAGGGTTAGGGTTAGTCTTAGGAATAGGGTTAGGTTTAGGGTTATTGTTAGGGTTTGGGTTAGGGTTTGGATTAGGTTAGGTTTATGTTTTGGGTTAGGGTTAGAGTTTGAGTTAGGGTTAGGGTTAGGGTTAGGGATAGGGTTTGGGTTAGGGTTTAGGGTTAGGGTTTGGGTTAGGGTTTGGGTTAAGTTTAGGTTTAGGGTTATGTTTAGGAATAGGGTTATGGTTAGGGTTTGGGTTAGGGTTAGGGTTAGGATTAGGGTTTGGGTTAAGGTTCGGGTTAGGGTTAGTTTTTGGGTTAGGGTTAGGGTTAGGATAAGGGTTAAGGTTAGGGTTAGGGTTAGGGTTTGGGTTAGGGTTAGGGTTAGGGTTTGAGTTAGGGTTAGGGTTAGGGTTAGGGTTAGGGTTAGGTTTAGGGTTTGGTTTAGTGTTAGTGTTATATTTTGGGTTAAGTTTAGGTTTAGGATAAGCGTTAAGGTTAGGGTTAGGGTTAGGGTTTGGGTTAGGGTTAGGGTTGGGGTTTGAGTTAGGGTTAGGGTTAGGGTTAGGGTTAGGGTTAGCGTTAGGGTTAGGGTTAGGATTAGAGTTAGGGTTACGGTTAGGGTTTGGGTTAGTGTTAGGGTTAGTGTTAGTGTTAGTGTTAGTGTTTGGGTTAGGGTTAGGGTTAGGGTTAGGGTTTCGGTTATCGTTAGGGTTAGTTTTTGGGTTAGCTTTAGGGTTAGGATTAGGGTTAGGGTTAGGGTTAGGGTTAGGGTTAGGGTTAGGGTTAGGATTAGGGTTAGGTTTAGGTTTTGGGTTAGGGTTAGGGTTAGGTTTAATGTTAGGGTTTTGATTAGGGTTAGGGTTAGGATTAGAGTTAGATTTAGGGCGTGGTTTGCGTTAATGTTAGGGTTAGGATTTGGGTTAGTGTTAGGGTTAGCGTTAGTGTTAGGGTTTGGGTTTGGGTTAGGTTTAGGTTTTTGGTTAGGTTTAGAGTTAGGGTTAGGGTTAGACTTAGGGTTAAGGTTAGTGTTAGGGATAGGGTTAGGGTTAGGGTTATTGTTAGGGTTTTGGTTAGTGTTTGGGTTAGGGTTAGGGTTCGAATTAGGGTTAGAGTTTGAGTTAGGGTTAGGGTTAGGGTTGGGGTTTGGGTTAGGGTTTGGGTTAAGGTTAGGTTTAGGTTTAGGGTTAGGAATAGGGTTAGGGTTAGGGTTTGGGTTAGGGTTAGGGTTAGGATTAGGGTTTGGTTTAGGGTTCGAGTTAGGGTTAGTTTTTGGGTTAGGGTTAGGGTTTGGATTAGGGTTAGGGTTAGGTTTAGGTTTAGGGCTTGGGTAAGGGTTAGGGTTTGGGTTAGGGTTAGGGTTAGGGTTAGGGTTAGGGTTTGGTTTAGGGTTAGTGTTATATTTTGGGTTAAGTTTCGGGTTAGGATAAGGGTTAGGGTTAGGTTTAGGGTTAGGGTTTGGGTTAGGGTTAGGGTTAGGGTTTGAGTTAGTGTTAGTGTTAGGGTTAGGGTTAGGGTTAGGGTTAGGGTTAGGGTTAGGATTAGAGTTAGGGTTAGGGTTAGGGTTTGGGTTAGTGTTAGGGTTAGTGTTAGTGTTAGTGTTAGTGTTTGGGTTAGGGTTAGGGTTAGGGTTAGTGTTAGGGTTAGGTTTAGGGTTTGGTTTAGGGTTAGTGTTATATTTTGGGTTAAGTTTAGGGTTAGGATAAGCGTTAAGGTTAGGGTTAGGGTTAGGGTTTGGGTTAGGGTTAGGGTTAGGGTTTGAGTTAGGGTTAGTGTTAGGGTTAGGGTTAGGGTTTGGCTTAGGGTTAGTGTTTTATTTGGGGTTAGGTTTAGGGTTAGGATAAGGGTTAGGGTTTGGGTTAGGGTTTGGGTTTGGGGTAGGGTTAGGGTTTGAGTTAGGGTTAGGGTTAGGGTTAGAGTTAGGGTTAGGGTTAGGATTAGGGTTAGGGTTATGGTTAGGATTAGGTTTAGGGTTTGAGTAAGGCTTAGGGTTTGGTTTAGGGTTAGTGTTATATTTTGGGTTAGGTTTAGGGTTAGGATAAGGGTTAGGGTTAGGGTTAGGGTTAGGGTTTGGGTTAGGGTTAGGGTTAGGGTTTGAATTAGGGTTAGGGTTAGGGTTAGGGTTAGGGTTAGGGTTAGGATTAGGGTTAGGGTTAGGGTTAGGTTTAGGTTTAGGGTTTGGGTAAGGGTTAGGGTTTGGGTTAGGTTTAGGGTTAGGGTTAGGGTTAGGGTTTGGTTTAGGGTTAGTGTTATTTTTTGTGTTAGGTTTAGGGTTAGAATAAGGGTTAGGGTTAGGTTTAGGGTTAGGAATAGGGTTAGTGTTAGGGTTAGGGTTAGGGTTAGGGTTAGGGTTAGTGTTAGGAATAGTGTTAGTGTTAGTGTTAGTGTTTGGGTTAGGGTTAGGGTTAGGGTTAGGGTTTCGGTTTTCGTTAGGGTTAGTTTTTGGGTTAGCGTTAGGGTTAGGATTAGGGTTAGGGTTAGGGTTAGGGTTAGGATTAGGGTTAGGTTTAGGTTTTGGGTTAGGGTTAGGGTTACGTTTAATGTTAGGGTTTTGATTAGGGTTGGGGTTAGGATTAGAGTTAGATTTAGGGCGTGGTTTGCGTTAATGTTAGGGTTAGGATTTGGGTTAGTGTTAGGGTTAGCGTTAGTGTTAGGGTTTGGGTTTGGGTTAGGTTTAGGTTTTTGGTTAGGTTTAGGGTTAGGGTTAGGGTTAGGCTTAGGGTTAAGGTTAGTGTTAGCAATAGGGTTAGGATTAGGGTTATTGTTAGGGTTTGGGTTAGTGTTTGGGTTAGGGTTAGGGTTCGAATTAGGGTTAGAGTTTGAGGTAGGGTTAGGGTTAGGGTTAGGGTTTGGGTTAGGGTTTGGGTTAAGGTTAGGTTTAGGGTTAGGGTTAGGAATAGGGTTAGGGTTAGGGTTTGGGTTAGGGTTAGGGTTAGGATTAGGGTTTGGTTTAGGGTTAGAGTTAGGGTTAGTTTTTGGGTTAGGGTTAGGGTTTGGATTAGGGTTAGGGTTAGGTTTAGGTTTAGGGTTTGGGTAAGGGTTAGGGTTTGGGTTAGGGTTAGGGTTAGGGTTAGGGTTTGGTTTAGGGTTAGTGTTATATTTTGGGTTAAGTTTCGGGTTAGGATAAGGGTTAGTGTTAGGTTTAGGGTTAGGGTTTGGGTTAGGGGTAGGGTTAGGGTTTGAGTTAGTGTTAGGGTTAGGGTTAGGGTTAGGGTTAGGGTTAGGATTAGAGTTAGGGTTAGGGTTAGGGTTTGGGTTAGTGTTAGGGTTAGTGTTAGTGTTAGTGTTAGTGTTTGGGTTAGGGTTAGGGTTAGGGTTAGGGTTAGGGTTTGGGTTATCGTTAGGGTTAGTTTTTGGGTTAGGGTTAGGGTTAGAATTAGGGTTAGGGTTAGGGTTAGGGTTAGGGTTAGGGTTAGGGTTAGGGTTAGGATTAGGGTTAGGTTTAGGTTTAGGTTTTGTGTTAGGGTTAGGTTTAGGTTTAATGTTAGGGTATTGATTAGGGTTAGGGTTAGGATTAGAGTTAGATTTAGGGCTTTGGTTTGGGTTAATATTAGGGTTAGGATTTGGGTTAGTGTTAGGGTTAGGGTTAGGGTTAGGGTTTGGGTTAGGGCTAGGGTTAGGGTTTGGGTTAGGTTTAGGGTTGGAGTTATATTTTGGGTTAAGTTTCGGGTTAGGATAAGGGTTAGGGTTAGGTTCAGGGTTAGGGATTGGGTTTGGGTTAGAGTTAGGGTTTGAGTTAGTGTTAGTGTTTATGTTTGGGTTAGGGTTAGGGTTAGGGTTAGGGTTAGGGTTAGGTTTAGGTTTTGGTTTAGGGTTAGTGTTATATTTTGGGTTAAGTTTAGGGTTAGGATAAGCGTTAAGGTTAGGGTTAGGGTTTGGGTTTGGGATAGGGTTAGGGTTAGGGTTTGAGTTAGGGTTAGGGCTAGGGTTAGGGTTAGGGTCAGGGTTAGGGTTAGGATTAGAGTTAGGGTTACGGTTAGGGTTTGGGTTAGTGTTAGGGTTAGTGTTAGTGTTAGTGTTAGTGTTTGGGTTAGGGTTAGGGTTAGGGTTAGGGTTTCGGTTATCGTTAGGGTTAGTTTTTGGGTTAGCGTTAGGGTTAGGATTAGGGTTAGGGTTAGGGTTAGGGTTAGGGTTAGGGTTAGGGTTAGGATTAGGGTTAGGTTTAGGTTTTGGGTTAGGGTTAGGTTTAGGTTTAATGTTAGGGTTTTGATTAGGGTTAGGGTTAGGATTAGAGTTAGATTAAGGGCGTGGTTTGCGTTAATGTTAGGGTTAGGATTTGGGTTAGTGTTAGGGTTAGCGTTAGTGTTAGGGTTTGGGTTTGGGTTAGGTTTAGGTTTTTGGTTAGGTTTAGGGTTAGCGTTAGGGTTAGGCTTAGGGCTAAGGTTAGTGTTAGGAATAGGGTTAGGGTTAGGGTTATTGTTAGGGTTTGGGTTAGTGTTTGGGCTAGGGTTAGGGTTCGAATTAGGGTTAGAGTTTGAGGTAGGGGTGGGGTTAGGGTTAGGGTTTGGGTTAGGGTTTGGGTTAAGGTTAGGTTTAGGGTTAGGGTTAGGAATAGGGTTAGGGTTAGGGTTTGGGTTAGGGTTAGGGTTAGGATTAGGGTTTGGTTTAGGGTTAGAGTTAGGGTTAGTTTTTGGGTTAGGGTTAGGGTTAGGGTTAGGGTTAGGGTTAGGGTTAGGGTTAGGGTTAGGATTAGAGTTAGGGTTAGGGTTAGGGTTTGGGTTAGTGTTAGGGTTAGTGTTAGTGTTAGTGTTAGTGTTTGGGTTAGGGTTAGGGTTAGGGTTAGGGTTAGGGTTTGGGTTATCGTTAGGGTTAGTTTTTGGGTTAGGGTTAGGGTTAGGATTAGGGTTAGGGTTAGGGTTAGGGTTAGGGTTAGGGTTAGGGTTAGGGTTAGGGTTAGGGTTAGGATTAGGGTTAGGTTTAGGTTTAGGTTTTGTGTTAGGGTTAGGGTTAGGTTTAATGTTAGGGTATTGATTAGGGTTAGGGTTAGGATTAGAGTTAGATTTAGGGCTTTGGTTTGGGTTAATATTAGGGTTAGGATTTGGGTTAGTGTTAGGGTTAGGGTTAGTGTTAGGGTTTGGGTTAGGGTTAGGGTTAGGTTTAGGGTTAGGGTTTGGTTTAGGGTTAGTGTTATATTTTGGGTTAAGTTTCGGGTTAGGATAAGGGTTAGGGTTAGGTTTAGGGTTAGGGTTTGGGTTAGGGTTAGGGTTAGGGTTTGAGTTAGGGTTAGGGTTAGGGTTAGGGTTAGGGTTTGGCTTAGGGTTAGTGTTTTATTTGGGGTTAGGTTTAGGGTTAGGATAAGGGTTAGGGTTAGGGTTAGGGTTTGGGTTAGGGTTAGGGTTAGGGTTTGAGTTAGGGTTAGGGTTAGGGTTAGGGTTAGGGTTAGGATTAGGGTTAGGGTTACGGTTAGGATTAGGTTTAGGTTTTGGGTAAGGGTTAGGGTTTGGTTTAGGGTTAGTGTTATATTTTGGGTTAGGTTTAGGGTTAGGATAAGGGTTAGGGTTAGGGTTAGGGTTAGGGTTTGGGTTAGGGTTAGGGTTAGGGTTTGAGTTAGGGTTAGGGTTAGGGTTAGGGTTAGGGTTAGGGTTAGGGTTAGGATTAGGGTTAGGGTTAGGGTTAGGTATAGGTTTAGGGTTTGGGTAAGGGTTAGGGTTTGTGTTAGGTTTAGGGTTAGGGTTAGGTTTAGGGTTTGGTTTAGGGTTAGTGTTATTTTTTGTGTTAGGGTTAGGGTTAGGGTTAGGGTTAGGGTTAGGGTTAGGGTTAGGGTTAGGGTTAGGGTTAGGGTTAGGATTAGGGTTAGGTTTAGGTTTTGGGTTAGGGTTAGGTTTAGGTTTAATGTTAGGGTTTTGATTAGGGTTAGGGTTAGGATTAGAGTTAGATTAAGGGCGTGGTTTGCGTTAATGTTAGGGTTAGGATTTGGGTTAGTGTTAGGGTTAGCGTTAGTGTTAGGGTTTGGGTTTGGGTTAGGTTTAGGTTTTTGGTTAGGTTTAGGGTTAGGGTTAGGGTTAGGCTTAGGGTTAAGGTTAGTGTTAGGAATAGGGTTAGGGTTAGGGTTATTGTTAGGGTTTGGGTTAGTGTTTGGGTTAGGGTTAGTGTTCGAATTAGGGTTAGAGTTTGAGGTAGGGTTAGGGTTAGGGTTAGGGTTTGGGTTAGGGTTTGGGTTAAGGTTAGGTTTAGGGTTAGGGTTAGGAATAGGGTTAGGGTTAGGGTTTGGGTTAGGGTTAGGGTTAGGATTAGGGTTTGGTTTAGGGTTAGAGTTAGGGTTAGTTCTTGGGTTAGGGTTAGGGTTTGGATTAGGGTTAGGGTTAGGTTTAGGTTTAGGGTTTGGGTAAGGGTTAGGGTTTGGGTTAGGGTTAGGGTTAGGGTTAGGGTTTGGTTTTGGGTTAGTGTTATATTTTGGGTTAAGTTTCGGGTTAGGATAAGGGTTAGTGTTAGGTTTAGGGTTAGGGTTTGGGTTAGGGTTAGGGTTAGGGTTTGAGTTAGTGTTAGGGTTAGGTTTAGTGTTAGGGTTAGGGTTAGGGTTAGGATTAGAGTTAGGGTTAGGGTTAGTGTTGGGGTTAGTGTTAGGGTTAGTGTTAGTGTTAGTGGTTGGGTTAGGGTTAGGGTTAGGGTTAGGGTTAGGGTTTGGGTTATCGTTAGGGTTAGTTTTTGGGTTAGGGTTAGGGTTAGGATTAGGGTTAGGGTTAGGGTTAGGGTTAGGGTTAGGGTTAATGTTAGGCTTAGGATTAGGGTTAGGTTTAGGTTTAGGTTTTGTGTTAGGGTTAGGGTTAGGTTTAATGTTAGGGTATTGATTAGAGTTAGGGTTAGGATTAGAATTAGATTTAGGGCTTTGGTTTGGGTTAATATTAGGGTTAGGATTTGGGTTAGTGTTAGGGTTAGGGTTAGTATTAGGGTTTGGGTTAGGGTTAGGGTTAGGGTTAACGTTAGGGTTTGGTTTAGGGTTAGTGTTATATTTTGGGTTAAGTTTCGGGTTAGGATAAGGGTTAGGGTTAGGTTTAGGGTTAGGGTTTGGGTTAGGGTTGGGGTTAGGGTTTGAGTTAGGGTTAGGGTTAGGGTTAGGGTTTGGCTTAGGGTTAGTGTTTTATTTGGGGTTAGGTTTAGGGTTAGGATAAGGGTTAGGGTTAGGGTTAGGGTTTGGGTTAGGGTTAGGGTTAGGGTTTGAGTTAGGGTTAGGGTTAGGGTTAGGGTTAGGGTTAGGATTAGGGTTAGGGTTACGGTTAGGATTAGGTTTAGGGTTTGGGTAAGGATTAGGGTTTGGTTTAGGGTTAGTGTTATATTTTGGTTTAGGTTTAGGGTTAGGATAATGGTTAGGGTTAGGGTTAGGGTTAGGGTTTGGGTTAGGGTTAGGGTTAGGGTTTGAGTTAGGGTTAGGGTTAGGGTTAGGGTTAGGGTTAGGGTTAGGGTTAGGGTTAGGTATAGGTTTAGGGTTTGGGTAAGGGTTAGGGTTTGGGTTAGGTTTAGGGTTAGGGTTAGGGTTAGGGTTTGGTTTAGGGTTAGTGTTATTTTTTGTGTTAGGTTTAGGGTTAGGATAAGGGTTAGGGTTAGGTTTAGGGTTAGGTTTTGAGTTAGGGTTAGGGTTAGTGTTTGGGTTAGGGTTAGCGTTAGGGTTAGGGTTTCGGTTATCGTTAGGGTTAGTTGTGGGGTAAGCGTTAGGGTAAGGATTAGGGATAGGGTTAGGGTTAGGGTTAGGGTTAGGGTTAGCGTTAGGATGAGTGTTAGGTTTAGGCAGTGGGTTAGGGTTAGGGTTAGGTTTAATGTTAGGGTTTTGATTAGGGTTAGGGTTAGGATTAGAGTTAGATTTAGGGCGTCGTTTGCGTTAATGTTAGGGTTAGGATTTGGGTTAGTGTTAGGGTTAGCGTTAGTGTTAGGGTTTGGGTTTGGGTTAGGTTTAGGTTTTTGGTTAGGTTTAGGGTTAGGGTTAGGGTTAGGCTTAGGGTTAAGGTTAGTGTTAGGGATAGGGTTAGGGTTAGGGTTATTGTTAGGATTTGGGTTAGTGTTTGGGTTAGGGTTAGGGTTCGAATTAGGGTTAGAGTTTGAGTTAGGGTTAGGGTTAGGGTTAGGGTTTGGGTTAGGGTTTGGGTTAAGGTTAGGTTTAGGGTTAGGGTTAGGAATAGGGTTAGGGTTAGAGTTTGGGTTAGGGTTAGGGCTAGGATTAGGGTTTGGTTTAGGGTTCGAGTTAGGGGTAGTTTTTGTGTTAGGGTGAGTGTTTGGATTAGGGTTAGGGTTAGGTTTAGGTTTAGGGCTTGGGTAAGGGTTAGGGTTTGGGTTAGGGTTAGGGTTGGGGTTAGGGTTAGGGTTTGGTTTAGTGTTAGTGTTATATTTTGGGTCAAGTTTCGGGTTAGGATAAGGGTTAGGGTTAGGTTTAGGGTTAGGGTTTGGGTTAGGGTTAGGGTTAGGGTTTGAGTTAGTGTTAGTGTTAGGGTTAGGGTTACGGTTAGGGTTAGGGTTAGGGTTAGGATTAGATTTAGGGTTAGGGTTAGGGTTTGGGTTAGTGTTAGGTTTAGGGTTTGGTTTAGGGTTACTGTTATATTTTGGGTTAAGTTTAGGGTTAGGATAAGCGTTAAGGTTAGGGTTAGGGTTAGGGTTTGGGTTAGGGTTAGGGTTAGGGTTTGAGTTAGGGTTATGGTTAGGGTTAGGGTTAGGGTCAGGGTTAGGGTTAGGATTAGAGTTAGGGTTACGGTTAGGGTTTGGGTTAGTGTTAGGGTTAGTGTTAGTGTTAGTGTTAGTGTTTGGGTTAGGGTTAGGGTTAGGGTTAGGGTTTCGGTTATCGTTAGGGTTAGTTTTTGGGTTAGCGTTAGGGTTAGGATTAGGGTTAGGGTTAGGGTTAGGGTTAGGGTTAGGGTTAGGATTAGGGTTAGGTTTAGGTTTTGGGTTAGGGTTAGGTTCAGGTTTAATGTTAGGGTTTTGATTAGGGTTAGGGTTAGGATTAGAGTTAGATTAAGGGCGTGGTTTCCGTTAATGTTAGGGTTAGGATTTGGATTAGTGTTAGGGTTAGCGTTAGTGTTAGGGTTTGGGTTTGGGTTAGGTTTAGGTTTTTGGTTAGGTTTAGGGTTAGGGTTAGGGTTAGGCTTAGGGTTAAGTTTAGTGTTAGGAATAGGGTTAGGGTTAGGGTTATTGTTAGGGTTTGGGTTAGTGTTTGGGTTAGGGTTAGGGTTCGAATTAGGGTTAGAGTTTGAGGTAGGGTTAGGGTTAGGGTTAGGGTTTGGGTTAGGGTTTGGGTTAAGGTTAGGTTTAGGGTTAGGGTTAGGAATAGGGTTAGGGTTAGGGTTTGGGTTAGGGTTAGGGTTAGGATTAGGGTTTGGTTTAGGGTTAGAGTTAGGGTTAGTTTTTGGGTTAGGGTTAGGGTTTGTATTAGGGTTAGGGTTAGGTTTAGGTTTAGGGTTTGGGTAAGGGTTAGGGTTTGGGTTAGGGTTAGGGTTAGGGTTAGGGTTTGGTTTAGGGTTAGTGTTATATTTTGGGTTAAGTTTCGGGTTAGGATAAGGGTTAGTGTTAGGTTTAGGGTTAGGGTTTGGGTTAGGGTTAGGGTTAGGGTTTGAGTTAGTGTTAGGGTTAGGGTTAGGGTTAGGGTTAGGGTTAGGATTAGGATTAGAGTTAGGGTTAGGGTTAGGGTTTGGGTTAGTTTTAGGGTTAGTGTTAGTGTTAGTGTTAGTGTTTGGGTTAGGGTTAGGGTTAGGGTTAGGGTTAGGGTTTGGGTTATCGTTAGGGTTAGTTTTTGGGTTAGGGTTAGAGTTAGGTTTAGGGTTAGGGTTATGTTTAGGATTAGGGTTAGGGTTAGGGTTAGGGTTAGGGTTAGGATTAGGGTTATGTTTAGGTTTAGGTTTTGTGTTAGGGTTAGGGTTAGGTTTAATGTTAGGGTATTGATTAGGGTTAGGGTTAGGATTAGAGTTAGATTTAGGGCTTTGGTTTGGGTTAATATTAGGGTTAGGATTTGGGTTAGTGTTAGGGTTAGGGTTAGTGTTAGGGTTTGGGTTAGGGTTAGGGTTAGGGTTAGGGTTAGGGTTTGGTTTAGGGTTAGTGTTATATTTTGGGTTAAGTTTCGGGTTAGGATAAGGGTTAGGGTTAGGGTTAGGGTTTGGGATAGGGTTAGGGTTAGGGTTTGAGTTAGTGTTAGGGTTAGGGTTAGGGTTAGGGTTTGGCTTAGGGTTAGTGTTTTATTTGGGGTTAGGTTTAGGGTTAGGATAAGGGTTAGGGTTAGGCTTAGGGTTTGGGATAGGGTTAGTGTTAGGGTTTGAGTTAGGGTTAGGGTTAGGGTTAGGGTTAGGGTTTGGCTTAGGGTTAGTGTTTTATTTGGGGTTAGGTTTAGGGTTAGGATAAGGGTTAGGGTTAGGGTTAGGGTTTGGGATAGGGTTAGGGTTAGGGTTTGAGTTAGTGTTAGGTTTAGGGTTAGGGTTAGGGTTAGGATTAGGGTTAGGGTTACGGTTAGGATTAGGTTTAGGGTTTGGGTAAGGGTTAGTGTTTGATTTAGGGTTAGTGTTATATTTTGGGTTAGGTTTAGGGTTAGGATAAGGGTTAGGGTTAGGGTTAGGGTTTTTGTTAGGGTTAGGGTTAGGGTTTGAGTTAGGGTTAGGGTTAGGGTTAGGGGTAGGGTTAGGGTTAGGGTTAGGGTTAGGGTTAGGGTTAGGGTTAGGTATAGGTTTAGGGTTTGGGTAAGGGTTAGGGTTTGGGTTAGGTTTAGGGTTAGGGTTAGGGTTAGGGTTTGGTTTAGGGTTAGTGTTATTTTTTGTGTTAGGTTTAGGGTTAGGGTTAGGGTTAGGGTTAGGGTTTGGTTTAGGGTTAGTGTTATTTTTTGTGGTAGGTTTAGGGTTAGGATAAGGGTTAGGGTTAGGTTTAGGGTTAGGGTTAGGGTTAGGGTTAGGGTTAGGGTTAGGGTTAGGGTTAGGGTTAGGGTTAGGATTAGAGTTAGGGTTAGGGTTTTGGTTTGGTTTAGGGTTAGGGTTAGGGTTAGGGTTTGGGTTAGTGTTAGGGTTAGTGTTAGTGTTAGTGTTAGGGTTTGGGTTAGGGTTAGGGTTACGGTTAGGGTTTGGGTTATTGTTAGTGTTAGTTTTTGGGTTTGGGTTAGTGTTAGGATTATGGTTAGGGTTAGATTTAGGGTTAGAGTTTGGGTTAGGTTTAGGGTTAGGTTTTGAGTTAGGGTTAGGTTTAGGGTTAGTGTTTGGGTTAGGGTTAGGGTTAGGGTTAGGTGTTGGGTTTGTGTTAGGGTTAGGGTTAGGGTTAGGATTAGGGTTAGGGTTAGGGTTAGGATTAGGGTTAGGTTTAGGTTTTGGGTTAGGGTTAGGGTTAGGTTTAATGTTAGGGTTTTGATTAGGGTTAGAGTTAGGATTAGAGTTAGGTTTAGGGTTTTGCTTTGGGTTAATGTTAGGGTTAGGATTTGGGTTAGTGTTAGGGTTAGGGTTAGTGTTAGGGTTAGGGTTAGGTTTAGGTTTTTGGTTAGGTTTAGGGTTAGGGTTTGGGTAAGGGTTAGGATTTGGGTTAGGGTTTGGGTTAAGGTTAGGTTTAGGTTTAATGTTAGGAATAGGGTTAGGGTTAGGGTTTGGGTTAGGGTTAGGGTTAGGATTAGGGTTTGGGTTAGGGTTCGAGTTAGTGTTAGTTTTTGGGTTAGAGTTAGGGTTAGGGTTAGGGTTTGGGTTAGGATTTGGGTTACGGTTAGGGACAGCGTGAGGGTTATGTTTAGGGTATTGGTTTGGGTTAGGGTTTAATGTTAGGGTTAGGAATAGGGTTAGGGTTAGGGTTAGGGTTAGGGGTAGTCTTAGGAATAGGGTTAGGGTTAGGGTTATTGTTAGGGTTTGGGATAGAGTTTGGATTAGGCATAAGTTTAGGTTTTGGGTTAGGGTTAGAGTTAGGGTAAGAGTTTGAGTTACGGTTAGGGTTAGGGTTAGGGATAGGGTTTGGGTTAGGGTTTAGGGTTAGGGTTTGGGTTAGGGTTTGGGTTAAGGTTAGGTTTAGGGTTATGGTTAGGAATAGGTTTATGGTTAGGGTTTGGGTTAGGGTTACGTTTAGGATTAGGGTTTGGGTTAAGGTTCGGGTTAGGGTTAGTTTTTGGGTTAGGGTTAGGATTAGGGTTAGGGTTAGGTTTAGGTTCAGGGTTTGGGTAAGGGTTAGGGTTTGGGTTAGGATTATGGTTAGGGTTAGGGTTAGGGTTTGGTTTAGGGTTAGTGTTATATTTTGCGTTAAGTTTCGGTTTAGGATAA
>CM069542.1:830000-835000 GCA_035773235.1 Eospalax fontanierii | reverse complement strand
TAGGGTTAGGTTTAGGTTTTGGGTTAGGGTTAGGGTTAGGTTTAATGTTAGGGTTTTGATTAGGGTTAGAGTTAGGATTAGAGTTAGGTTTAGGGTTTTGCTTTGGGTTAATGTTAGGGTTAGGATTTGGGTTAGTGTTAGGGTTAGGGTTAGTGTTAGGGTTAGGGTTAGGTTTAGGTTTTTGGTTAGGTTTAGGGTTAGGGTTTGGGTAAGGGTTAGGATTTGGGTTAGGGTTAGGGTTTGGGTTAGGGTTTGGGTTAAGGTTAGGTTTAGGTTTAATGTTAGGAATAGGGTTAGGGTTAGGGTTTGGGTTAGGGTTAGGGTTAGGATTAGGGTTTGGGTTAGGGTTCGAGTTAGTGTTAGTTTTTTGGTTAGAGTTAGAGTTAGGGTTAGGGTTTGGGTTAGGGTTAGGGTTTGGGTTAGGATTTGGGTTAGGGTTAGGGCTAGCGTGAGTGTTATGTTTAGGGTATTGGTTTGGGTTAGGGTTTAATGTTAGGGTTAGGAATAGGGTTAGGGTTAGGGTTAGGGTTAGGGTTAGTCTTAGGAATAGAGTTAGGGTTAGGGTTATTGTTAGGGTTTGGGATAGAGTTTGGATTAGGCTTAAGTTTAGGTTTTGGGTTAGGGTTAGAGTTAGGGTTAGAGTTTGAGTTAGGGTTAGGGTTAGGGTTAGGGATAGGGTTTGGGTTAGGGTTTAGGGTTAGGGTTTGGGTTAGGGTTTGGGTTAAGGTTAGGTTTAGGGTTATGGTTAGGAATAGGTTTATGGTTAGGGTTTGGGTTAGGGTTACGGTTAGGATTAGGGTTTGGGTTAAGGTTCGGGTTAGGGTTAGTTTTTGGGTTAGGGTTAGGATTAGGGTTAGGGTTAGGTTTAGGTTTAGGGTTTGGGTAAGGGTTAGGGTTTGGGTTAGGGTTAGGGTTAGGGTTAGGGTTAGGGTTTGGTTTAGGGTTAGTGTTATATTTTGGGTTAAGTTTCGGTTTAGGATAAGGGTTAGGGTTAGGTTTAGGGTTAGGGTTTGGGTTAGGGTTAGGTTTAGGGTTTGAGTTAGGGTTAGGGTTAGGGTTAGGGTTAGGGTTAGGGTTAGGATTAGAGTTAGGTTTAGGGTTAGGGTTTGGGTTAGTGTTAGGGTTAGTGTTAGTGTTAGTGTTAGTGTTAGTGTTTGGGTTAGGGTTAGGGTTAGGGTTAGGTTTAGGGTTAGGGTTTGGGTTATCGTTAGGGTTAGTTTTTGGGTTAGGGTTACATTTAGGATTAGGGTTAGGGTTAGGGTTAGGGTTAGGGTTAGGATTAGGGTTAGGGTTAGGGTTAGGATTAGGGTTAGGTTTAGGTTTTGGGTTAGGGTTAGGGTTAGTTTTAATGTTAGGGTTTTGATTAGGGTTAGGGTTAGGATTAGAGTTAGATTTAGGGCTTTGCTTTGGGTTAATGTTAGTGTTAGGATTTGGGTTAGTGTTAGGGTTAGGGTTAGTGTTAGGGTTTGGTTTTGGGTTAGGTTTAGGGTTAGGGTTTGGGTTAGGGTTAGGGTTAGGGTTAGGGTTTGGGTTAGGGTTAGAGTTAGGTTTAGGATTAGGGTTAGGGTTAGGATTAGGATTTGGGTTAGGGTTAGGTTTTGGGTTAGGGTTAGGTTTAGGGTTAGGTTTACTTTTTGGGTTAGGGTTAGGGTTAGGTTTAGCATTACGGTTAGGGTTAGTGTTAGTGTTAGGGTTTGGGTTAGAGTTAGGGTTTGATTAGGGTTTGGGTTAGGGTTAAATTTAGGGTTAGGGTTTGGGTTAAGGGTAGGGTTAGGGTTAGGGTTAGGAATAGGGTTAGCGTTAGGGTTAGAGTTACGGTTAGGTTTAGGAATAGGTTTAGGGTGAGGGTTAGGATTAGAGTTAGGGTTAGGGTTTTGGTTTGGTTTAGGGTTAGGGTTAGGGTTAGGGTTAGTGTTAGGTTTAGTGTTAGTGTTAGTGTTAGGGTTTGGATTAGGGTTATGTTTAAGGTTACGGTTAGGGTTAGTGTTAGGGTTAGGGTTTGGGTTAGGGTTATGTTTAGGTTTAGGTTTAGGTTTTTGGTTAGGTTTATGGTTAGGGTTAGTGTTTGTGTTAGGGTTAGGGTTTGCGTGAAGGTTATGTTTAGGGTATTGGTTAGGGTTAGGGTTTAGGGTTAGGGTTAGGAATAGGGTTAGGGTTAGGGTTAGGGTTAGTGTTAGGCATAGTGTTAGGGTTATGGTTAGGGTTTGGTTTAGGGTTAGGGTTTGTTTTAGGGTTAGTGTTATATTTTGGGTTAAGTTTCGGGTTATGATAAGGGTTAGGGTTAGGTTTAGGGTTAGGGTTTGGGTTAGGGTTAGGGTTTGAGTTAGTGTTAGGGTTAGGGTTAGGGTTAGGGTTAGGGTTAGGGTTAGGGTTAGGGTTAGGATTAGAGTTAGGGTTAGGGTTAGGGTTTGGGTTAGTGTTAGGGTTAGTGTTAGTGTTAGTGTTAGTGTTTCGGTTAGGCTTAGGTTTAGGGTTAGGGTTAGGGTTTGGGTTATCGTTAGGGTTAGTTTTTGGGTTAGGGTTAGGGTTAGGATTAGGGTTAGGGTTAGGGTTAGGGTTAGGGTTAGGGTTAGGGTTAGGATTAGGGTTGGGTTTAGGTTTAGGTTTTGTGTTAGGGTTAGGGTTAGGTTTAATGTTAGGGTTTTGATTAGGGTTAGGGTTAGAATTAGAGTTAGATTTAGGGCTTTGGTTTGGGTTAATGTTAGGGTTAGGATTTGGGTTAGTGTTAGGGTTAGGGTTAGTGTTAGGGTTTGGGTTAGGGTTAGGGTTAGGGTTAGGGTTAGGGTTTGGTTTAGGGTTCGTGTTATATTTTGGGTTAAGTTTCGGGTTAGGATAAGGGTTAGGGTTAGGTTTAGGGTTAGGGTTTGGGTTAGGGTTAGGGTTAGGGTTTGAGTTAGGGTTAGGGTTAGGGTTTGGGTAAGGGTTAGGGTTTGGGTTAGGGTTATGGTTAGGGTTAGGGTTAGGATTAGGGTTTGGTTTAGGGTTAGTGTTTTATTTGGGGTTAGGTTTAGGGTTAGGATAAGGGTTAGGGTTAGGGTTAGGGTTAGGGTTTGGGTTAGGGTTAGGGTTAGGGTTTGAGTTAGGGTTAGGGTTAGGGTTAGGGTTAGGGTTAGGATTAGGGTTAGGGTTAGCGTTAGGATTAGGTTTAGGGTTTGGGTAAGGGTTAGGGTTTGGTTTAGGGTTAGTGTTATACTTTGGGTTAGGTTTAGGGTTAGGATAAGGGTTAGGGTTAGGGTTAGGGTTAGGGTTTGGGTTAGGGTTAGGGTTAGGGTTTGAGTTAGGGTTAGGGTTAGGGTTAGGGTTAGGGTTAGGGTTAGGGTTAGGATTAGGATTAGGATTAGGGTTAGGGTTAGGTTAAGGTTTAGGGTTTGGGTAAGGGTTAGGGTTTGGGTTAGGTTTAGGGTTAGGGTTAGGGTTAGGGTTTGGTTTAGGGTTAGTGTTATTTTTTGTGTTAGTTTTAGGGTTAGGATAAGGGTTAGGGTTAGGTTTAGGGTTAGGTTTTGAGTTAGGGTTAGGGTTAGGGTTAGGGTTAGGATTAGAGTTAGGGATAGGGTTTTGGTTTGGTTTAGGTTTAGGATTAGGATTTGGGTTAGTGTTAGGGTTAGTGTTAGGGTTTGTGTTTGGGTTAGGGTTAGGGTTAGGGTTTGGGTAGGGTTAGGGTTAGGGTGAGGGTTTGGCTTAGGGTTAGAGTTAGGTTTAGGATTAGGGTTAGGGTTAGGATTAGGATTTGGGTTAGGGTTAAGTTTTGGGTTAGGGTTAGGCTTAGGGTTAGGATTAGGGTTAGGGTTAGGGTTAGGGTTAGGGTTTGGGATAAGGTTAGGGTTAGGGTTAGGGTTAGGAATAGCGTTACGGTTAGGGTTAGTGATACGGTTTGGGTTAGGAATAGGTATAGGGTTAGGGTAAGGATAAGAGTTAGGGTTAGGGATTTGGTTTGGTTTAGGGTTAGGGTTAGGGTTTGGGTAAGTGTTATGGTTAGTGTTAGTGTTAGTGTTAGGGTTTGGATTAGGGTTAGGGTTAGGGTTAGGGTTAGGGTTTGGGTTATTGTTAGGGTTAGTTTTTGGGGGTAGCGTTAGGGGTAGGATTAGGGTTAGGGTTAGATTTAGGGTTAGGGTTAGGGTTAGGGTTAGGGTTAGGGTTAGGGATAGGGTTTGGGTTAGGGTTTAGGGTTAGTGTTTGGGTTAGGGTTTGGGTTAAGGTTAGGTTTAGGGTTATGGTTAGGAGTAGGGTTATGGTTAGGATTTGGGTTAGGGTTAGGTTTAGGATTAGGGTTTGGGTTAAGGTTCGGGTTAGGGTTAGTTTTTGGGTTAGGGTTAGGGTTAGGATTAGGGTTAGGGTTAGGTTTAGGTTTAGGGTTTGGGTAAGGGTTAGGGTTTGGGTTAGGGTTAGGGTTAGGGTTAGGGTTAGGGTTAGGGTTTGGTTTAGGAGTAGTGTTATATTTTGGGTTAGGTTTAGGGTTAGGATAAGGGTTAGGGTTAGGGTTAGGGTTAGGGTTTGGGTTAGGGTTAGGGTTAGGGTTAGGGTTTGAGTTAGGGTTAGGGTTAGGGTAAGGGTTAGGTTTAGGATTAGGGTTAGGGTTAGGGCTAGGTTTAGGTTTAGGGTGTGGGTAAGGGTTAGGGTTTGGGTTAGGTTTAGGGTTAGGGTTAGGGTTAGGGTTTGGTTTAGGGTTAGTGTTATTTTTTGTGGTAGGTTTAGGGTTAGGATAAGGGTTAGGGTTAGGTTTAGGGTTAGGGTTTGACTTAGGGTTAGGGTTAGGGTTAGTGTTAGGGTTAGGGTTAGGATTAGAGTTAGGGTTAGGGTTTTGGTTTGGTTTAGGGTTAGGGTTAGGGTTTGGTTTAGTGTTAGGGTTAGTGTTAGTGTTAGTGTTAGGGTTTGGGTTAGGGTTAGGGTTACGGTTAGGGTTTGGGTTAGGTTTTGAGTTAGGGTTAGGTTTAGGGTTAGTGTTTGGGTTAGGGTTAGGGTTAGGGTTAGGTGTTGGGTTTGTGTTAGGGTTAGGGTTAGGG
>CM069542.1:822500-825000 GCA_035773235.1 Eospalax fontanierii | reverse complement strand
GTTTGGGTAAGGTTTAGGATTTGGGTTAGGGTTAGGGTTTGGCTTAGGGTTTGGGTTAAGGTTAGGTTTAGGTTTAATGTTAGGAATAGGGTTAGGGTTAGGGTTTGGGTTAGGGTTAGGGTTAGGATTAGGGTTTGGGTTAGGGTTCGAGTTAGTGTTAGTTTTTGGGTTAGAGTTAGGGTTAGGGTTAGGGTTTGGGTTAGGGTTAGGGTTTGGGTTAGGATTTGGGTTAGGGTTAGGGATAGCGTGAGGGTTATGTTTAGGGTATTGGTGAGGGTTAGGGTTTAATGTTAGGGTTAGGAATAGGGTTAGGGTTAGGGTTAGGGTTAGTCTTAGGAATAGGGTTAGGGTTAGGGTTATTGTTAGGGTTTGGGATAGATTTTGGATTAGGCTTAAGTTTAGGTTTTGGGTTAGGCCTAGAGCTAGCTTTAGAGTTTGAGTTAGGGTTAGGGTTAGGGTTAGGGATAGGGTTTGGGTTAGGGTTTAGGGTTAGGGTTTGGGTTAGGGTTTAGGTTAAGGTTAGGTTTAGGGTTATGGTTAGGAATAGGTTTGTGGTTAGGGTTTCGGTTAGGGTTACGGGTAGGTTTAGGGTTTGGGTTAAGGTTCGGGTTAGGGTTAGTTTTTGGGTTAGGGTTAGGATTAGGGTTAGGGTTAGGTTTAGGTTTAGGGTTTGGGTAAGGGTTAGGGTTTGGGTTAGGGTTAGGGTTAGGGTTAGGGTTAGGGTTTGGTTTAGGGTTAGTGTTATATTTTGGGTTAAGTTTCGGTTTAGGATAAGGGTTAGGGTTAGGTTTAGGGTTAGGGTTTGGGTTAGGGTTAGGGTTAGTGTTAGTGTTAGTGTTAGTGTTTGGGTTAGGGTTAGGGTTAGGGTTAGGGTTAGGGTTTGGGTTATCGTTAGGGTTAGTTTTTGGGTTAGGGTTAGATTTAGGATTAGGTTTAGGGTTAGGGTTAGGGTTAGGGTTAGGGTTAGTTTTTGGGTTAGGGTTAGATTTAGGATTAGGGTTAGGGTTAGGGTTAGGGTTAGGGTTAGGGTTAGGGTTAGGATTAGGGTTAGGTTTAGGTTTTGGTTTAGGGTTAGGGTTAGTTTTAATGTTAGGGTTTTGATTAGGGTTAGGGTTAGGTTTAGAGTTAGATTTAGGGCTTTGCTTTCGGTTAATGTTAAGGTTAGGATTTGGGTTAGTGTTAGGGTTAGGGTTAGTGTTAGGGTTTGGGTTTGGGTGAGGGTTAGGGTTACGGTTTGGGTTAGGGTTAGGGTTAGGGTTAGGGTTTGGGTTAGGGTTAGAGTTAGGTTTAGGATTATGGTTAGGGTTAGGATTAGGATTTGGGTTAGGGTTAGGTTTTGGGTTAGGGTTAGGTTTAGGGTTAGGTTTACTTTTTGGGTTAGGGTTAGGTTTAGGTTTAGCATTACGGTTAGGGTTAGTGTTAGGGTTAGGGTTTGGGTTAGAGTTAGGGTTTGATTAGGGTTTGGGTTAGGGTTAAGTTTAGGGTTAGGGTTTCGGTTAAGGGTAGGGTTAGGGTTAGGGTTAGGAATAGGGTTAGCGTTAGGGTTAGAGTTACGGTTAGGTTTAGGAATAGGTTTAGGGTGAGGGTTAGGATTAGAGTTAGGTTTAGGGTTTTGGTTTGGTTTAGGGTTAGGGTTAGGGTTTGGGTTAGTGTTAGGTTTAGTGTTAGTGTTAGTGTTAGGGTTTGGATTAGGGTTATGGTTAGGGTTAGGGTTAGGGTTAGGGTTAGGGTTAGGGTTAGTGTTAGGTTTAGGGTTTGGGTTAGGGTTAGGGTTAGGTTTAGGTTTAGGTTTTTGGTTAGGTTTAGGGTTAGGGTTAGTGTTTGTGTTAGGGTTAGGATTTGCGTGAAGGTTATGTTTAGGGTATTGGTTAGGGTTAGGGTTTAGGGTTAGGGTTAGGAATAGGGTTAGGTTTAGGGTTAGGGTTAGTGTTAGGCATAGTGTTAGGGTTATTGTTAGGGTTTGGGTTAGGGTTAGGTTTTGGGTTAGGGTTAGGTTTAGGGTTAGGTTTACTTTTTGGGTTAGGGTTAGGGTTAGGTTTAGGATTACGGTTAGGGTTAGTGTTAGGGTTAGGGTTTGGGTTAGAGTTAGGGTTTGAGTAGGGTTTGGGTTAGGGTTAGGTTTAGGGTTAGGGTTTGGGTTAAGGTTAGGGTTAGGGTTAGGGTTAGGAATAGGGTTAGGGTTAGGTTTAGGGTTACGGTTAGGGTTAGGAATAGGGTTAGGGTTAGGCTTATTGTTAGGGTTTGGGTTAGAGTTTGTGTTAGGGTTAGTTTTAGGTTTTGGGTTCGGGTTAGAATTAGGGTTATGGTTAGGGTTTGTGTTAGGGTTAGGGTTAGGGTTAGGGTTTGGGTTAGGGTTAGGGTTAGGTTTAGGGTTTGAGTTTGAGTTAGGATTAGGTTTAGCATTAGGGTTAAGGTTAGGGTTAGGGTTAGGTTTTGGGTTTCGGTTATGATTAGGGTTAGGGTTAGGGTTAGTGATAGTGTTAGGGTTAGGCTTAGTGTT
>CM069542.1:797500-817500 GCA_035773235.1 Eospalax fontanierii | reverse complement strand
AGGGTTAGGGTTTGGTTTAGGGTTAGTGTTATATTTTGGGTTAAGTTTCGGGTTAGGATAAGGGTTAGGGTTAGGTTTAGGGTTAGGGTTTGGGTTAGGGTTAGGGTTAGGGTTTGAGTTAGGGTTAGGGTTAGGGTTAGGGTTTGGGTAAGGGTTAGGGTTTGGGTTAGGGTTAGGGTTAGGGTTAGGGTTAGGGTTAGGGTTTGGTTTAGGGTTAGTGTTTTATTTGGGGTTAGGTTTAGGGTTAGGATAAGGGTTAGGGTTAGGGTTAGGGTTAGGGTTTGGGTTAGGGTTAGGGTTAGGGTTTGAGTTAGGGTTAGGGTTAGGGTTAGGGTTAGGGTTAGGGTTAGGATTAGGGTTCGGGTTAGGGTTAGGTTTAGGTTTAGGGTTTGGGTAAGGGTTAGGGTTTGGGTTAGGTTTAGGGTTAGGGTTAGGGCTAGGGTTTGGTTTAGGGTTAGTGTTATTTTTTGTGTTAGTTTTAGGGTTAGGATAAGGGTTAGGGTTAGGTTTAGGGTTAGTGTTTGGGTTAGGGTTTGGGTTAAGGTTAGGTTTAGGGTTATGGTTAGGAGTAGGGTTATGGTTAGGGTTTGGGTTAGGGTTAGGTTTAGGATTAGGGTTTGGGTTAAGGTTCGGGTTAGGGTTAGTTTTTGGGTTAGGATTAGGGTTAGAATTAGGGTTAGGGTTAGGTTTAGGTTTAGGGTTTGGGTAAGGGTTAGGGTTTGGGTTAGGGTTAGGGTTAGGGTTAGGGTTAGGGTTTGGTTTAGGGTTAGTGTTATATT
Organism: Eospalax fontanierii; assembly: GCA_035773235.1. Lineage (NCBI taxonomy): Eukaryota > Metazoa > Chordata > Mammalia > Rodentia > Spalacidae > Eospalax > Eospalax fontanierii. The sequence continues at coordinate 816,721 of CM069542.1, read as the reverse complement.
TTGGGTTAGGTTAAGGGTAAGGATAAGGGTTAGGGTTAGGGTTAGGGTTAGTGTTTGGGTTAGGGTTAGGGTTAGGGTTTGAGTTAGGGTTAGGGTTAGGGTTAGGGTTAGGGTTAGGATTAGGGTAAGGGTTAGGGTTAGGTTTAGGTTTAGGGTGTGGGTAAGGGTTAGGGTTTGGGTTAGGTTTAGGGTTAGGGTTAGGGTTAGGGTTTGGTTTAGGGTTAGTGTTATTTTTTGTGGTAGGTTTAGGGTTAGGATAAGGGTTAGGGTTAGGTTTAGGGTTAGGGTTTGAGTTAGGGTTAGGGTTAGGGTTAGTGTTAGGGTTAGGGTTAGGGTTAGGATTAGAGTTAGGGTTAGGGTTTTGGTTTGGTTTAGGGTTAGGGTTAGGGTTTGGGTTAGTGTTAGGGTTAGTGTTAGTGTTAGTGTTAGGGTTTGGATTAGGGTTAGGGTTACGGTTAGGGTTTGGGTTATTGTTAGGGTTAGTTTTTGGGTTTGGGTTAGTGTTAGGATTATGGTTAGGGTTAGATTTAGGGTTAGCGTTTGGGTTAGGTTTAGGGTTAGGTTTTGAGTTAGGGTTAGGTTTAGGGTTAGTGTTTGGGTTAGGGTTAGGGTTAGGGTTAGGTGTTGGGTTTGTGTTAGGGTTAGGGTTAGGGTTAGTATTAGGGTTAGGGTTAGGGTTAGGATTAGGGTTAGGTTTAGGTTTTGGGTTAGGGTTAGGGTTAGGTTTAATGTTAGGGTTTTGATTAGGGTTAGAGTTAGGATTAGAGTTAGGTTTAGGGTTTTGCTTTGGGTTAATGTTAGGGTTAGGATTTGGGTTAGTGTTAGGGTTAGGGTTAGTGTTAGGGTTAGGGTTAGGTTTAGGTTTTTGGTTAGGTTTAGGGTTAGGGTTTGGGTAAGGGTTAGGATTTGGGTTAGGGTTAGGGTTTGGGTTAGGGTTTGGGTTAAGGTTAGGTTTAGGTTTAATGTTAGGAATAGGGTTAGGGTTAGGGTTTGGGTTAGGGTTAGGGTTAGGATTAGGGTTTGGGTTAGGGTTCGAGATAGTGTTAGTTTTTTGGATAGAGTTAGAGTTAGGGTTAGGGTTTGGGTTAGGGTTAGGGTTTGGGTTAGGATTTGGGTTAGGGTTAGGGATAGCGTGAGTGTTATGTTTAGGGTATTGGTTTGGGTTAGGGTTTAATGTTAGGGTTAGGAATAGGGTTAGGGTTAGGGTTAGGGTTAGGGTTAGTCTTAGGAATAGAGTTAGGGTTAGGGTTATTGTTAGGGTTTGGGATAGAGTTTGGATTAGGCTTAAGTTTAGGTTTTGGGTTAGGGTTAGAGTTAGGGTTAGAGTTTGAGTTAGGGTTAGGGTTAGGGTTAGGGATAGGGTTTGGGTTAGGGTTTAGGGTTAGGGTTTGGGTTAGGGTTTGGGTTAAGGTTAGGTTTAGGGTTATGGTTAGGAATAGGTTTATGGTTAGGGTTTGGGTTAGGGTTACGTTTAGGATTAGGGTTTGGGTTAAGGTTCGGGTTAGGGTTAGTTTTTGGGTTAGGGTTAGGATTAGGGTTAGGGTTAGGTTAGGTTTAGGTTTAGGGTTTGGGTAAGGGTTAGGGTTTGGGTTAGGGTTAGGGTTAGGGTTAGGGTTAGGGTTTGGTTTAGGGTTAGTGTTATATTTTGGGTTAAGTTTCGGTTTAGGATAAGGGTTAGGGTTAGGTTTAGGGTTAGGGTTTGGGTTAGGGTTAGGGTTAGGGTTTGAGTTAGGGTTAGGGTTAGGGTTAGGGTTAGGGTTAGGGTTAGGGTTAGGGTTAGGATTAGAGTTAGGGTTAGGGTTAGGGTTTGGGTTAGTGTGAGTGTTAGTGTTAGTGTTAGGGTTAGGGTTAGGGTTAGGGTTAGGTTTAGGGTTAGGGTTTGGGTTATCGTTAGGGTTAGTTTTTGGGTTAGGGTTAGATTTAGGATTAGGGTTAGGGTTAGGGTTAGGGTTAGGGTTAGGGTTAGGGTTAGGATTAGGGTTAGGTTTAGGTTTTGGGTTAGGGTTAGGGTTAGTTTTAATGTTAGGGTTTTGATTAGGGTTAGGGTTAGGATTAGAGTTAGATTTAAGGCTTTGCTTTGGGTTAATGTTAGTGTTAGGATTTGGGTTAGTGTTAGGGTTAGGGTTGGTGTTAGGGTTTGGTTTTGGGTTAGGGTTAGGGTTAGGGTTTGGGTTAGGGTTAGGGTTAGGTTTAGGGTTTGGGTTAGGGTTAGAGTTAGGTTTAGGATTAGGGTTAGGGTTAGGATTAGGATTTGGGTTAGGGTTAGGTTTTGGGTTAGGGTTAGGTTTAGGGTTAGGTTTACTTTTTGGGTTAGGGTTAGGGTTAGGTTTAGCATTACGGTTAGGGTTAGTGTTAGGGTTAGGGTTTGGGTTAGATTTAGGGTTTGATTAGGGTTTGGGTTAGGGTTAAATTTAGGGTTAGGGTTTGGGTTAAGGGTAGGGTTAGGGTTAGGGTTAGGAATAGGGTTAGCGTTAGGGTTAGAGTTACGGTTAGGTTTAGGAATAGGTTTAGGGTGAGGGTTAGGATTAGAGTTAGGGTTAGGGTTTTGGTGTGGTTAAGGGTTAAGTTAAGGGTTTGGGAAAGTGTTATGTTTAGTGTAAGTGTTAGTGTAAGGGTATGGATTAGGGTTATGGTTAAGGTTACGGTTTGGGTTAGTGTTAGGGTTAGGGTTTGGGTTAGGGTTAGGTTTAGGTTTAGGTTTAGGTTTTTGGTTAGGTTTATGGTTAGGGTTAGTGTTTGTGTTAGGGTTAGGGTTTGCGTGAAGGTTATGTTTAGGGTATTGGTTAGGGTTAGGGTTTAGGGTTAGGGTTAGGAATAGGGTTAGGGTTAGGGTTAGGGTTAGTGTTAGGCATAGTGTTAGGGTTATGGTTAGGGTTTGGGTTAGGGTTAGGTTTTGGGTTAGGGTTATGTTTAGGGTTAGGTTTACTTTTTGGGTTAGGGTTAGGGTTAGGTTTAGGATTACTATTAGGGTTAGTGTTAGGGTTAGGGTTTGGTTTAGGGTTAGTGTTATATTTTGGGTTAAGTTTCGGGTTAGGATAAGGGTTAGGGTTAGGTTTAGGGTTAGGGTTTGGGTTAGGGTTAGGGTTTGAGTTAGTGTTAGGGTTAGGGTTAGGGTTAGGGTTAGGGTTAGGGTTAGGATTAGAGTTAGGGTTAGGGTTAGGGTTTGGGTTAGTGTTAGGGTTAGTGTTAGTGTTAGTGTTAGTGTTAGTGTTTGGGTTAGGCTTAGGGTTAGGGTTAGGGTTAGGGTTTGGGTTATCGTTAGGGTTAGTTTTTGGGTTAGGGTTAGGGTTAGGATTAGGGTTAGGGTTAGGGTTAGGGTTAGGGTTAGGGTTAGGATTAGGGTTAGGTTTAGGTTTAGGTTTTGTGTTAGGGTTAGGGTTAGGTTTAATGTTAGGGTTTTGATTAGGGTTAGGGTTAGGATTAGAGTTAGATTTAGGGCTTTGGTTTGGGTTAATGTTAGGGTTAGGATTTGGGTTAGTGTTAGGGTTAGGGTTAGTGTTAGGGTTTGGGTTAGGGTTAGGGTTAGGGTTAGGGTTAGGGTTTGGTTTAGGGTTCGTGTTATATTTTGGGTTAAGTTTCGGGTTAGGATAAGGGTTAGGGTTAGGTTTAGGGTTAGGGTTTGGGTTAGGGTTAGGGTTAGGGTTTGAGTTAGGGTTAGGGTTAGGGTTTGGGTAAGGGTTAGGGTTTGGGTTAGGGTTAGGGTTAGGGTTAGGATTAGGGTTTGGTTTAGGGTTAGTGTTTTATTTGGGGTTAGGTTTAGGGTTAGGATAAGGGTTAGGGTTAGGGTTAGGGTTAGGGTTTGGGTTAGGGTTATTGTTAGGGTTTGAGTTAGGGTTAGGGTTAGGGTTAGGGTTAGGGTTAGGATTAGGGTTAGGGTTAGCGTTAGGATTAGGCTTAGGGTTTGGGTAAGGGTTAGGGTTTGGTTTAGGGTTAGTGTTATACTTTGGGTTAGGTTTAGGGTTAGGATAAGGGTTAGGGTTAGGGTTAGGGTTAGGGTTTGGGTTAGGGTTAGGGTTAGGGTTTGAGTTAGGGTTAGGGTTAGGGTTAGGGTTAGGGTTAGGGTTAGGGTTAGGATTAGGGTTAGGGTTAGGGTTAGGTTTAGGTTTAGGGTTTGGGTAAGGGTTAGGGTTTGGGTTAGGTTTAGGTAGGGTTAGGGTTTGGTTTAGGGTTAGTGTTATTTTTTGTGTTAGTTTTAGGGTTAGGATAAGGGTTAGGGTTAGGTTTAGGGTTAGGTTTTGAGTTAGGGTTAGGGTTAGGGTTAGGGTTAGGGTTAGGGTTAGGATTAGAGTTAGGGATAGGGTTTTGGTTTGGTTTAGGTTTAGGATTAGGATTTGGGTTAGTGTTAGGGTTAGTGTTAGGGTTTGTGTTTGGGTTAGGGTTAGGGTTAGGGTTTGGGTAGGGTTAGGGTTAGGGTGAGGGTTTGGCTTAGGGTTAGAGTTAGGTTTAGGATTAGGGTTAGGGTTAGGATTAGGATTTGGGTTAGGGTTAAGTTTTGGGTTAGGGTTAGATTTAGGGTTAGGGTTAGGGTTAGGGTTAGGGTTAGGGTTAGGGTTTGGGATAAGGTTAGGGTTAGGGTTAGGGTTAGGAATAGGGTTACGGTTAGGGTTAGAGTTACGGTTTGGGTTAGGAATAGGTTTAGGGTTAGGGTTAGGAGTAGAGTTAGGGTTAGGGATTTGGTTTGGTTTAGGGTTAGGTTTAGGGTTTGGGTTAGTGTTATGGTTAGTGTTAGTGTTAGTGTTAGGGTTTGGATTAGGGTTAGGGTTAGGGTTAGGGTTAGGGTTTGGGTTATTGTTAGGGTTAGTTTTTGGGGTAGCGTTAGGGGTAGGATTAGGGTTAGGGTTAGATTTAGGGTTAGGTTTAGGGTTAGGGTTAGGGTTAGGGTTAGGGATAGGGTTTGGGTTAGGGTTTAGGGTTAGTGTTTGGGTTAGGGTTTGGGTTAAGGTTAGGTTTAGGGTTAGGGTTAGGGTTAGTTTAGGGTTAGGATTTGGGTTAGGGTTAGGTTTAGGATTAGGGTTTGGGTTAAGGTTCGGGTTAGGGTTAGATTTTGGGTTAGGTTTAGGGTTAGGATTAGGGTTAGGGTTAGGTTTAGGTTTAGGGTTTGGGTAAGGGTTAGGGTTTGGGTTAGGGTTAGGGTTAGGGTTAGGGTTAGGGTTAGGGTTTGGTTTAGGGTTAGTGTTATATTTTGGGTTAGGTTTAGGGTTAGGATAAGGGTTAGGGTTAGGGTTAGGGTTAGGGTTTGGGTTAGGGTTAGGGTTAGGGTTAGGGTTTGAGTTAGGGTTAGGTTTAGGGTTAGGGTTAGGTTTAGGATTAGGGTTAGGGTTAGGGTTAGGTTTAGGTTTAGGGTGTGGGTAAGGGTTAGGGTTTGGGTTAGGTTTAGGGTTAGGGTTAGGGTTAGGGTTTGGTTTAGGGTTAGTGTTATTTTTTGTGGTAGGTTTAGGGTTAGGATAAGGGTTAGGGTTAGGTTTAGGGTTAGGGTTTGACTTAGGGTTAGGGTTAGGGTTAGTGTTAGGGTTAGGGTAAGGATTAGAGTTAGGGTTAGGGTTTTGGTTTGGTTTAGGGTTAGGGTTAGGGTTTGGGTTAGTGTTAGGGTTAGTGTTAGTGTTAGTGTTAGGGTTTGGGTTAGGGTTAGGGTTACGGTTAGGGTTTGGGTTATTGTTAGGTTTAGTTTTTGGGTTTGGGTTAGTGTTAGTATTATGGTTAGGGTTAGATTTAGGGTTAGCGTTTGGGTTAGGTTTAGGGTTAGGTTTTGAGTTAGGGTTAGGTTTAGGGTTAGTGTTTGGGTTAGGGTTAGGGTTAGGGTTAGGTGTTGGGTTTGTGTTAGGGTTAGGGTTAGGGTTAGGATTAGGGTTAGGGTTAGGGTTAGGATTAGGGTTAGGTTTAGGTTTTGGGTTAGGGTTAGGGTTAGGTTTAATGTTAGGGTTTTGATTAGGGTTAGGGTTAGGATTAGAGTTAGGTTTAGGGTTTTGCTTTGGGTTAATGTTAGGGTTAGGATTTGGGTTAGTGTTAGGGTTAGGGTTAGTGTTAGGGTTAGGGTTAGGTTTAGGTTTTTGGTTAGGTTTAGGGTTAGGGTTAGGGTTTGGGTTAGGGTTAGGGTTAGCGTGAAGGTTATGTTTAGGGTATTGGTTAGGGTTAGGGTTTAGGGTTAGTGATAGTGTTAGGGTTATGCTTAGTGTTAAGGTTAGTGTTTGGGTTAAAGTTAGGTTTAGGGTTAGGGTTTGGGTAAGGGTTAGGATTTGGGTTAGGGTTAGGGTTTGGCTTAGGGTTTGGGTTAAGGTTAGGTTTAGGTTTAATGTTAGGAATAGGGTTAGGATTAGGGTTTGGGTTAGGGTTAGGGTTAGGATTAGGGTTTGGGTTAGGGTTCGAGTTAGTGTTAGTTTTTGGGTTAGAGTTAGGGTTAGGGTTAGGGTTTGGGTTCGGATTTGGGTTAGGGTTAGGGATAGCGTGAGGGTTATGTTTAGGGTATTGGTTAGGGTTAGGGTTTAATGTTAGGGTTAGGAATAGGGTTAGGGTTAGGGTTAGGGTTAGGGTTAGTCTTAGGAATAGGGTTAGGGTTAGGGTTATTGTTAGGGTTTGGGATAGAGTTTGGATTAGGCTTAAGTTTAGGTTTTGGGTTAGGGTTAGAGTTAGGGTTAGAGTTTGAGTTAGGGTTAGGGTTAGGGTTAGGGATAGGGTTTGGGTTAGGGTTTAGGGTTAGGGTTTGGGTTAGGGTTTAGGTTAAGGTTAGGTTTAGGGTTATGGTTAGGAATAGGTTTATGGTTAGGGTTTCGGTTAGGGTTACGGTTAGGTTTAGGGTTTGGGTTAAGGTTCGGGTTAGGGTTAGTTTTTGGGTTAGGGTTAGGATTAGGGTTAGGGTTAGGTTTAGGTTTAGGGTTTGGGTAAGTGTTAGGGTTTGGGTTAGGGTTAGGGTTAGGGTTAGGGTTAGGGTTTGGTTTAGGGTTAGTGTTATATTTTGGGTTAAGTTTCGGTTTAGGATAAGGGTTAGGGTTAGGTTTAGGGTTAGGGTTTGGGTTAGGGTTAGGGTTAGGGTTTGAGTTAGGGTTAGGGTTAGGGTTAGGGTTAGGGTTAGGGTTAGGGTTAGGGTTAGGGTTAGGATTAGAGTTAGGGTTAGGGTTAGGGTTTGGGTTAGTGTTAGGGTTAGTGTTAGTGTTAGTGTTAGTGTTTGGGTTAGGGTTAGGGTTAGGGTTAGGGTTAGGGTTTGGGTTATCGTTAGGGTTAGTTTTTGGTTTAGGGTTAGATTTAGGATTAGGGTTAGGGTTAGGGTTAGGGTTAGGGTTAGGGTTAGGGTTAGGATTAGGTTTAGGTTTAGGTTTTGGTTTAGGGTTAGGGTTAGTTTTAATGTTAGGGTTTTGATTAGGGTTAGGGTTAGGATTAGAGTTAGATTTAGGGCTTTGCTTTGGGTTAATGTTAAGGTTAGGATTTGGGTTAGTGTTAGGGTTAGGGTTAGTGTTAGGGTTTGGGTTTGGGTTAGGGTTAGGGTTAGGGTTTGGGTTAGGGTTAGGGTTAGGGTTAGGGTTTGGGTTAGGGTTAGAGTTAGGTTTAGGATTAGGGTTAGGGTTAGGATTAGGATTTGGGTTAGGGTTAGGTTTTGGGTTAGGGTTAGGTTTAGGGTTAGGTTTACTTTTTGGGTTAGGGTTAGGTTTAGGTTTAGCATTACGGTAAGGGTTAGTGTTAGGGTTAGGGTTTGGGTTAGAGTTAGGGTTTGATTAGGGTTTGGGTTAGGGTTAAGTTTAGGGTTAGGGTTTGGGTTAAGGGTAGGGTTAGGGTTAGGGTTAGGAATAGGGTTAGCGTTAGGGTTAGAGTTACGGTTAGGTTTAGGAATAGGTTTAGGGTGAGGGTTAGGATTAGAGTTAGGTTTAGGGTTTTGGTTTGGTTTAGGGTTAGGGTTAGGGTTTGGGTTAGTGTTAGGTTTAGTGTTAGTGTTAGTGTTAGGGTTTGGATTAGGGTTATGGTTAGGGTTAGGCTTAGGGTTAGGGTTAGGGTTAGGGTTAGTGTTAGGTTTAGTGTTTGGGTTAGGGTTAGGGTTAGGTTTAGGTTTAGGTTTTTGGTTAGGTTTAGGGTTAGGGTTAGTGTTTGTGTTAGGGTTAGGATTTGCGTGAAGGTTATGTTTAAGGTATTGGTTAGGGTTAGGGTTTAGGGTTAGGGTTAGGAATAGGGTTAGGGTTAGGGTTAGGGTTAGTGTTAGGCATAGTGTTAGGGTTATTGTTAGGGTTTGGGTTAGGGTTAGGTTTTGGGTTAGGGTTAGGTTTAGGGTTAGGTTTACTTTTTGGGTTAGGGTTAGGGTTAGGTTTAGGATTACGGTTAGGGTTAGTGTTAGGGTTAGGGTTTGGGTTAGAGTTAGGGTTTGAGTAGGGTTTGGGTTAGGGTTAGGTTTAGGGTTAGGGTTTCGGTTAAGGTTAGGGTTAGGGTTAGGGTTAGGAATAGGGTTAGGGTTAGGTTTAGGGTTACGGTTAGGGTTAGGAATAGGGTTAGGGTTAGGCTTATTGTTAGGGTTTGGGTTAGAGTTTGTGTTAGGGTTAGTTTTAGGTTTTGGGTTCGGGTTAGAATTAGGGTTATGGTTAGGGTTTGTGTTAGGGTTAGGGTTAGGGTTAGGGTTTGGGTTAGGGTTAGGGTTAGGTTTAGGGTTTGAGTTTGAGTTAGGATTAGGGTTAGCATTAGGGTTAAGGTTAGGGTTAGGGTTAGGTTTTCGGTTTCGGGTTATGATTAGGGTTAGGGTTAGGGTTAGTGATACTGTTAGGGTTAGGCTTAGTGTTAAGGTTAGTGTTTGGGTTTGGGTTAGGTTTAACGTTAGGGATAGGGTTAGGGTTAGTTTTAGGGTTCGGGTTAGGGTTTGGGTTAAAATTAGGTTTAAGATTAGGGTTTTAGTTAGGGTTAGGGTTAGGAATAGGGTTAGGGTTAGGGTTAGGATTAGAGTTAGGGTTAGGGTTTTGGTTTGGTTTAGGGTTAGGGTTAGGGTTAGGGTTAGGGTTAGTCTTAGGAATAGGGTTAGGCGTTAGGGTTATTGTTAGGGTTTGGGATAGGTTTGGATTAGGCTTAAGTTTAGGTTTTGGGTTAGGGTTTGAGTTAGGGGTTAGAGTTTGAGTTAGGGTTAGGGTTAGGGTTAGGGATAGGGTTTGGGTTAGGGTTTAGGGTTAGGGTTTGGATTAGGGTTTGGGTTAAGGTTAGGTTTAGGGTTATGGTTAGGAATAGGTTTATGGTTAGGGTTAGGGTTAGGGTTTGGGTTAGTGTTAGGGTTAGTGTTAGTGTTAGTGTTAGTGTTTGGGTTACGGTTAGGGTTAGGGTTAGGGTTAGGTTTGGGGTTATCCTTAGGGTTAGTTTTTGGGTTAGGGTTAGGGTTAGGATTAGGGTTAGGGTTAGGGTTAGGGTTAGGGTTAGGGGTAGGGTTAGGTTTAGGTTTTGGGTTAGGGTTAGGGTTAGTTTTAATGTTAGGGTTTTGATTAGGGTTAGGGTTAGGATTAGAGTTAGATTTAGGGCTTTGCTTTGGGTTAATGTTAGGGTTAGGATTTGGGTTAGTGTTAGGGTTAGGGTTCAGTGTTAGGGTTTGGGTTTTGGGTTAGGGTTAGGGTTAGTGTTTGGGTTAGGGTTAGGGTTAGGGTTTGGGGTAGGGTTAGAGTTAGGTTTAGGATTAAGGTTAGGGTTAGGATTAGGATTTGGGTTAGGGTTAGGGTTTGGGTTAGGGTTAGGGTTAGGGTTAGGGTTAGGGTTTGGTTTAGGTTTAGTGTTATATTTTGGGTTAAGTTTCGGTTTAGGATAAGGGTTAGGGTTAGGTTTTAGGGTTAGGGTTTGGGTTAGGGTTAGGGTTAGGGTTTGAGTTAGGGTTAGGGTTAGGGTTAGGATTAGGGTTAGGGTTAGGGTTAGGATTAGAGTTAGGGTTAGGGTGAGGGTTTGGGTTAGTGTTAGGGTTAGTGTTAGTGTTAGTGTTAGTGTTTGGGTTAGGGTTAGGGTTAGGGTTAGGGTTTTGGTTATCGTTAGGGTTAGTTTTTGGGTTAGGGTTAGATTTAGGATTAGGGTTAGGGGTTAGGGTTAGGGTTAGGGTTAGGGTTAGGGTTAGGGTTAGGATTAGGGTTAGGTTTAGGTTTTGGGTTAGGGTTAGGGTTAGTTTTAATGTTAGGGTTTTGATTAGGGTTAGGGTTAGGATTAGAGTTAGATTTAGGGCTTTGCTTTGGGTTAATGTTAGGGTTAGGATTAGGGTTAGGGTGTAGGGTAGGGTTAGGGTTAGGATTAGGGTTAGGTTTAGGTTTAGGTTTTGTGTTAGGGTTAGGGTTAGGTTTAATGTTAGGGTTTTGATTAGGGTTAGGGTTAGGATTAGAGTTAGATTTAGGGCTTTGGTTTGGGTTAATGTTAGGGTTAGGATTTGGGTTAGTGTTAGGGTTAGGGTTAGTGTTAGGGTTTGGGTTAGGGTTAGGGTTAGGGTTAGGGTTAGGGTTTGGTTTAGGGTTCGTGTTATATTTTGGGTTAAGTTTCGGGTTAGGATAAGGGTTAGGGTTAGGTTTAGGGTTAGGGTTTGGGTTAGGGTTAGGGTTAGGGTTTGAGTTAGGGTTAGGGTTAGGGTTTGGGTAAGGGTTAGGGTTTGGGTTAGGGTTAGGGTTAGGGTTAGGATTAGGGTTTGGTTTAGGGTTAGTGTTTTATTTGGGGTTAGGTTTAGGGTTAGGATAAGGGTTAGGGTTAGGGTTAGGGTTTGGGTTAGGGTTAGGGTTAGGGTTTGAGTTAGGGTTAGGGTTAGGGTTAGGGTTAGGGTTAGGATTAGGGTTAGGGTTAGCGTTAGGATTAGGTTTAGGGTTTGGGTAAGGGTTAGGGTTTGGTTTAGGGTTAGTGTTATACTTTGGGTTAGGTTTAGGGTTAGGATAAGGGTTAGGGTTAGGGTTAGGGTTAGGGTTTCGGTTAGGGTTGGGTTTAGGGTTGGAGTTAGGGTTAGAGTTTGGGTTAGGGATAGGGTTAGGGTTAGGGTTAGGATTAGGGTTAGGGTTAGGGTTAGGTTTAGGTTTAGGGTTTGGGTAAGGTTTAGGGTTTGGGTTAGGTTTAGGGTTAGGGTTAGGGTTAGGGTTTGGTTTAGGGTTAGTGTTATTTTTTGTGTTAGTTTTAGGGTTAGGATAAGGGTTAGGGTTAGGTTTAGGGTTAGGTTTTGAGTTAGGGTTAGGGTTAGGGTTAGGGTTAGGGTTAGGATTAGAGTTAGGGATAGGGTTTTGGTTTGGTTTAGGTTTAGGATTAGGATTTGGGTTAGTGTTAGGGTTAGTGTTAGGGTTTGTGTTTGGGTTAGGGTTAGGGTTAGGGTTTGGGTAGGGTTAGGGTTAGGGTGAGGGTTTGGCTTAGGGTTAGAGTTAGGTTTAGGATTAGGGTTAGGGTTAGGATTAGGATTTGGGTTAGGGTTAAGTTTTGGGTTAGGGTTAGATTTAGGGTTAGGGTTAGGGTTAGGGTTAGGGTTAGGGTTAGGGTTTGGGATAAGGTTAGGGTTAGGGTTAGGGTTAGGAATAGGGTTACGGTTAGGGTTAGAGTTACGGTTTGGGTTAGGAATAGGTTTAGGGTTAGGGTTAGGATTAGAGTTAGGGTTAGGGATTTGGTTTGGTTTAGGGTTAGGGTTAGGGTTTGGGTTAGTGTTATGGTTAGTGTTAGTGTTAGTGTTAGGGTTTGGATTAGGGTTAGGGTTAGGGTTAGGGTTAGGGTTTGGGTTATTGTTAGGGTTAGTTTTTGGGGTAGCGTTAGGGGTAGGATTAGGGTTAGGGTTAGATTTAGGGTTAGGTTTAGGGTTAGGGTTAGGGTTAGGGTTAGGGATAGGGTTTGGGTTAGGGTTTAGGGTTAGTGTTTGGGTTAGGGTTTGGGTTAAGGTTAGGTTTAGGGTTATGGTTAGGTGTAGGGTTATGGTTAGGATTTGGGTTAGGGTTAGGTTTAGGATTAGGGTTTGGGTTAAGGTTCGGGTTAGGGTTAGATTTTGGGTTAGGTTTAGGGTTTTGATTAGGGTTAGGGTTAGGGTTAGGGTTAGGGTTAGGGTTAGGGTTAGGGTTTGGTTTAGGGTTAGTGTTATATTATGGGTTAGGTTTAGGGTTAGGATAAGGGTTAGGGTTAGGGTTAGGGTTAGGGTTTGGGTTAGGGTTAGGGTTAGGGTTAGGGTTTGAGTTAGGGTTAGGTTTAGGGTTAGGGTTAGGTTTAGGATTAGGGTTAGGGTTAGGGTTAGGTTTAGGTTTAGGGTGTGGGTAAGGGTTAGGGTTTGGGTTAGGTTTAGGGTTAGGGTTAGGGTTAGGGTTTGGTTTAGGGATAGTGTTATTTTTTGTGGTAGGTTTAGGGCTAGGATAAGGGTTAGGGTTAGGTTTAGGGTTAGGGTTTGACTTAGGGTTAGGGTTAGGGTTAGTGTTAGGGTTAGGGTAAGGATTAGAGTTAGGGTTAGGGTTTTGGTTTGGTTTAGGGTTAGGGTTAGGGTTTGGGTTAGTGTTAGGGTTAGTGTTAGTGTTAGTGTTAGGGTTTGGGTTAGGGTTAGGGTTACGGTTAGGGTTTGGGTTATTGTTAGGTTTAGTTTTTGGGTTTGGGTTAGTGTTAGTATTATGGTTAGGGTTAGATTTAGGGTTAGCGTTTGGGTTAGGTTTAGGGTTAGGTTTTGAGTTAGGGTTAGGTTTAGGGTTAGTGTTTGGGTTAGGGTTAGGGTTAGGGTTAGGTGTTGGGTTTGTGTTAGGGTTAGGGTTAGGGTTAGGATTAGGGTTAGGGTTAGGGTTAGGATTAGGGTTAGGTTTAGGTTTTGGGTTAGGGTTAGGGTTAGGTTTAATGTTAGGGTTGTGATTAGGGTTAGGGTTAGGATTAGAGTTAGGTTTAGGGTTTTGCTTTGGGTTAATGTTAGGGTTAGGATTTGGGTTAGTGTTAGGGTTAGGGTTAGTGTCAGGGTTAGTGTTAGGTTTAGTTTTTTGGTTAGGTTTAGGGTTAGGGTTAGGGTTTGGGTTAGGGTTAGGGTTAGCGTGAAGGTTATGTTTAGGGTATTGGTTAGGGTTAGGGTTTAGGGTTAGTGATAGTGTTAGGGTTATGCTTAGTGTTAAGGTTAGTGTTTGGGTTAAAGTTAGGTTTAGGGTTAGGGTTTGGGTAAGGGTTAGGATTTGGGTTAGGGTTAGGGTTTGGCTTAGGGTTTGGGTTAAGGTTAGGTTTAGGTTTAATGTTAGGAATAGGGTTAGGATTAGGGTTTGGGTTAGGGTTAGGGTTAGGATTAGGGTTTGGGTTAGGGTTCGAGTTAGTGTTAGTTTTTGGGTTAGAGTTAGGGTTAGGGTTAGGGTTTGGGTTAGGGTTAGGGTTTGGGTTAGGATTTGGGTTAGTTTTAGGGATAGCGTGAGGGTTATGTTTAGGGTATTGGTTAGGGTTAGGGTTTAATGTTAGGGTTAGGAATAGGGTTAGGGTTAGGGTTAGGGTTAGGGTTAGTCTTAGGAATAGGGTTAGGGTTAGGGTTATTGTTAGGGTTTGGGATAGAGTTTGGATTAGGCTTAAGTTTAGGTTTTGGGTTAGGGTTAGAGTTAGGGTTAGAGTTTGAGTTAGGGTTAGGGTTAGGGTTAGGGATAGGGTTTGGGTTAGGGTTTAGGGTTAGGGTTTGGGTTAGGGTTTAGGTTAAGGTTAGGTTTAGGGTTATGGTTAGGAATAGGTTTATGGTTAGGGTTTCGGTTAGGGTTACGGTTAGGTTTAGGGTTTGGGTTAAGGTTCGGGTTAGGGTTAGTTTTTGGGTTAGGGTTAGGATTAGGGTTAGGGTTAGGTTTAGGTTTAGGGTTTGGGTAAGTGTTAGGGTTTGGGTTAGGGTTAGGGTTAGGGTTAGGGTTAGGGTTTGGTTTAGGGTTAGTGTTATATTTTGGGTTAAGTTTCGGTTTAGGATAAGGGTTAGGGTTAGGTTTAGGGTTAGGGTTTGGGTTAGGGTTAGGGTTAGGGTTTGAGTTAGGGTTAGGGTTAGGGTTAGGGTTAGGGTTAGGGTTAGGGTTAGGGTTAGGGTTAGGATTAGAGTTAGGGTTAGGGTTAGGGTTTGGGTTAGTGTTAGGGTTAGTGTTAGTGTTAGTGTTAGTGTTTGGGTTAGGGTTAGGGTTAGGGTTAGGGTTAGGGTTTGGGTAAGGGTTAGGTTTTGGTTTAGGGTTAGATTTAGGATTAGGGTTAGGGTTAGGGTTAGGGTTAGGGTTAGGGTTAGGGTTAGGATTAGGTTTAGGTTTAGGTTTTGGTTTAGGGTTAGGGTTAGTTTTAATGTTAGGGTTTTGATTAGGGTTAGGGTTAGGATTAGAGTTAGATTTAGGGCTTTGCTTTGGGTTAATGTTAAGGTTAGGATTTGGGTTAGTGTTAGGGTTAGGGTTAGTGTTAGGGTTTGGGTTTGGGTTAGGGTTAGGGTTAGGGTTTGGGTTAGGGTTAGGGTTAGGGTTAGGGTTTGGGTTAGGGTTAGAGTTAGGTTTAGGATTAGGGTTAGGGTTAGGATTAGGATTTGGGTTAGGGTTAGGTTTTGGGTTAGGGTTAGGTTTAGGGTTAGGTTTACTTTTTGGGTTAGGGTTAGGTTTAGGTTTAGCATTACGGTAAGGGTTAGTGTTAGGTTTAGGGTTTGGGTTAGAGTTAGGGTTTGATTAGGGTTTGGGTTAGGGTTAAGTTTAGGGTTAGGGTTTGGGTTAAGGGTAGGGTTAGGGTTAGGGTTAGGAATAGGGTTAGCGTTAGGGTTAGAGTTACGGTTAGGTTTAGGAATAGGTTTAGGGTGAGGGTTAGGATTAGAGTTAGGTTTAGGGTTTTGGTTTGGTTTAGGGTTAGGGTTAGGGTTTGGGTTAGTGTTAGGTTTAGTGTTAGTGTTAGTGTTAGGGTTTGGATTAGGGTTATGGTTAGGGTTAGGCTTAGGGTTAGGGTTAGGGTTAGGGTTAGTGTTAGGTTTAGTGTTTGGGTTAGGGTTAGGGTTAGGTTTAGGTTTAGGTTTTTGGTTAGGTTTAGGGTTAGGGTTAGTGTTTGTGTTAGGGTTAGGATTTGCGTGAAGGTTATGTTTAGGGTATTGGTTAGGGTTAGGGTTTAGGGTTAGGGTTAGGAATAGGGTTAGGGTTAGGGTTAGGGTTAGTGTTAGGCATAGTGTTAGGGTTATTGTTAGGGTTTGGGTTAGGGTTAGGTTTTGGGTTAGGGTTAGGTTTAGGGTTAGGTTTACTTTTTGGGTTAGGGTTAGGGTTAGGTTTAGGATTACGGTTAGGGTTAGTGTTAGGGTTAGGGTTTGGGTTAGAGTTAGGGTTTGAGTAGGGTTTGGGTTAGGGTTAGGTTTAGGGTTAGGGTTTCGGTTAAGGTTAGGGTTAGTGTTAGGGTTAGGAATAGGGTTAGGGTTAGGTTTAGGGTTACGGTTAGGGTTAGGAATAGGGTTAGGGTTAGGCTTATTGTTAGGGTTTGGGTTAGAGTTTGTGTTAGGGTTAGTTTTAGGTTTTGGGTTCGGGTTAGAATTAGGGTTATGGTTAGGCTTTGTGTTAGGGTTAGGGTTAGGGTTAGGGTTTGGGTTAGGGTTAGGGTTAGGTTTAGGGTTTGAGTTTGAGTTAGGATTAGGGTTAGCATTAGGGTTAAGGGTAGGGTTAGGGTTAGGTTTTCGGTTTCGGTTATGATTAGGGTTAGGGTTAGGGTTAGTGATAGTGTTAGGGTTAGGCTTAGTGTTAAGGTTAGTGTTTGGGTTTGGGTTAGGTTTAACGTTAGGGATAGGGTTAGGGTTAGTTTTAGGGTTCGGGTTAGGGTTTGGGTTAAAATTAGGTTTAAGATTAGGGTTATAGTTAGGGTTAGGGTTAGGAATAGGGTTAGGGTTAGGGTTAGGATTAGAGTTAGGGTTAGGGTTTTGGTTTGGTTTAGGGTTAGGGTTAGGGTTAGGGTTAGGGTTAGTCTTAGGAATAGGGTTAGCGTTAGGGTTATTGTTAGGGTTTGGGATAGGGTTTGGATTAGGCTTAAGTTTAGGTTTTGGGTTAGGGTTTGAGTTAGGGTTAGAGTTTGAGTTAGGGTTAGGGTTAGGGTTAGGGATAGGGTTTGGGTTAGGGTTTAGGGTTAGGGTTTGGATTAGGGTTTGGGTTAAGGTTAGGTTTAGGGTTATGGTTAGGAATAGGTTTATGGTTAGGGTTAGGGTTAGGGTTTGGGTTAGTGTTAGGGTTAGTGTTAGTGTTAGTGTTAGTGTTTGGGTTACGGTTAGGGTTAGGGTTAGGGTTAGGGTTTGGGTTATCGTTAGGGTTAGTTTTTGGGTTAGGGTTAGGGTTAGGATTAGGGTTAGGGTTAGGGTTAGGGTTAGGGTTAGGGTTAGGGTTAGGTTTAGGTTTTGGGTTTGGGTTAGGGTTAGTTTTAATGTTAGGGTTTTGATTAGGGTTAGGGTTAGGATTAGAGTTAGATTTAGGGCTTTGCTTTGGGTTAATGTTAGGGTTAGGATTTGGGTTAGTGTTAGGGTTAGGGTTAGTGTTAGGGTTTGGGTTTGGGTTAGGGTTAGGGTTAGTGTTTGGGTTAGGGTTAGGGTTAGGGTTTGGGGTAGGGTTAGAGTTAGGTTTAGGATTAAGGTTAGGGTTAGGATTAGGATTTGGGTTAGGGTTAGGGTTTGGGTTAGGGTTAGGGTTAGGGTTAGGGTTAGGGTTTGGTTTAGGTTTAGTGTTATATTTTGGGTTAAGTTTCGGTTTAGGATAAGGGTTAGGGTTAGGTTTAGGGTTAGGGTTTGGGTTAGGGTTAGGGTTAGGTTTTGAGTTAGGGTTAGGGTTAGGGTTAGGATTAGGGTTAGGGTTAGGGTTAGGATTAGGGTTAGGGTTAGGGTGAGGGTTTGGGTTAGTGTTAGGGTTAGTGTTAGTGTTAGTGTTAGTGTTTGGGTTAGGGTTAGGGTTAGGGTTAGGGTTTGGGTTATCGTTAGGGTTAGTTTTTGGGTTAGGGTTAGATTTAGGATTAGGGTTAGGGTTAGGGTTAGGGTTAGGGTTAGGGTTAGGGTTAGGGTTAGGATTAGGGTTAGGTTTAGGTTTTGGGTTAGGGTTAGGGTTAGTTTTAATGTTAGGGTTTTGATTAGGGTTAGGGTTAGGATTAGAGTTAGATTTAGGGCTTTGCTTTGGGTTAATGTTAGGGTTAGGATTTGGGTTAGTGTTAGGGTTAGGGTTAGTGTTAGGGTTTGGGTTAGGGTTAGGGTTAGGGTTAGGGTTTGGGTTAGGGTTAGAGTTAGGTTTAGGATTAGGGTTAGGGTTAGGATTAGGATTTGGGTTAGGGTTAGGTTTTGGGTTATGTTTAGGTTTAGGGTTAGGTTTACTTTTTGGGTTAGGGTTAGGTTTAGGTTTAGCATTACGGTTAGGGTTAGTGTTAGGGTTAGGGTTTGGGTTAGAGTTAGGGTTTGATTAGGGTTTGGGTTAGGGTTAAGTTTAGGGTTAGGGTTTGGGTTAAGGGTAGGGTTAGGGTTAGGGTTAGGAATAGGGTTAGCGTTAGGGTTAGAGTTACGGTTAGGTTTAGGAATAGGTTTAGGGTGAGGGTTAGGATTAGAGTTAGGGTTAGGGTTTTGGTTTGGTTTAGGGTTACGGTTAGGGTTTGGGTTAGTGTTAGGTTTAGTGTTAGTGTTAGTGTGAGGGTTTGGATTAGGGTTATGGTTAGGGTTAGGGTTAGGTTTAGGGTTAGGGTTAGGATTTGCGTGAAGGTTATGTTTAGGGTATTGGTTAGGGTTAGGGTTTAGGGTTAGGGTTAGGAATAGGGTTAGGGTTAGGGTTAGGGTTAGTGTTAGGCATAGTGTTAGGGTTATTGTTAGGGTTTGGGTTAGGGTTAGGTTTTGGGTTAGGGTTAGGTTTAGGGTTAGGTTTACTTTTTGGGTTAGGGTTAGGGTTAGGTTTAGGATTACGGTTAGGGTTAGTGTTAGGGTTAGGGTTTGGGTTAGAGTTAGGGTTTGAGTAGGGTTTGGGTTAGGGTTAGGTTTAGGGTTAGGGTTTGGGTTAAGGTTAGGGTTAGGGTTAGGGTTAGGAATAGGGTTAGGGTTAGGTTTAGGGTTACGGTTAGGGTTAGGAATAGGGTTAGGGTTAGGCTTATTGTTAGGGTTTGGGTTAGAGTTTGTGTTAGGGTTAGTTTTAGGTTTTGGGTTAGGGTTAGAATTAGGGTTATGGTTAGGGTTTGTGTTAGGGTTAGGGTTAGGGTTAGGGTTTGGGTTAGGGTTAGGGTTAGGTTTAGGGTTTGAGTTTGAGTTAGGATTAGGGTTAGCATTAGGGTTAAGGTTAGGGTTAGGGTTAGGTTTTGGGTTTCGGTTATGATTAGGGTTAGGGTTAGGGTTAGTGATAGTGTTAGGGTTAGGCTTAGTGTTAAGGTTAGTGTTTGGGTTAGGGTTAGGTTTTGGGTAAGGTTTTCGATTAGGGTTAAGTTTCTGGTTTGGGTTTGGGTTAGGTTTAAGGTTAGGGATTTGGTTAGGGTTAGTTTTAGGGTTCGGGTTAGGGTTTGGGTTAAAATTAGGTTTAAGATTAGGGTTAGGGTTAGGGTTAGGGTTAGGAATAGGGTTAGGGTTAGGGTTAGGATTAGAGTTAGGGTTAGGATTTTGGTTTGGTTTAGGGTTAGGGTTAGGGTTAGGGTTAGTCTTAGGAATAGGGTTAGCGTTAGGGTTATTGTTAGGGTTTGGGATAGGGTTTGAATTAGGCTTAAGTTTAGGTTTTGGGTTAAGGTTTGAGTTAGGGTTAGAGTTTGAGTTAGGGTTAGGGTTAGGGTTAGGGATAGGGTTTGGGTTAGGGTTTAGGGTTAGGGTTTGGGTTAGGGTTTGGGTTAAGGTTAGGTTTAGGGTTATGGTTAGGAATAGGTTTATGGTTAGGGTTAGGGTTAGGGTTTGGGTTAGTGTTAGGGTTAGTGTTAGTGTTAGTGTTAGTGTTTGGGTTACGGTTAGGGTTAGGGTTAGGGTTAGGGTTTGGGTTATCCTTAGGGTTAGTTTTTGGGTTAGGGTTAGGGTTAGGATTAGGGTTAGGGTTAGGGTTAGGGTTAGGGTTAGGGTTAGGGTTAGGGTTAGGGTTAGGTTTTGGGTTAGGGTTAGGGTTAGTTTTAATGTTAGGGTTTTGATTAGGGTTAGGGTTAGGATTAGAGTTAGATTTAGGGCTTTGCTTTGGGTTAATGTTAGGTTTAGGATTTGGGTTAGTGTTAGGTTTAGGGTTAGTGTTAGGGTTTGGGTTTGGGTTAGGGTTAGGGTTAGGGTTTGGGTTAGTGTTAGGGTTAGGTTTTGAGTTAGGGTTAGAATTAGGTTTAGGATTAGGTTTAGGGTTAGGATTAGGATTTGGGTTAGGGTTAGGGTTTGGGTTAGGGTTAGGGTTAGGGTTAGGG
>CM069542.1:785000-787500 GCA_035773235.1 Eospalax fontanierii | reverse complement strand
TTAGGGTTAGATTTAGGGTTAGGGTTAGGGTTAGGGTTAGGGTTAGGGTTAGGGTTAGGGATAGGGTTTGGGTTAGGGTTTAGGGTTAGTGTTTGTGTTAGGGTTTGGGTTAAGGTTAGGTTTAGGGTTATGGTTAGGAGTAGGGTTATGGTTAGGTTTTGGGTTAGGGTTAGGTTTAGGATTAGGGTTTGGGTTAAGTTTCGGGTTAGGGTTAGTTTTTGGGTTAGGGTTAGGGTTAGGATTAGGGTTAGGGTTAGGTTTAGGTTTAGGGTTTGGGTAAGGGTTAGGGTTTGGGTTAGGGTTAGGGTTAGGGTTAGGGTTAGGGTTAGGGTTTGGTTGAGGGTTAGTGTTATATTTTGGGTTAGGTTTAGGGTTAGGATAAGGGTTAGGGTTAGGGTTTGGGTTAGGGTTAGGGTTAGGGTTTGAGTTAGGGTTAGGTTTAGGGTTAGGGTTAGGGTTAGGATTAGGGTTAGGGTTAGGGTTAGGGTTAGGGTTAGGGTTAGGTGTTGGGTTTGTGTTAGGGTTAGGGTTAGGGTTAGGGTTAGGATTCGGGTTAGGGTTAGGGTTAGGGTTAGGATTAGGGTTAGGTTTAGGTTTGGGTTAGGGTTAGGGTTAGGTTTAATGTTAGGGTTTTGATTAGGGTTAGGGTTAGTATTAGAGTTAGGTTTAGGGTTTTGCTTTGGGTTAATGTTAGGGTTAGGATTTGGGTTAGTGTTAGGGTTAGGTTTAGTGTTAGGGTTAGGTTTAGGTTTAGGTTTTTGGTTAGGTTTAGGGTTAGGGTTAGGGTTTGGGTTAGGGTTAGGTTTAGCGTGAAGGTTATGTTTAGGGTATTGGTTAGGGTTAGGGTTTAGGGTTAGTGATAGTGTTAGGGTTAGGCTTAGTGTTAAAATTAGTGTTTGGGTTAGGGTTAGGTTTAGGGTTAGGGTTTGGGTAAGGGTTAGGATTTGGGTTAGGGTTAGGGTTTGGGTTAGGGTTTGGGTTAAGGTTAGGTTTAGGTTTAATGTTAGGAATAGGTTTAGGATTAGGGTTTGGGTTAGGGTTCGAGTTAGTGTTAGTTTTTGGGTTAGAGTTAGGGTTAGGGTTAGGGTTTGGGTTAGGGTTAGGGTTTGGGTTAGGATTTGGGTTAGGGTTAGGGATAGCGTGAGGGTTATGTTTAGGGTATTGGTTAGGGTTAGGGTTTAATGTTAGGGTTAGGAATAGGGTTAGGGTTAGGGTTAGGGTTAGTCTTAGGAATAGGGTTAGGGTTAGGGTTATTGTTAGGGTTTGGGATAGAGTTTGGATTAGGCTTAAGTTTAGGTTTTGGGTTAGGGTTAGAGTTACGGTTAGAGTTTGAGTTAGGGTTAGGCTTAGGGTTAGGGATAGGGTTTGGGTTAGGGTTTAGGGTTAGGGTTTGGGTTAGGGTTAGGTTTTGGGTTAGGGTTAGGTTTAGGGTTAGGTTTACTTTTTGGGTTAGGGTTAGGGTTAGGTTTAGGATTACGGTTAGGGTTAGTGTTAGGGTTAGGGTTTGGGTTAGAGTTAGGGTTTGAGTAGGGTTTGGGTTAGGGTTAGGTTTAGGGTTATGGTTTGGGTTAAGGTTAGGGTTAGGGTTAGGGTTAGGAATAGGGTTAGGGTTAGGTTTAGGGTTACGGTTAGGGTTAGGAATAGGGTTAGGGTTAGGCTTATTGTTAGGGTTTGGGTTAGAGTTTGTGTTAGGGTTAGTTTTAGGTTTTGGGTTCGGGTTAGAATTAGGGTTATGGTTACGGTTTGAGTTAGGGTTAGGGTTAGGGTTAGGGTTTGGGTTAGGGTTAGGGTTAGGTTAAGGGTTTGAGTTTGAGTTAGGATAAGGGTAGGCATTAGGGTTAAGGTTGGGGTTAGGGTTAGGGTTTGGGTTTCGGTTATGATTAGGGTTAGGGTTAGGGTTAGTGATAGTGTTAGGTTTAGGCTTAGTGTTAAGGATAGTGTTTGGGTTAGGGTTAGGTTTTGGGTTAGGTTTACGATTAGGGTTAAGTTTAGGGTTTGGGTTTGGGTTAGGTTTAAGGTAAGGGATAGGGTTAGGGTTAGTTTTAGGGTTCGGGTTAGGGTTTGGGTTAAAATTAGTTTTAAGATTAGGGTTAGGGTTAGGGTTAGGGTTAGGAATAGGGTTAGGGTTAGGGTTAGGATTAGAGTTAGGGTTAGGGGTTTGGTTTGGTTTAGGGTTAGGGTTAGGGTTAGGGTTAGGATAAGTCTTAGGAATAGGGTTAGCGTTAGGGTTATTGTTAGGGTTTGGGATAGGGTTTGGATTAGGCTTAAGTTTAGGTTTTGGGTTAGGGTTTGAGTTAGGGTTAGAGTTTGAGTTAGGGTTAGGGTTAGGGTTAGGGATAGGGTTTGGGTTAGGATTTAGGGTTAGGGTTTGGGTTAGGGTTTGGGTTAAGGTTAGGTTTAGGGTTATGGTTAGGAATAGGTTTATGGTTAGGGTTAGGGTTAGGGTTTCGGTTAGTGTTAGGGTTAGTGTTAGTGTTAGTGTTAGTGTTTGGGTTACGGT
>CM069542.1:775000-782500 GCA_035773235.1 Eospalax fontanierii | reverse complement strand
GGTTAGTGTTAGGGTTTGGGTTTGGGTTAAGGTTAGGGTTAGGGTTTGGGTTAGGGTTAGGGTTAGGTTTTGGGTTAGGGTTAGAGTTAGGTTTAGGATTAGGGTTAGGGTTAGGATTAGGATTTGGGTTAGGGTTAGGGTTTGGGTTAGGGTTAGGGTTAGGGTTAGGATTAGGGTTTGCTTTAGGGTTAGTGTTATATTTTGGGTTAAGTTTCGGTTTAGGATAAGGGTTAGGGTTAGGTTTAGGGTTAGGGTTTGGGTTAGGGTTAGGGTTAGGGTTTGAGTTAGGGTTAGGGTTAGGGTTAGGGTTAGGGTTAGGGTTAGGATTAGAGTTAGGGTTAGGGTTAGGTTTTGGGTTAGTGTTAGGGTTAGTGTTAGTGTTAGTGTTAACGTTTGGGTTAGGGTTAGGGTTAGGGTTAGGGTTAGGGTTTGGGTTATGGTTCGGGTTAGTTTATGGGTTAGGGTAAGGGTTAGGATAAGGGTTAGGGTAAGGGTTAGGGTTAGGATTAGGGTTAGGTTTAGGTTTTGGGTTAGGGTTAGGGTTAGTTTTAATGTTAGGGTTTTGATTAGGGTTAGGGTTAGGATTAGAGTTAGACTTAGGGCTTTGCTTTGGGTTAATGTTAGGTTTAGGATGTGGGGTAGGGTTACCGTTAGGGTAAGTGTCAGGGTTTGGGTTTGGGTTAGGGTTAGGGTTAGGGTTTGGGTTAGGGTTAGGGTTAGGGTTAGGGTTTGGGTTAGGGTTAGAGTTAGGTTTAGGATTAGGGTTAGGGTTAGGATTAGGATTTGGGTTAGGTTTAGGTTTTGGGTTAGGGTTAGGTTTAGGGTTAGGTTTACTTTTTGGGTTAGGGTTAGGGTTAGGTTTAGCATTACGGTTAGGGTTAGTGTTAGAGATAGGGTTTGGGTTAGAGGTAGGGTTTGAGTAGGGGTTGGGTTAGGGTTAAGTTTAGGGTTAGGGTTTGGGTTAAGGGTAGGGTTAGGGTTAGGGTTAGGGTTAGGGTTAGGGTTAGGATTAGGGTTAAGTTTAGGTTTTGGGTTAGGGTTAGGGTTAGGTTTAATGTTAGGGTTTTGATTAGGGTTAGAGTTAGGATTAGAGTTAGGATTAGGGTTTTGCTTTGGGTTAATGTTAGGGTTAGGATTTGGGTTAGTGTTAGGGTTAGGGTTAGTGTTAGGGTTAGGGTTAGGTTTAGGTTTTTGGTTAGGTTTAGGGTTAGGGTTTGGGTAAGGGTTAGGATTTGGGTTAGGGTTAGGGTTTGGGTTAGGGTTTCGGTTAAGGTTAGGTTTAGGTTTAATGTTAGGAATAGGGTTAGGGTTAGGGTTAGGGTTAGGGTTAGGGTTAGGGTTAGGGTTAGGGTTTGGGTTAGGGTTAGAGTTAGGTTTAGGATTAGGGTTAGGGTTAAGATTAGGATTTGGGTTAGGGTTAGGTTTTGGGTTAGGGTTAGGTTTAGGGTTAGGTTTACTTTTTGGGTTAGGGTTAGGGTTAGGTTTAGCATTACGGTTAGGGTTAGTGTTAGAGTTAGGGTTTGGGTTAGAGTTAGGGTTTGATTAGGGTTTGGGTTAGGGTTAAGTTTAGGGTTAGGGTTTGGGTTAAGGGTAGGGTTAGGGTTAGGGTTAGGAATAGGGTTAGCGTTAGGGTTAGTGTTACGGTTAGGTTTAGGAATAGGTTTAGGGTGAGGGTTAGGATTAGAGTTAGGGATAGGGTTTTGGTTTGGTTTAGGGTTAGGGTTAGGGTTTGGGTTAGTGTTAGGTTTAGAGGTAGTGTTAGTGTTAGGGTTTGGATTAGGGTTATGGTTAGGGTTAGGGTTAGGGTTAGTGTTAGGGTTAGGGTTTGGGTTAGGGTTAGGGTTAGGTTTAGGTTTAGGTTTTTGGTTAGGTTTAGGGTTAGGGTTTTGGTTTGGTTTAGGGTTAGGGTTAGGGTTTGGGTTAGTGTTAGGTTTAGTGTTAGTGTTAGTGTTAGGGTTTGGATTAGGGTTATGGTTAGGGTTAGGGTTACGGTTAGTATTAGGGTTAGGGTTTGGGTTAGGGTTAGGGTTAGGTTTAGGTTTAGGTTTTTGGTTAGGTTTAGGGTTAGGGTTAGTGTTTGTGTTAGGGTTAGGGTTTGCGTGAAGGTTATGTTTAGGGTATTGGTTAGGCTTAGGGTTTAGGGTTAGGTTTTGAGTTAGGGTTAGAGTTAGGGTTAGGGTTAGGGTTAGGGTTAGGGTTAGGATTAGAGTTAGGGATAGTGTTTTGGTTTGGTTTAGGTTTAGGGTTAGGATTTGGGTTAGTGTTAGGGTTAGTGTTAGGGTTAGTGTTAGGGTTTGTGTTTGGGTTAGGGTTAGGGTTAGGGTTTGGGTAGGGTTAGGGTTAGGGTGAGGGTTTGGCTTAGGGTTAGAGTTAGGTTTAGGATTAGGGTTAGGGTTAGGATTAGGATTTGTGTTAGGGTTAAGTTTTGGGTTAGGGTTAGGTTTAGGGTTAGGGTTAGGGTTAGGGTTAGGGTTAGGTTTTGGGATAAGGTTAGCGTTAGGGTTAGGGTTAGGAATAGGGTTACGGTTAGGGTTAGAGTTACGGTTTGGGTTAGGAAAAGGTTTAGGGTTAGGGTTATGATTAGAGTTAGGGTTAGGGTTTTGGTTTGGTTTAGGGTTAGGGTTAGGGTTTGGGTTAGTGTTATGGTTAGTGTTAGTGTTAGTGTTAGGGTTTGGATTAGGGTTAGGGTTAGGGTTAGGGTTAGGGTTTGGGTTATTCTTAGGGTTAGTTTTTGGGGGTAGCGTTAGGGGTAGGATTAGGGTTAGGGTTAGATTTAGGGTTAGGGTTAGGGTTAGGGTTAGGGTTAGGGTTAGGGATAGGGTTTGGGTTAGGGTTTAGGGTTAGTGTTTGTGTTAGGGTTTGGGTTAAGGTTAGGTTTAGGGTTATGGTTAGGAGTAGGGTTATGGTTAGGTTTTGGGTTAGGGTTAGGTTTAGGATTAGGGTTTGGGTTAAGTTTCGGGTTAGGGTTAGTTTTTGGGTTAGGGTTAGGGTTAGGATTAGGGTTAGGGTTAGGTTTAGGTTTAGGGTTTGGGTAAGGGTTAGGGTTTGGGTTAGGGTTAGGGTTAGGGTTAGGGTTAGGGTTAGGGTTTGGTTGAGGGTTAGTGTTATATTTTGGGTTAGGTTTAGGGTTAGGATAAGGGTTAGGGTTAGGGTTTGGGTTAGGGTTAGGGTTAGGGTTTGAGTTAGGGTTAGGTTTAGGGTTAGGGTTAGGGTTAGGATTAGGGTTAGGGTTAGGGTTAGGGTTAGGGTTAGGGTTAGGTGTTGGGTTTGTGTTAGGGTTAGGGTTAGGGTTAGGGTTAGGATTCGGGTTAGGGTTAGGGTTAGGGTTAGGATTAGGGTTAGGTTTAGGTTTGGGTTAGGGTTAGGGTTAGGTTTAATGTTAGGGTTTTGATTAGGGTTAGGGTTAGTATTAGAGTTAGGTTTAGGGTTTTGCTTTGGGTTAATGTTAGGGTTAGGATTTGGGTTAGTGTTAGGGTTAGGGTTAGTGTTAGGGTTAGGTTTAGGTTTAGGTTTTTGGTTAGGTTTAGGGTTAGGGTTAGGGTTTGGGTTAGGTTTAGGTTTAGCGTGAAGGTTATGTTTAGGGTATTGGTTAGGGTTAGGGTTTAGGGTTAGTGATAGTGTTAGGGTTAGGCTTAGTGTTAAGGTTAGTGTTTGGGTTAGGGTTAGGTTTAGGGTTAGGGTTTGGGTAAGGGTTAGGATTTGGGTTAGGGTTAGGGTTTGGGTTAGGGTTTGGGTTAAGGTTAGGTTTAGGTTTAATGTTAGGAATAGGTTTAGGATTAGGGTTTGGGTTAGGGTTCGAGTTAGTGTTAGTTTTTGGGTTAGAGTTAGGGTTAGGGTTAGGGTTTGGGTTAGGGTTAGGGTTTGGGTTAGGATTTGGGTTAGGGTTAGGGATAGCGTGAGGGTTATGTTTAGGGTATTGGTTAGGGTTAGGGTTTAATGTTAGGGTTAGGAATAGGGTTAGGGTTAGGGTTAGGGTTAGTCTTAGGAATAGGGTTAGGGTTAGGGTTATTGTTAGGGTTTGGGATAGAGTTTGGATTAGGCTTAAGTTTAGGTTTTGGGTTAGGGTTAGAGTTAGGGTTAGAGTTTGAGTTAGGGTTAGGGTTAGGGTTAGGGATAGGGTTTGGGTTAGGGTTTAGGGTTAGGGTTTGGGTTAGGGTTAGGTTTTGGGTTAGGGTTAGGTTTAGGGTTAGCTTTACTTTTTGGGTTAGGGTTAGGGTTAGGTTTAGGATTACGGTTAGGGTTAGTGTTAGGGTTAGGGTTTGGGTTAGAGTTAGGGTTTGAGTAGGGTTTGGGCTAGGCTTAGGTTTAGGGTTATGGTTTGGGTTAAGGTTAGGGTTAGGGTTAGGGTTAGGAATAGGGTTAGGGTTAGGTTTAGGGTTACGGTTAGGGTTAGGAATAGGGTTAGGGTTAGGCTTATTGTTGGGGTTTGGGTTAGAGTTTGTGTTAGGGTTAGTTTTAGGTTTTGGGTTCGGGTTAGAATTAGGGTTATGGTTAGGGTTTGAGTTAGGGTTAGGGTTAGGGTTAGGGTTTGGGTTAGGGTTAGGGTTAGGTTTAGGGTTTGAGTTTGAGTTAGGATTAGGGT
The DNA here is from genome assembly GCA_035773235.1 of Eospalax fontanierii. Classification (NCBI taxonomy): domain Eukaryota; kingdom Metazoa; phylum Chordata; class Mammalia; order Rodentia; family Spalacidae; genus Eospalax; species Eospalax fontanierii. Next base: position 777,918 of record CM069542.1, on the reverse strand, counting down.
TAGCATTAGGGTTAAGGTTAGGGTTAGGGTTAGGGTTTGGGTTTCGGTTATGATTAGGGTTAGGGTTAGGGTTAGTGATAGTGTTAGGGTTAGGCTTAGTGTTAAGGATAGTGTTTGGGTTAGCGTTAGGTTTTGGGTTAGGTTTACGATTAGGGTTAAGTTTAGGGTTTGGGTTTGGGTTAGGTTTAAGGTAAGGGATAGGGTTAGGGTTAGTTTTAGGGTTCGGGTTAGGGTTTGGGTTAAAATTAGTTTTAAGATTAGGGTTAGGGTTAGGGTTAGGGTTAGGAATAGGGTTAGGGTTAGGGTTAGGATTAGAGTTTGGGTTAGGGTTTTGGTTTGGTTTAGGGTTAGGGTTAGGGTTAGGGTTAGGATTAGTCTTAGGAATAGGGTTAGCGTTAGGGTTATTGTTAGGGTTTGGGATAGGGTTTGGATTAGGCTTAAGATTAGGTTTTGGGTTAGGGTTTGAGTTAGGGTTAGAGTTTGAGTTAGGGTTAGGGTTAGGGTTAGGGATAGGGTTTGGGTTAGGATTTAGGGTTAGGGTTTGGGTTAGGGTTTGGGTTAAGGTTAGGTTTAGGGTTATGGTTAGGAATAGGTTTATGGTTAGGGTTAGGGTTAGGGTTTCGGTTAGTGTTAGGGTTAGTGTTAGTGTTAGTGTTAGTGTTTGGGTTACGGTTAGGGTTAGGGTTAGGGTTAGGGTTTGGGTTATCCTTAGGGTTAGTTTTTGGGTTAGGGTTAGGGTTAGGATTAGGGTTTGGGTTAAGTTTCGGGTTAGGGTTAGTTTTTGGGTTAGGGTTAGGGTTAGTATTAGGGTTAGGGTTAGGTTTAGGTTTAGGGTTTGGGTAAGGGTTAGGGTTTGGGTTAGGGTTAGGGTTAGGGTTAGGGTTAGGGTTAGGGTTTGGTTGAGGGTTAGTGTTATATTTTGGGTTAGGTTTAGGGTTAGGATAAGGGTTAGGGTTAAATGTTAGGGTTAGGGTTTGGGTTAGGTTTAGGGTTAGGGTTTGAGTTAGGGTTAGGTTTAGGGTTAGGGTTAGGGTTAGGATTAGGGTTAGGGTTAGGGTTAGGTTTAGGTTTAGGGTGTGGGTAAGGGTTAGGGTTTGGGTTAGGTTTAGGGTTAGGGTTAGGGTTAGGGTTTGGTTTAGGGTTAGTGTTATTTTTTGTGGTAGGTTTAGGGTTAGGATAAGTGTTAGGGTTAGGTTTAGGGTTAGGGTTAGGGTTAGTTTTAATGTTAGGGTTTTGATTAGGGTTAGGGTTAGGATTAGAGTTAGATTTAGGGCTTTGCTTTGGGTTAATGTTAGGGTTAGGATTTGGGTTAGTGTTAGGGTTAGGGTTAGTGTTAGGGTTAGGTTTAGGTTTAGGTTTTTGGTTAGGTTTAGGGTTAGGGTTAGGGTTTGGGTTAGGGTTAGGTTTAGCGTGAAGGTTATGTTTAGGGTATTGGTTAGGGTTAGGGTTTAGGGTTAGTGATAGTGTTAGGGTTAGGCTTAGTGTTAAGGTTAGTGTTTGGTTTAGGGTTAGGTTTACGGTTAGGGTTTGGGTAAGGGTTAGGATTTGGGTTAGGGTTAGGGTTTGGGTTAGGGTTTGGGTTAAGGTTAGGTTTAGGTTTAATGTTAGGAATAGGTTTAGGATTAGGGTTTCGGTTAGGGTTCGAGTTAGTGTTAGTTTTTGGGTTAGAGTTAGGGTTAGGGTTAGGGTTTGGGTTAGGGTTAGGGTTTGGGTTAGGATTTGGGTTAGGGTTAGGGATAGCGTGAGGGTTATGTTTAGGGTATTGGTTAGGGTTAGGGTTTAATGTTAGGGTTAGGAATAGGGTTAGGGTTAGGGTTAGGGTTAGTCTTAGGAATAGGGTTAGGGTTAGGGTTATTGTTAGGGTTTGGGATAGAGTTTGGATTAGGCTTAAGTTTAGGTTTTGGGTTAGGGTTAGAGTTAGGGTTAGAGTTTGAGTTAGGGTTAGGGTTAGGGTTAGGGATAGGGTTTGGGTTAGGGTTTAGGGTTAGGGTTTGGGTTAGGGTTAGGTTTTGGGTTAGGGTTAGGTTTAGGGTTAGGTTTACTTTTTGGGTTAGGGTTAGGGTTAGGTTTAGGATTACGGTTAGGGTTAGTGTTAGGGTTAGGGTTTGGGTTAGAGTTAGGGTTTGAGTAGGGTTTGGGTTAGGGTTAGGTTTAGGGTTATGGTTTGGGTTAAGGTTAGGGTTAGGGTTAGGGTTAGGAATAGGGTTAGGGTTAGGTTTATGGTTACGGTTAGGGTTAGGAATAGGGTTAGGGTTAGGCTTATTGTTAGGGTTTGGGTTAGAGTTTGTGTTAGGGTTAGTTTTAGGTTTTGGGTTCGGGTTAGAATTAGGGTTATGGTTACGGTTTGAGTTAGGGTTAGGGTTAGGGTTAGGGTTTGGGTTAGAGTTAGGGTTAGGTTTAGGGTTTGAGTTTGAGTTAGGATTAGGGTTAGCATTAGGGTTAAGGTTAGGGTTAGGGTTAGGGTTTGGGTTTCGGTTATGATTAGGGTTAGGGTTAGGGTTAGTGATAGTGTTAGGTTTAGGCTTAGTGTTAAGGATAGTGTTTGGGTTAGGGTTAGGTTTTGGGTTAGGTTTACGATTAGGGTTAAGTTTAGGGTTTGGGTTTGGGTTAGGTTTAAGGTAAGGGATAGGGTTAGGGTTAGTTTTGGGGTTGGGGTTGGGGTTTGGGTTTAATTTAGTTTTAAGATTAGGGTTAGGGTTAGGGTTAGGGTTAGGAATAGGGTTAGGGTTAGGGTTAGGATTAGAGTTAGGGTTAGGGTTTTGGTTTGGTTTAGGGTTAGGGTTAGGGTTAGGGTTAGGATTAGTCTTAGGAATAGGGTTAGCGTTAGGGTTATTGTTAGGGTTTGGGATAGGGTTTGGATTAGGCTTAAGTTTAGGTTTTGGGTTAGGGTTTGAGTTAGGGTTAGAGTTTGAGTTAGG